>JARVGV010000192.1:18898915-18916451 GCA_031762435.1 Hypsolebias longignatus | reverse complement strand
AAAGTTTGTTTTCTCAGTCATCCAGGTATATAACAACAAAAAAGGTTGAATCATGTCATCTGGACTTCGTTTTTTAGAACGATGGTATGGTATAGAAGAGCAAGGCATTACAATACCTTAAATACAAATTGACAAACCCCATCAACTGCAAAGAGTTCAACACACAACAGTAAAACTAATTAGAGGTCAAAGGTCAAGTGCTGCAGCAGCCTTGGAGCTTACAGAGATTTGGTTTCTTGCTCAGAGACATCTGTCACTGAGAAGCTGGGAATCTAAACACCCAGGGCCTGGGACTCTGCAGAGAGTACACGAGACACAAGAGAAGATTTTTTTTTAAATCTGAACAACTTGCAACAAGTCTGCAGCTCTTTGACTCATTGACTGAACATATTAGTTTACAGCTAAATGTGCTGAAGCTGACGTCGTATGTGCGACCTAAAAACCAGCCACAGCAACATCTGGATTTCAAACTCTTTGTTTTATTCACTGGAAATGTAATATCATCTCAAGCAGGTCTTGTGAGATGAGGTCCAGAACAGACTTTTTCTTTGACTCCTGTTTTAGTTTAAACATGCTGTGACTCTTCAGATTTACTGAATAACAAAATTTTATTATTTTCTATTTGGGGGTGTTAGGCCTACAAAGTGCACTGCTCACAGTCACACACAGTCATTGGTAGATAAGACTTTCAGCTCTTTGTTGCCTGTAAGGCAGAGTAACAGGAGCCTCCCGAGGAGGCCGCAACACACAAAGGGCCTCTATTGGTGTGGCTTTGCATCTGTGAACATAGAGAGAATGAGGCAAAGAAGAAAAAAAAAAACTGTGTCTTGGACTCCTGTCATACCTAAGGGTGGAATCTTAATTAAAGAAAAAAGTTTGGATCCACAGGTGTGTCGTCCTGCACAGAGCGTCTTTGACAACTCCACAGAAGTAAAAACTGAATCCAGCGCTAAGCTCTCCAAGCTTCCAGTCTCTTTCCATGTATTTACTCCATAAAGCCTCACAGTAATCTGCAAGTGGAAAAACTCTTAACACTTGCCTGGCTGCTACTCAAATGCACTTTCCACAAAACTAATTGGACAGAAGTTTACAAATATAATTTAAGCACCTACTTTAGAAGAAAATGTGAGATTTGGATGGAGACTTTTATGTGGGCCTGCAAAGGAGAATTTACCAAATTAGTTTTTTTCTCTCCCAATAATATGCCACTGCTTATGCAAAATAAGAAGTTGTTAATTTAAAAAAGACACAAACTTGTAAAATAAATAAAGAAAATGCTTTTTTGTTGTTCAGTGTCATGTTTGCGTACTCAAAGGAAAAATAAACTTGTTTCCTTACATGCAATGGTTTAAAATGCTGACATCTAGTGAATACAAAATGTATTTTACTTCCATCTGTTTCCTGTGTAACCAATAAATAAATAAATAAATAAATAAATAAATAAAAAAATAGACATAAAATGCAAACGAAGCATGGTCTAAAGTTTGACTGATTTATTAATGCAAATAAAGTCATTACAGCATAAAAACATTTGTCTAAAAGGTGCTTGTTGATGCATTCAGAGTATTTTACGTCAAATGTAAAAAAGAAAAGAATGACTCCACAATAAAAACAACTCATTTCTAGTGCACAAAAGCAGCCCACATGGCTTCATCACAGCACAAGTTCATGTTACGTTTCAAATTATTGACTGAATTCATCTCATTCAATGCTTTAACATCCAAAATAAAAAAAATATTGAGGCCAATACCTGTTTTAATAGTTAGCTTATACCTGCTTTTTATAGCTTGACATTTTTTTAACTGTATTTTTTTTGTGTTGTATTTGTTGCTTGGCCAGGTCTCCCTTGAAAAATATATTTTTTTAAATCTCAGTGTTTTGTTATTTTTTTAATTTTTTTTAATCCTGGTAAAATAAAGGTTAAATAAATAAATAAATAAAAAACAGAAAAATAAAATGTCTGACTGATATACACCCTCACAGTCTCATATTGCAACAGTTTAGCTCTTTACAAGACCTTTTCTGTCTTTATTCTGCAGACGTCAATCTGTAAACAACCTCACAATAAATTTAAACACATACAACTTCTGTCAAGAATGTCAATATGACATTACAGTATTCCTATCTACATTGTTCATGTTCCTCATCCTCTGTGGCAGGTCTTAAAGGATCTTGAAAGATCACTCTCTAACCTCGCTCATTTGACACATTTAAAGATTCATTTTTCTTATACTGTATTTATAAGAATTTGTTGACATAACTTCTTATTGCTTTAACACAAAAGTTACACAAACATCTTTACAGTTACAGTTTAACTCAGGGGTTCTCAATCATGGTCCTTGGAGAACACCATCCTGCATGTTTTAGTTGTTCTCTGCTCCGACACACCTGATTTTAATTAATGGGTAATTAACAGGCTTCTGCAGAACAAATAATAAAATCACTGAATCAGGTGTGTTGGAGCAGGGACACAACTAAAACATGCTGGATGGTGTTCCTCAAGGACCAGGGTTGGGGACAACTGGTTTAAATACACTAACAACTGTTTTTTTTTTATTTTTATTTTTTTTATTTTTTACAATACATTCATATGCTGTCAAAGTTAGTTTGAAAAGCATCATAAATACACAGATACTGAAATTTACTTTTATTAAGAAACCTTAGAGATCAATCAAACATTGAACTTCTGAGTGTGTGGCGTTTCTGTGCAACTGGGAGAGATCTGGATGAATTCACATGTTGATCCGGGGGGACCCAGGGGGGCTGTCCTGGTTCCACTGCCTGACAACAACACAGTCGTGCTGCGTGGAAAATCCAGCTGGATGTCGCCCAGTCCGGCTCACAACACAAGCTGGGAGCGATGTGTGCATGATTACATACAAGTTATGTACACCAAAAAGTGCAAAAGTCACGTTGTTTACACGTCAATGGGTACAAATTTGAAATGTTTCATTTGAAGGGGGAGTTTTCTTTCTTCCTTCCGTAAAATGAGCCTATATCCAAACAAATGTACTTGGGTGAAAATAAAAACTTTTGTTTACTTTCAGATTCAAGCATGAAACTTTTAGACTTTTGAGTGGAAAAAAAAAATAGTCTGAAATATTTTTCCAAATTAGCTTTTGTTGTATTTTACTTTCTTCCAGCAGTAAAATAAAGTGTCTGTGAAGGACAAACTGTAACAAGGATAATCCTTTTTTTGAAAGTATGGGATTTCTGGAAGATGCTTTTGATTTCTAAATACAGTACTCCCATAATAAGGCACAAGATAGTTGCAGAAATGGTGACCCAAATACACTACATTATCGTTCAAGTTCAAAAGAAACATTACAAGCTGCACATCTGCTTATCTGTAATTCACATTCAACAAAATGATTCCACTGTGCAGAAATAAAAAGACAGCTCAAGAAGGGACCTTTTTACTGCACCAGCAGACCCTTAAGGCAACAATCTAGTTAACTCAAACAACACAATTAAAATCATAATAAATCAAGAACTTGTATGATGTTGAACCTGAATTATGTGGAGGGTTAAACAGGGTTTGATGTACAAAGGAAAGAAAAAGAAAACTACAGCAGATTCTGACACCATTTCGACTTTCAAGAAGGTGGAAACTTACACAAAGGCTGATTAAAAATGGTGACAAATTTCACCCACCTGTGTCTCTAAACCTTATTAACATACAATTTTTTAAATTAAGAGTATTGAAATAATCGGTGTTTTAATGGGGTGTATATTTTCATTGAAAGAAACAGAAACAATGCCTGGCAGCTGAGTTCAAATCCATGAATTCACCATCAGAATGACTGACTTTGGCTTTCGTCTCATCTGAAGAGGCGACCTGTTGGCGTGTAGTGCAGGGTGAGCTGCCGAGAGCTGTAACCAGACAGACCAACACCCATCAGGCCCAGCAGGACGGCTATACGAAACATGACAGGGCTCTCGTGGTTCTGCAGCGCCGTCTGAGCTGCCTGGGTCTGAAAAAGAGAGCAGAGGTCATCACAGCTCGTGCAGCATGTAAACAACCATCATCATCCTCACCAAGGAGTTTGAGGACCAAGCGATCAGATCAGGACGGTCTCCTGGTTCAGTTGAATCACTTCAGATCAAACAGGCGTCTCATTCAGCAGTTTTTCCCTCACAGAAAAACTTCAACAAGAGATTTCATGTTTTGCCAAGTTGGACTTTAGATCCAACCTAACCAAGTCTAGATGATCCAAAAACGCTGCTGCTGGAGTTCTGATGAGCATCAGAAGATTTTAGCTTCTCTTCCCAAACTCACAACAACCAAGCTCTGCCTTATAATAAAGATCATATTATTCCCTGTTTTCTTAACGGACCACTTCGCTCTCAGACTGCAGGTTTACTTCTGTTTCCTAAAGCGTCCAAAAGTAGAATGAGAGGAAGATCTTTCATTTGTCAGGCTCCTCTCTTGTGGAACCAACTTCCAGTTTACGTTTGTGAGGCTGACACATTGTCATGTTTTTCTTAAGTCTTTCCTTCTTTGATAAATCCTATAGTTAGGGTTGACCTGGATTTCCTGAACCTTTAGTTATGCTGCTATAGACAGCTGGAGGACAAACTGACCACATTTCCTCACTCTGCCACTGTCTTTACTTATTCTACTATGCATGTTCATAGTACTGTATTTGTAGTAGTTGTTGATATTAATCTGTGTTTTTTAATTTTTTTTAATTGTTATTGTTTTTCTTGCCACGTGAACCAATCAGTCGCTGTCACCAATGTGCAGCTCAGGGTAGGGGATTGCATCAAGGTGAAGAGTTGATGCAAACTGCTGGGTTCCTTAGATTGTGAACTTTCCTACTAATTGGCATTTTGTAGTGTACTTTATTTATATGTATCATACTTTGTATTGTAAATGGACTGAACTGACTGTAATCAGATTTAAATGTGGATCAGTTTTGAACTGGTTATGGACTTATGTTCGTTGTATTGCACCCTGAAGACTTTTATTGTGAATTGGCGCTATATTAAAAAACCTATTGATCCAAGTTGTCCTGATACATTTTCCTTTTTATATCAGCCCTGTGAGGTGCTTAAGAGTCAGATATACGTTAATTTCTGTTATTCTTGAAGCTTGTTGCTTTTTCAGATGTAATCTGAAAATTGCTTCTCCACATTTTTTGTAATAAACTCAAAGGTTAGGTGCTCTTTCAAGAACTGAAAATGGTTTAAACTATGTGAAAGCTTACTAGATATAAACATTGTACAGTCTCAAAAATGTATCAAAGCATGCATTTTTCCCACTCGTGTGAAAATGACATGAATAAGCAAATGTTCCTCCAAGGAAAGCAACAATTTTTGATTAAAAAAGCCGTGGTTAGTTGACAGAAAGGGCCCAGCAGATCTTAGAATCAACTTATAATGAACTGCAGATACACAGATGATAAGCTGATATTTCTTATTTTTAAAGCATTTAAAATCCAGCAGCAGGTTTATAAAACACAGATCAGCAAATGATTTTAATGTTTTTCCTTGAGGAGATCCAATTAGAAACACTGACCCGACCTCGAGGACCTAAAACAGTTTTGATTCAAATCCACTTAAGAGAGTCTGCTTCAGTCCTCTGTCCTAAATCCCGCCATGACTCATAGATATAAGAAATGTGTTTAAAAGTAATGAATCAATAAGCTTTCTGAGCATGTAGCTCATTCAGTACAACAAATTTATTATATTTTGTTAACATTACGGTTTAAATAGTTGTGCATTTGATTTATAACAGTGATTTAAGTCTGCAGTTTAATTTAACAAGTTAAAATTAATCCATAATCTACCTAAAGAATAACATTCAAAAGCAAAGTATGGTACTAACCTGGAGGTATCTAATATATCCAGGGGTCAGTCGAGGGATGCGAATAAACATTGTTGTTCACTCTGGTGTTGCACCTTTGAGGCCACAGAACTTCAGAGCAACTCTCTCAGGACTTCCTCCCTTTAACCCGCTGCTCCTGTGTGTATATTTGTCTCCTGTTTTCTCCACCTGGCTGAGTGTGGTGGTTGCAGCAGCTTTCCTCTGAGTTCACAGATACACACACCTCGCCCAGCCAGGTGCACCATCACACACCTTCTCTGTGATCTAGAGGAATCTGGTCTCTGCAGGTTTATAAAGCCTTGGCTTCATTGCCGTGATGTAATCTGATAAGTTTGTCTTTGTTTGTGTACATGCATCTGTGTCAGTGAAGGATTAGAAGGGCCATTGGGTAGTCAGTGGATGTGGAAGATATCCTAAGACTATTAACCATACATTAAGTGTATGTGGGTGGGCTGGGGTTATTTTCTGCTTTGGCATTCAATCAACAGAAGACACAACACTTTAGTGACATCTGCTGGGTCAAGAACAAGTGGTTTTAATTATTAGGAACAAACAATCCCAGTGGTACAAAGGATTCTGAGGCAGCTACCTCTTGAATTTTACCACCTGTTCTCATGTTCTGCACTTAAGTGTGCAATTCTTCACAATTCAACCTTTATTTATACAGGTTAATCCCATTGAGCCTCGGGGACTCATTTACAAGAGAGACCTGGAATAACAATAAACCTTCAGGATGAAAAAGGTACAGTAATGGGGCAGTTATGTATGACATACTGTGAAAAACTTAATTTTCAACTATATTTTGAATAAAAAACAAAGCACAACTTTGAAGATGCTTTTTTAAAATCTTTATTTAGAACTTCAAATACAACCATCTCAAAAAATACACATTAAAGAACATTGAACATATCAAAGAAAGAAGAGAAAAAGGAAGCAAACAACAACAATAAAAATAAATAAATAAATAAATAAATGGGAGTTACAAAGTTAAATTGTATTCATTATAGATATTTTTTGTTTGTTTTATAGCCTTTTTGTTATTTGAGTCTGAGATTAAGTCAAGATACAGTTTGACATCCATTACAGAGGTAAAAATAAATAAATAATGGTTTCTTATGCATTATTTTACTTTTATGGATGTGGAACTTAGCAAGAAACAAGATCAGATTGATTGAAGATGCTTTTAACGCCTCACACAAAGAAGCAAAGGTAACAGCTTTAACAGAGGTTGCTTTAGTTTTTATGCTGTATTAAAATGTGAAGCCAGCAAAAACAATGAAAATTATACCATTTAACTAATTGCAACCAAAGTAAAAAAAAAAATAAAAAAAAAAGAATAAAAAATTAACATTTGATCCAACAATTGTGGTAAATCGGAGGAACAAGAGACAAATTTAAAAGGCACTAATCTTTTTTTATTTTTATTTTTTATTTTTTCAAGGCACTAATCTGAACAGCGTGATTTGCATCCTCATGACATCATCACTGTTCGCCGCCGGACAAAGAGGTCCATGGTCGCTCCAAAAATACAGAACGCAGGCTAACGTTAACTCTGGAAACTGTTTATGTTCTTCAGGTTTCTGTTGAAAAAATAAATTTTTAACTTCAATGTTTTGAAACATACGTGGCAGTATTCTTCAGTCGATGTTGTTTCCTCACAGAAGAGAGCAGTTTTTCTTCTAAGCTGGTAAAACAAATAGCTGGCTAACATAGCAGGCTAACAGCTAATGCTGCGTATTTTTGTTTAATTTAAAACACCCACTAACACAGGTGTTTTGACGTTTAGGAATGTCTTGGTTGAGTGTTCTCCAAAAAGGTATCTCGGAGATTGAACGTAATTCATAGGTAACAGTTTATATTTGCAAGTGCTTTCATTTTCTGGCAAACTATATTTACGCCTCTCGTTTTTAGTTTCATCATTCATGTGGTCTAAAACAGCTATGGCTTATCTAGCTGTGATGTGACTACTGTACATGGAATGCATTACCTTTAGAAATAAGTTAATATTAATCTCTACCAACAAAGTCCTTTGTATTTTCAGTTATGTAAAGCTGCTCTTGATAAAATTGTCGTTTGTGGTGCTTTGCAAACGTAATAAGAGAAAACAATGTGCAGTCACAAAACACTTCAAGCCACCTGTTTCTTATTAAATCACTAGTACTTTTCATTCACATTTCATTCATTCACTTTGTTTCATTTGAAAAGGGTGCAGAGTTTCTTTTTTTATTTACCACTATTTTTGTTCATAACGCAACTTGTTATTCTTCATATAGTGAGAGAGGGAGAGAGAGAGAATATATACAGTGCATAGATACTGCTGCCAAAATAAGTATATAAGTTTTTTTTTTTAAATACAGTATAAATAAAGTACATCAGTTTGCACTTGGTTAATCGTCACCAGCAGGCAGTCCCAGTTGCCAACACCATTTAAACATTTAAAGAATTTGTCAGCCTAAGGTCATATGTTAAAACTATTTAAGTATCATATGTAATCATATCATATGTAAAAGTAAAGGTAAATTTAGGATTTGCATTTTGTTGAAAAAAAATGCACATTTTTAAATTTTGATTACATTTGTTTTTCATCCAATTCTAAATGAAATTTGAGTTCACATAGTGGCAAAAACATCTCATATTTGACATCTTTAGTTGCAACCTATACATATTTATTTTAATTTTACATTTTCTATGTGTGACATCTGTTGTTTAAATGCAGTTTCAGTTTTCTATTTTGTTTAATGACTCTTGTCAAACCAATTTCTTGATCTCCCTATTGTGTATCCCAAATTGCCAGCATTTAAATAATAATAATAAAGTAAAACGCCAAGCATGTTTTAAAGACACCAAAAGGCATAAGTTGATATACAATGTGAGTACTTGGACAAAAGAAGTTTACTTGCAAAATAAAGCTGAAACAAACAAAACAATGTTTGTATAAAGTTCAAATCTTTAGTTCAATGGTTTGTGCAGAGCACCATTTTAGCTTTTTGGGTGTTTCAAGATTTAATAAGTTGCTAATCAATTTCCGCAGATGCATATGACTGTTTTTTAAACACATACCAACACTGATGCGTTGAAGCTTCATTGAAATATACAAACAGCACATCAACTTTCTACAGATTTTTTTTAAATACAGTACGCTAAACCACAGTCATCCAACTTGAGTCTTAACACTTTTAAACATAACCAGTTGGCTGAAAAGTGTTGAGAAGGTCAACAGTGTCTTAAACAGCTGAAAAGAGGTACAGTAGATAGTTCCTGATGTTCCAAATGTTTTTGACAACTAGTTACTGGCTTGGTTTACAAAAGCCCTAAAACGACTTTAACAAACAGCAGAAATATTCCTGTTGCACTGCTTAATTTTGTTCAGAAATTACATTGAGCTCTTACGTACAGTAATCATTAATTGCATGTACATTATTATCTCTAAGATTAAGCTTCCTCAGATTACTTTCAATAATTGGCTTTTTTTTTTTTAATATATGTGAATGTAAAATTCTCAGTGCCCTGACATGACTTCTGTTGTAACTTGGCGCTATATAAATAAACTGAATTGAATTGAAGATTATGCGGCAAGATTGGTTTGCTTTTTTTGTAGAATTATTCCAAAATATATGTAATAGATTTGTTTCAAGATTGATATATTTGAAGGTGTCCCATTTTATTAGTTGATAACTTTTGTTAATTTGTTTCTGGATTGAGATTTTATTTTATTGACCCGTCTCATTATAGTCTTCTCTGCTTCTTTTCAGCTACAATGAAGAGAAGAGCTGACACAGCATTTGCACCGCTGCAGGGGAAAAAGGGGCATCGAGACGAGAGCAGCTCAGATGAAGAGTCACAGTCCAGACAAGGTAATTTCCCCTTTCCACAGTAACTATCAAGTGTCATGTTTTGATATACACAATTATAAATATATGTGTTAATTTTAAAAGTCCTTTTTGTTATTTTTTTACGCATATCTAAGACATTTATGGAATTTCTTACAGTATTAATTTATAGTTGGCATGAGTGTGATTGAATAAAGTTTGCATTTTACATTTTTCATTGTATCAATCAAGGGAATACAAAATAATTTTCATTAAGTTGAACTTTGGCTTTTTCTGACAGTGTTTTTCAAAATCAGTTTTATTTTTATGTGGAAGAATAAGATTGTGGTCTTTTGGATTGTTTTTATCATTGTTGAATATTTTTAATTTGGAGAACTGTTCGGCTCTTGTTTGAATGAAATCATTTTTACATTTGTTTCTGTGGTTTTGTTCTGTCCAGACTCCAGCCAAAATGAGTCCCTCAGTGACCAGGAGGACCACAGACCCGGGTTCTCCATGCCCTCCATATCTTCATCCTCCTTAGATTCCAAAGATAACGATGACTCCACTCAGACCTCAAAGTTCTCCACGTACAACAGCGTGTCACAGAAACTTATGGTAAATAAATTAAAACCTGACTAAGACATGTTTCATCTTAACTTTTTAGAAGTCTGTAGAATGTTTTAATTTTTCATTTCTATGGTTTATGTGAAAAGCTTTATTTTTCTGGCTAGCATTTGTTTATTTCTGTGTTTTTTAATTCTCTTGTATGTCATATCTTACACCTCCAGGCCAAGATGGGCTTCAGAGAAGGCGAGGGTCTGGGGAAGTTTGGTCAGGGGCGTAAAGAGATTGTGGAGGCCTCCACGCAGCGTGGTAGAAGAGGTCTGGGTCTCACACTGCAGGGTTTCCAGGGGGAGCTCAACGTTGACTGGCGAGATGAACCAGAGGTTGGCAAAATTAAGAGCTGATTTGTTTTCTGTTAGAAATCTTTGTTTGAAATAGAATCGTTTTTGTCTTCACAGCCCAGCGCAATAGAGAAAGTAGATTGGTTCCCAGAGTGCACTACAGAGATCCCAGACGCAGATGAGCTGAGGGACTGGATGACTCTTGCACAAGTACTTTATCTGCACAATCATTTGTATGGGGATGTGTCTGCAAAGTCATTATTATACATATTTAAATCTTTTGTCTCTGTTCAGAGAAAAAACAAGATTGAAGATGAAACAGAGTTTTGCACAGAGAATCTCCTGCACACACTTCTGCAGTGCAAAGTGAGTTACAAAATAAAACACCTGTTGCAACATAAGCTTATATTAAATCAAGGAATGAAAGGGCAAAAATTATTATGAATAGTTCATATATGTAATACAGTATTAATAAAATCTAGCTGCTTGTACAAACCTGTTTTGGTATGTTTTAATATGACATTTTATACAGTAGTCCCTCGCTACTCTGCAGTTCATTTATTGTGGACTCGCTCTATTGCAGTTTTTCAAAATACGATTGGACATGACGCACAATTGGCTGATTGATGGATGATCCGCACTATCAGCATGGATTTTTTATTTAAATTAAATTATTTTTAATTATTTAGCACTTGCTGTACATTTGTGCAGCGCACACTGCAGGATAAACTTCCTGCTGCAGCTGTTCAGTGTGCAGAGTGGAGAAGTGGGCGTGGCCAAGAGTGCTTGCAGGTGGCAAAGAGCAGAGGAGGCAGGGAGCTGAAATTGACATGCTGTGCTCTTTTAGTGCGTTTAGAGTTTAGAAACATTGTTTAGTATAATGCAAGTGTGGGAAGGGTTTAAAACACCTTAATATATACTGTTACTGTAGAGACTATGTTCTGGTATACTACTGTTTTTCTTTACAGTTTGTATTTTTGTTGAATGTAACTGGGACCCTGTGTACATGTGTATCTATAGCTATATATAGATATAGATATAAATACATGTATGAACACAGGGTCCCAGTTACATCCAACAAAAATACAATTATAAAGAAAAACAGTGTAAAACCACGAAGTAGGAATAGTAGTACAAGTAGTTAGTAGTAGTTTACTTAAGTAAACTAAGATTACTTAAGTAAACTACTACTAACTACTTGTACTACTATTCCTACTTTGTGGTTTTTCACTTATCGCGGGTCTTCAGTGTACGAATCCCTCGTGATAAACGAGAGACTATTGTATTGCCACGTGCTCATCTACAGTAATTATATTTTTTTATGGTGTTCAGACCGTATTTGATGATCTGGATGGTGAGGAGATGAGGAGAGCACGAACACGCTCCAACCCATACGAGACGATCAGAGGAGGTATCTTCCTCAACAGGTCAGAGATTCAACTCTAAACCACAGCCAGGACTAGTAATCAGTGTGGATTATATTTAAGCAACACTTTTTTTTAAATTATATTTGTCTTTTATAAAGCTATTTACTTTTTTTTTTGCCTTGTATATCTAGAGCAGCTATGAAAATGGCCAACATCGACCACTGCTTCGACCACATGTTTACCAATCCAAAG
Organism: Hypsolebias longignatus; assembly: GCA_031762435.1. Taxonomy (NCBI): domain Eukaryota; kingdom Metazoa; phylum Chordata; class Actinopteri; order Cyprinodontiformes; family Rivulidae; genus Hypsolebias; species Hypsolebias longignatus. Next base: position 18,904,285 of record JARVGV010000192.1, on the reverse strand, counting down.
GATTCTCACGGGGTGAGTGTGCAGCTGCTGTATTGAAAACTTGCCGAGTCCTATTAACAGATAATGAGGTCAAACCTTTCCTTACCGTGCAGAAACCCCTGACGAGTGACCGCGAAGGTGAGCTTCTGTACTTCGGTGACGTCTGTGCAGGACCCGGAGGCTTTTCGGAGTACATCCTGTGGAAGAGACGCTGGCACGCCAAGGGCTTTGGCATGACGCTGAAAGGTCCCTGTGATTTCAAACTGGAAGATTTCTACGCAGCTCCGAGCGAGCTGTTCGAGCCTTACTATGGTGCGTTAATTCAACCTTCACATCACAGCAAGGAGAGAAGGAGATGCAGGTTATGTTTCAGGCAATAAGTGACTTAAAGAATGACCTCTTTGTGTCTCAGGTGAGGGCGGAGTGGATGGAGATGGTGACATTACGCGGCCTGAAAACGTGACTGCGTTCCGTAACTTTGTTATGGAAAGTACAGAAAGAAGAGGGCTGCACTTCCTCATGGCAGATGGGGTAAGATTATTGAAGAGTATGACTGTTTTTTTTTTAAGGATCCAAAAGCACTAATCAGTCTAATTCTAATGTAACCTGTGCCTTTGTTAGGGTTTCTCTGTGGAGGGTCAAGAGAACCTGCAGGAGGTTCTCTCTAAACAACTGCTGCTGTGTCAGTTCCTCACTGCTCTCTCTACACTTAGGCCAGGTTGGTAAATGTTGGTTGATCAAAGAGTCATGGGGCGCACTTGTTATTTTATGACATCAGTGCACATTTTTATAGCAATGATTATTTTGTCTCTTTTCTTCCAGGTGGCCATTTTGTCTGTAAAACATTTGATCTCTTCACTCCCTTCAGTGTTGGCTTGGTCTACCTCCTCTACCTCTGCTTCGACAGGATTTCACTATTCAAACCCGTCACCAGTCGACCTGCCAACTCAGAGAGGTGGGCTCTGTTACAGTGTGTAATAACCACACATGAAAAACTCCAACATACTCTTAATTTAATGCAAATTTAACTCATCGTTATGGATGCTAGACCTGGGCCTGTCGCGATAAACAATAAATCAATTAATCACATGATGAATGAAAATTATCCACTTCATTTTCATTTATCGGCTTTATCCTTTCTTCGCGTCTCTCTCTTTCTACTGAAGACACTGGATGACAAAAGGCTCAACGGTGCTCTTCACTGGCCCCTCCCTTTCTCTTTAAAATCCATTTTAACCTTCCAACCTTGTGTTTTTGGATTGTTAAAAGCAGCTAAGCTGAGAAGCTAAGCTACAAGCTAAGCTAACAGGCTGACCTCAGGGAAAAAAGCCTTGTCGAAGCTCCAAAATTCACAGTTGAAACCTGTGCCTTTGTCTAAAAAGTTTTGTTTTTTCAGTAAAAAGAAAGTGAGAACTTGTTTACTGATTTTTTATTAAAAGCTTTGTGTGAAAAATGCTATGCTAAAGAGCTCAGACCACACTGAGCAGCTGCCATTTTGAGAACCAAAAAAGAAGGAGACAACTCATGTCACATCAAGGGGCCTCTCTCCCATTTTTCTTAAAGGGACACGCTGCTCGCTCCCTCACTATCCATCCATTGGTTCAAACAGTCTTATACTGCCATCCAGTGGTCAAAAAAAGGTACTACCCTCAAAACAAATTAACCAACATTTCTTCTTAAATTTAACAATTACTAATTATTGTAAAATTTCAAACAATTTTTTTGTTTGTCGCACTAATTTCTGAGACAATCGCCCAGCACAATTTGTTATCGTGACAGCCTAGCTAAACCACAGAACGCTCTGAAATAGTTCTGTCAACATGCATTTCTTGTATACAGCATTTGAGGAATAAGAAAAATAACTAAAAAGTAAAATCTCAACTGAACAGTATGCATAACATTTTGTTTTTCTTGTTTATTTAGGCAGTAATGTAGTTTTTTTTTCTTTCAGGAAAACAATCTGTGTACTAGATGATTACCATAGTTCAGTTCTTCAGTCCAGAAAGACTGCTTCATATATTATAATGGAGACAGGACCAGAAACTAGAAGTTGAAGCTACAAAGAGCGGGTGCCCCCAGTGGCTGGCTACAGTACAATTTTAAGCCTTCTTGTAAAACAGATGGGATGTTTTCCTACTAAAGAATAAAATACACATCAGATTACGGTATATTTTTAGGTGTTGGCTTTTGTAGATTCTTGTATTTCTTATCTTTATGCCTTTTTTTTTAATGGGTGGATTTTCATTAAGTTCATTTTCAGTTAGTTAAATGAGGCTTTAAAACAGTGTCATATTTCACTGTGAGTTACAGCGAGACAACCTGTTAGCGTGTTCGGAGGGTATGCAGGCGGGACTTCTTGTAACGATGGTACAGTCCCATGTGTGGTGGCTTCAAAGAATAATACACAGCAACACAAAAGAACCTGACGTTTTTGCTTCAATATTGGACAGTGGACGTTATGGAGTCACTTTGTCCATCTTTATGTCAATGATTGCTTGTCTATTGTCTCTAAGATGCTGATCTGTTGTCCCATTTCCACCAACAGGTACGTCGTGTGTCGAAGCCTGAAACCGGGCTCTGACGCAGTCAGACAGTACATGTTCAGAGTGAACCTGAAACTGAACCAGCTCAGGAACAAAGACACAGACGTTACAGAAGTAGTTCCGCTGAGCATCATAAAGGACGATACTGACTTTCACCAATTTATGGTCAACTCCATTGAGAAGTAAAAATACAGTTTTCTTCAAGTCTTTAAGGACTGAGTATGAAACAGTGTAGCTGACAAAAACTTTTTTTTTTCTTCTGTCCGCAGCCTCTGTGCGGTCCAGATCAAGGCCTTGGCTAAAATACATGCTTTTGTCGTAGAACCGTGAGTAAACACAGCTAAACATGTTACTGATGTTTTGTTTTGAATAACAGGAGGATATTTGTGTCTGAAACTGACTGTGTTGCATTGTGGGAATATCTTTAGGACGCTTTCAGAGCCGAGACAAGCTGACATCAGAAAGGAATGTCTGAAGCTGTGGGGGGTGAGCGGAGCAACTCTTCTGATGCTAACAGACTGAACTGTTTATACTTATGCTTTCAAGTATTTTCTATAACTTGGGTTTGTTTACTGGTATTTTCAGGTACCAGACAAGGCCAGAGTCGCTCCTTCTTCATCAGACCCAAAATCAAAGTTTTATGAACATATTAAGGTCAGATAAAGACGTTTGAAGTAAAAAAAAAAAAAGTCCTGTGAAAGTCATCAAATTAGTGTTTTCAGTTTGTTAATCATGAAAGGCAAACAAAAACAAAACAAATACACAACTATTGTTTGAGCTTAGAGTTACCGGTAGTTAATTTGGCCTTTATTTGTTATTACAAATAAATTACTTATAAATATTTCTAAAAAATATTTTTGTTGTTACTGGGTTTCATGAACAGATATAACTGTATCATCAGCGTAACAATGAAAATGTATCCCATGCTGTTTAACAACTTTACCTAATGGACGCATATACTGTATAAGGTAAAGAGTATTGGTCCAAGCACTGAACCCTGAGGAACTCCATGACTAGTTTTCGTGTATGAAGATTTATGCACATTATATGCTTCCGTTAGGTAAAGTTATTAAACGTGTGAAAATGTTTTATTGTTATACACACTGTGGCTGAGGGGTTAGAGCAGTCGTCCTCTAATGCAAGAGTTGGGGGGTCGATTCCACCAGCAGTCACATGCCCAACTGTCCCTGGGCAAGACACTGAACCCTTCATTGCCTCTGATGTGTGTCCCATCGGTGTATGAACGTAATAAATGTGATTATTCTTTGTACAGATCTAGTAGAGTGCTGTATGAATGGGTAAATGAGGGCACAGATTGTTGTGTAAAGACCTTTGAGTACCTTGATAAGATGGAAAGGTGCTAAAGTATGGTCCATTTACTATGTTATTCCTCAGAATTCAGATGTGGATTTGTTCCAAAGTAAGCTCACGCCACTCGACTCCAGCACGCTCAGCAAGCTGCGGACGATCTTTGACTACAGGTGCATTGTGGGAGGCGGGGAGCAGATCTTTCTTCTTGCTCTGGGGGTACGTATAAAGAGACGGCAACTCTTGGACTGTTGTTTTCCTCCTAGAAGTAAAAATTATGAATAAAAACAGATATGCAAAGATTTTCCTTTTCCCTGTTTTGTTGTGTAGAAGTCTCAGATTTACACGTGGGATGGGAAGATGCCCGTGCGCTGGACGAAAATAGAGAATTTCAAATTAGAGCTGCCAAGAGATACGCTTCTCAGTGTGGAGATTGTTCAAGAGCTGAAGGGCGAGGTGAGAGGAGGAAAGAAGAAAAAACATGTTTTAAACTTGTCTATGGTTTACTTTATTCACTATAGTTCTTGCTACATGGATCTTTGCAGATGAATGGAGTTATAAAGCATTTCAAACAATCTGCATAGCTAAAGACAACAATTAGATTGCATTCATCATCATTAATTCAAATTGTCTCTTGTATTTTGTTACACCTTTTTGTTTTTCAGGGTAAAGCTCAGCGCAGAATTAACGCTGTTCACATCATGGATGCTCTGATACTTAACGGCACTGACGTCAGAGATCGGCATTTCAACCAGCGGTGAGAAATGATCTCTTCTTCTAGTTCCCAGACTTTTTGTTTTAAAACTCCAAATATTAGTGTTATCTAAAGTGAAGTTTAGAGATGTTTTTATTTATTTAATGTGGGTTATGTTTTCTTTCTTAAAGCTTATTTCACTTTTGTTAAAAAGGGAAATACTGTACAGTATAGTTAAGCTGTTTTGTGTGATTTATGCTATCTTTAAAACGACTTTACTAATAATTCAGTTTTTGTCTTGGCTTTTCAAGTCATATTTTTCTAAATGTGTATCTCTTTTTTTACAGAAATCTGCAACACTAAAATGTCATCTAGAAATGTGAAAATGACATTATTACTTGCCTTAGTTTAAGAAATTACACTTTTTTTTTTTTTTTACTTCCAGCATCCAGATGGTGGAGAAGTTTGTGAAGGCGGTGGCTAAACCCAGCAGACCAGACATGAACCCCATCAGGTACAAACTGGAATTAATTTGACCAGTCTGACTGCTGCTTTGTCATTTATGGATGGGTTTTTAATCTAACTGAAAACACCGAGCAGCTCAGGAGAAAGAGTTGAAGGTCACCTAAAGTGGGGGTGCCAAACTCTATTACCGGTACACTGGGGGGGACAAAATTTAAAATCTGATCCAAGCCTATGGCCAGTCTCAGTTCATATTTATGGGGAAAAAAAAAAAAAACTTTGGTTTTTAGATATACAGTAGTTCCTCGTTTATCGTGGAGGATCCGTACCCTGAAGACCCGCGATAAGTGAAAAACTGCAAAGTAGGAATAATAGTACAAGTAG
>JARVGV010000192.1:18873595-18892608 GCA_031762435.1 Hypsolebias longignatus | reverse complement strand
GACGGGGCGGTGTGCCTGATCACTACAGGGATGAATGATTTTTTCACCCTCCATATTCTTCAGAAAGCCTGGGTAATCTGAACTGATGTTTGGTGCATCAGCACAAACAACAGCCAGAACCTTCCCTCCTGCAACCTGAAGCTGCAGAGACATGGCCGCCAGGAACTGGCATAGCCAGGGATCCTCCCTTGCCTGCTGCCAGCATGTACCAGTACATCACCCAACCTTGACTGACCTTCCTGCAGGCGGTGGGTCCTACCTTTGTTGTTTTTCATCAAGGTTTTGAATCGCTCTCAGTCTGCAGGCATGTTTGCCATGGGAGACCATACCCTTCAGGGGCTGATGCCTCCAAAAACATACCCCCCCCCCCCCCAGGATCACAGGGGGTACTCAAACTCCACCACCACTTTTGCGGAGGGGCCATTTCATTTGTTTATGAAAAACATGGCAATACATCAAATTGAAACATGGGAACGTTTACCTGCACCTTTATAAAGACAAAGATGGTCCAAGAGCCACAATCTGCCCACACGTACCTTACTCGTTTCTGAAAACATTTTCCAAGTTAGTTTGTTGTTCGATAAGTGTTTGGTATGTTTTTCTCATTCTCTGTTTTAATCAAGTACCTGTACCTGCCCATTTTTACAGAAAGGAGTTATGTTGTTTTTTAGACACTCAACATGAACCAATGACTCATTCAAGAGTTTCTGAACCAATTAATAAATCAAGGACTAAACCAGTCTTGTGTTTACACATAAAGTTAATCTTTATAGCTAACATTGTTCAACTATTTTACATAGAACTCAACTGCTGCGAATAGTTTAGCCCTACAGTATAAAAAAACAACCTGCAGAACTATTGCTAAAAAAACAATAAAATTTTAAAAGTCCTATACACATCACATCTTTTGCAAACCACTGTAGTTACACTATAAAGCTTACTGTTAGCTTAACTTATTAACTTTGCACACTTTATTTATCATTAGCCAACCACTGGCTTTGTGCAAAAGGTCAGAAACACTTTGTTGATCTTACTGCTTGAAGTTCATTCAAAGAATTTGAACAGTGTTCTTGCATAACCCAAATATGGACCGAACTTATTAAAGATTTCTGCTCTACTCAGTTTTGTTAGCATGGGTTTGTGTGTGTACCTGATCTTTGCCGTCTCTGTCTATGTACTGGAAATCCTTGAGGGTTTGGACTGCGTAGATATTTTCTCGACACTGTTGTGCGACACGTTCTGATCCCGTCTTGATCAGATATTCCATAAGAGTCATAGCCTGATGGGGGAGAGAAAAAAGCACAAAAATGACAGAAGCAACAGTAAATAAAATACATTTGTTAGCACATTTTTCTATAATTTCCAGTTAAATTACCACTAGTAGAGTGACAATTAACAATGACACATTTATGATTTTATACTGTATTTATAAAAAACTAACATTTGTCTCTGTAAAGTTTGCAATAAATTCAAATTTTATAGAAACTTTGTAATTATTCAGTCCCAATCTCCCTGAAAGACCCACTAGAGTTGTAACAGGGTTTTGTTTTTTGAAGAAAAATACAAATATGAGGATTTTTAGCAGAAGATTTAAGAGAGCAGACTCAGCTGATTAAATGGACATTTTTTTTAAAAAGGAACTGTGTAACATACAGTATGAGCCCAGAAGATTGTTAGACTTTAAGTTTATCATCATAAAACTGTAATGTTTAGAGTTTATGGTCTTGTACACTGCGTCTCACAAGAAGTGAGATTATCCCAACTTAAAGATAAAACTGCACACCTTGTACACGTGTCTCCAGTTCTTTCCATGGTCATTGAGTCGCTTCCACACCATGCTCATGATTTCTGAGAAGGCCACAACGTTGTAGGTCAGATCTGCAATCTCTGACATAAGAGAGCTGCTGGGACCCCATGGGTCGTTGGACGTTGCCTCTCTAACCTGTTGGGGACAACCTTTCATTCAAGGCCTTTGTGATAAGAGTCATTTTGAAACATAAAACTTCCAAGTGAAAATGTAAACTCGTGGTACAGGCTAAACAGAAACAACATGTAACCCTTATTAACACAAAAGCACTGCAGTGTTGATGAGATTTAAGATCAACATGTGAGGAGTCAAGACTGAGAAAATGCAGAATTTGACAAAACTGACAAGAAAACTGAGAAAATGAAAGAAAAACCTTGATTTCTGCTTCTGAATAGTTGTGGACGATGTTTTTTACTTGTCGCCGTAGCGATGAGGTCGACATGGCAACTGTCTGGCCACGGAGTTCTGTTGAAATCTGAGCAGATGGAGATTCAAGGCTATATAGATTTAAATCATATGTGCAATTACACAGAATATATTTCCAACATATTTTGATTAATAAAACAAAATAGGAGAAAAAAAATAAGACGGGAGGAAATGTGAAAGTATAAAAGATACAACAAAAAAGACCTTGATAATACTTTATAAAAAAGAGAAGAAGATAGCACAGTGAAAGACAGCATTTTTATAAAAAGTCTGCCTTAAATTGTAACTTGTTATTACAAACGTAAAGCCTGATTCACATACATCTATTACTCAAGAATGATTCAGAATAAGATTCTTGTCCCCCCAGTGCTCTGCCTCTCTCTCTCTCGTCCTTCACTCAGTCATGGACTCCTGTGTGTCAGTTTGTCTCGTTCTTCCCGCGGCAACATTGGGTCTGAAAAGCACAGATGTAGGTGGATGGAAACTGTAGGAAAAGATTGAGGATGCTGTTAAAAATTGAGACGCTGGACATTTTGACAGAACAGGCTGAATCTTATGCAACAACTGATTTCAAAGCGATCGTTTTAAATACAAAGCACATATTCAGTCTCAAAACACCACATGATCTGGTGCTGACCCACACGTGGCTGAGTAGTTTACTTCTTCCTGGCTGGGGGCCTTTCTGGGTGGAGTTTGCATGTTCTCTCCGTGCATGCATGTTTTTTTCCGGATACTCCAGTTTTCTCCCACAGACCAAAAACATGCATGTTAGACTGGTTGGTAAAGCAGGTAAAGATAATGGGTGGATGGAAGTTGTAAATATTGTTTTGAAAAATCTTTGTTAACACGCCTTTTGATCTTAATTACACATCGTATATGTTAGATTTGGAAGCTGCTGCTTGTCCATAACTTGATTTGTTATAATAAAATGCACAATCAGGAAAATCTAACCCACTGTCATAAACAGCGGCTTCGGATGTTGTCAGTCCATAAAATGGATGCTATTAGTTGTTATCATCACCATTCGTATCGGTCAGACTGTCCCTTCTGTACCTCCTAACAGGTGCAAAGTTACGTTATTATCGTGATTTTTACTTTTAACAGGCAGAGTGTGACGTGTGCAAACCAAGAAGTGTGGTTTTTTTTTCTTTTGTGTCATGTAAGCCATTTCCTAAACATAACCTTACACCTGACCGAAACGCCAAAACCTAAACTTAACCACGTTGCCCTTGTGCCTAAACCTAACCAAGACCCGAAATGTTACAGGAGACCCTTTACACTAAACCTAACCAAGCGAATCTATGTAGCGCTAAGCTAACAACGTACGGTAAGTTTGAACGTACTAGGAGGGAGAGAAGGGGCATTTCAACCAATAGTTATGGGGCTGATAATAAGTAATAACGGCCATTGAATGGCTGATAACATTCGAAGCGGGTGCTCATAAAAATGTATTGTAATCATTTTAAAAATATTTTGTTTATTTTAAATGTTTAAACATTTCTTAAATGCTTTTAGTGTTTATTGATTAAAACATATTTCTGTTGTTTTGTGATTTCAAAACAATCAACAGCACAGTTGATAAAGATGTACCACATGGATATGTATTTGGTCCCTTCACTTTTTACATGTATTTTTTTTTTACATGCTCCATCTTAAATTGTATTGCTGTTGCACAGTCTCTGTGTTTACACAGGCCCTATGATGGACATGTGACCTGTCCGTGGTGATGTGACCTGTCTGTGGTGTACCCCGTTTCTCGCTCAGAGATTGCTGAACATAACACCATTGACCCACTCGACCCAGAAACAAAAAATTGGGTAAAGATAATGAATAGAGGATGTACTTACACAACTGCTAAAGCAAAACATACAGTTTGGTTCTTTTAAAAGATGTGCACAAAATTCATTGACTGCACATGTGCAATTATTGACTGCACATTAAAATAAAATAAAAATACTGGCATAGCTCTCAAAATCTCTTAGTAACTCACAATAAAACTTACTATGCACTTTTCTTTTTTTTACATTTCTTGTTTTTTTTTCTAGGAGTTTTACATTAAATCAGGAAACCACTGATATCAGCATTATTGAACTGCTGATTACCAATTTTTGCCCTGGTTATTAAAAAAGAAGGAGCAACTGTCAATGATGCAGTATGTGGCCCATGTCTTAATCCTCCTCCCTGGTTTGACATAAGCCTTGGGGTATCACTCCCCTGTGCTGCTGGCTGGCCAAACCAGAGTTTGTATCATCACACCGCAGAGAATATAAAGAGCTTATTTTCTCAGCAAGAGCAATGTTTCCAACAATTTACAGTTCCTAAATCACCAGTCTCAAAAGCAGACCCATAAGTCTTGCTCTGGCAGCGATTAATTTCAAAAATGTTTCCCACCAGACACATGTGAATCCAAACCATTGGTGCTCCTGGAGGCTTTTGCTGCTTCCTTTAAAGATGCAGGGTCATAGTAAATCATTTTACTTTGACATGTTGCAGCAAGGAAGCACAACTTCACCACCGTACATCAGAAAGGAACAGACTCGAGACAAAACTTTCTGAGACAAACATGGGTTTGAAGTGGAGCCACAACTCATCGTCCCTCGTCCTGAACGTGGTGAAACATTGATGATACGCTGATAATGATTAGTCTGCTTCTTGGGTATATCTATGATGTGTAGAAACTAGACAGATCTGGTGACGCATGCAAAGCAGCAGCAGCAGGTTTGAGAGTTAAACCCTGCAGCCTCTGCAGAGTTTCCAGTGCTTTGTCTGAAAACAGGCTGATGGGATTGTGAGTATAATGAGCAGCACTTGCAATCCTGTTTATGGTTTATCCGGCTTTGTGAGAGCATTTGAAGTTCTGTTACACAAATGGTGAAAATCTTATTAAATATTTTTATTTGATTTGGGTGATTGGAAAGTTTTAAGAAATATTTTGTCTGTTTTATTTTGTTGGTTATTTTTTTTATCTGGAGAGCCTTATAGTTTTAATTTTATTTGGGTCTTCATAAAAGTTGATGTACCGGTAAATCTTTTCTGTCTTTTATTTATTTTATGTTATTTTTTGGAGTGAGAGAAGTTTTTTTCAAATACACTTTTTAATTTTAGAAACAGTGGGCATTCGGTTAGGAGGCAGCCATTATTTTGATTCCCGAGAAGTAACACCAAAAATTTATGCCTGGTTCTGATAGTGAGGCATTCCTCCACGACAGATTTACTGCCTCTGCCTAAACAGACGTCAGAGTTCCAAAGATTTCACATCTGCATTCAGTGAGGCGGTGAAGCTGCAAAAGGAGAAAATGGACCTCAAGAAAACTACGTTCTGCTGTTGAAACAAACGTTCAGAAATACATTTTGTTTACATATTCACTGAAAAAAATGCAGTAAATGATTTGGTTTTACTAATACACTGTAATATTTTAAGTTCAAATATTTATTTTATCAATTTATATTTTTCTTGTTGTTTAGATAAAGATAAAGAATTGTGATTACCGTATGTATTAGTGGCTTCACCAACACTGAACAAAAATATGAACACAACACTTTTGTTTTTGCTCTGATTTTTCATGAGCTGAAGATCCAAGACTTTTTCTCGCAAATATTTTTCCACAAATTTGTGTAAATCTGTGTTGGTGACCAGGTCTCCTTTGCTGAAATAATCCTTCCACCTCACAGGTGTGGCAGATCAAGATGCTGATTAGACATCAGGATTAATGTATAGGTGTGTTTTAGGCTGCCCACAACAAAAGGCCACTCTAAAATGTGCAGTTTTATCACAGCACAATGCCACAGATGTCACAAGTTTTGAGGGAGCAGCAGTTGTCATGCTGACTGCAGGAATGCCACCAGAGCTTTTGCAATGAATTGAACGTTACCGTAATTTCCGGTGTATAAGCCGCTACTTTTTTCGCACGCTTTGGACATCAGTACTTATACAATGCCACAGCTAATTTATGTATTTTTAAAAATAATATTTACAGTATTTTTTCTTCATGGGCTAACAAGCTTCCTGCCACCAAAAACATTTAGCGGTAGTTTCGTCAGCACTGTTCTCTCCAGTGATTAGTGGTCTGTTCTTCTTAGACTAGTGTTTGTGTTCATTCAGTAGGTTGTAGGTTACTGTATTTAGTAGAGTGACCATGAGTCAGACAGGGTGTTATCATGAAGACCTATGAGGATCCGCAGTGTGCGTCTGTGTTGTAAGCAAACTAAAGTCTATGGAACACCATCTGGTGGTTGATTCTTGTATTACAACAAGAGCTTCACATTCCATCAGGAGCTACGTATGTACAGTTCCTGAAATTAAAAGTGGACACCTGCGACTTATACACAAGTGTGGCTTGTTTATGTACAAAGTTATGTTTTATTTTAAAATTAGTGTGCACAGCTTATAGTCAGGTGCGCTAGACCAGAAATTACAGTAATTTAACATCCCATAAGCTGTCTCCAAAAGTGTTTCAGAGAATTTGACAGTACATCCAACCGGCCTAACAACCTCAGACTATGTGGAACCAGACCAGCCTCTATGTTCATGTTCCATAACATAACCCCACTGCCATCATGAGCCACTCGATTCACAGCGTTGACATCAGCAAACTGCTCATCCACACAATGCCATATGTGCAGTCTGCCATCTGCCCTGCTCAGTGAAAACTGGGATTCATCTGTGAGGAGAACATCTCTCCAACATGCCATACACTATCGAAGGTGAGCATTTGTTCACTCAAGTCGGTTACAATGACAAACTGCAGTCAGGTTGATAATTTGGTTTATGGTTGACTAACTGCATGAATTGCAATGATTGTGTAATTGTTGTAAAATTGGTTTCATGAATGACTGTTGCATGAATTGATTGTTTGTACTGATTTTTTGTTTTAAGAAGGGGCAGATATTATAAGCTTTTTTTCTTCTTCTGCTTCGTTTCATTTTAAATTTGTTCTTTTTTGTCTTCTTTATCCATATGGATTGTAAATTGTTTCTTTTGTGTTTTAATTTGAAATGAATAAAATAAATGAAGTGAAAATGAAATGAAATGAAAAACGATTTTGCATTCCACTGTATGTAAATGAGAATCTTTGCTCTAATGGTGCAGCCTAGGGCACTTTCAATAGGAATAACTTAAATGCTCTGTATGACTGCTTATGCAATGTTAAATTGACGGTGATGAAAAGAAAGGCAGGTGATCATGAAATTATCTGGCTGTGTGTATGCATGTTTGGATTCCTGTTCATTAGCAAAATATCTCATGAACCCCTTGAAAATGTTAAATTAAACATACAAAAAAAAGTAATAAATGAATGTACATGTACAAGTGATGAACCTTTGGAGCAACTAAATTCAAGACAGCTGCCACATTTACCGTATTTTCCAGCCTATAAGTCACAGTTTGTTTGGTTTTTTTTTGTTTGTTTTTTTTTTTTTTTTGCATAATTTGCATGCCCTGCGACTTATATGCCGAAGTGAAGTATTTATGAAAATTTTCCAATTATAAACCAATTTTTGGCTGAGCTATGACCGTTTTCGTTCATTCTGACTGAAAATATTGAACACTAGCATTTTCAGCCGCTAGATGGCAATAAAGTAGTAAGGCATGCCATTGTGTCATGTAATAGGTTAAAGTGGCTATTAATGACACAATCAGCTTGCTATAGGCTGCCACCATCATCTGCCTGGAAAAAACATCAAATCAGCTTCATTTCTCTGCGCCGCCCCGGCTAAATGCAGCAAATTTGACAATTGAAGTGCATTTATTAAGTAAAACTTCAACTGAGACACTTTTACTATAAAGTCGAGCAAACAAATAATTGTTTATAGGTGGTTATCTTAGTAAATTTCCAAGAAATGCACAGCAAGTCGCCCTCTGCACGTTCATGTTTTGAAAATGCAGCTGATTTGACCGTCAAAGTGCATTTATTAAGGAAAAGTTCAACTGAGACACACCTTTGCTATAATTTCGAGCAAACAACTAATTGTTTTTTAAGTGACTATCTTGTTAAAGTCCTCCCACAAGGACTTTATAGTAAAGGTGTGTCTCAGTCGAACATTTACTTAATAAATGCAACTTTGAAGGTCAAATCAGCTGCATTTCAAAAGCCAATGCACGGAAGTAGGAACGTGCAGAGGGACGAGTCGCTGCTCATTTCTTCTAAATTTAACAAGATAACCACCTAAAAACAATAATTTGTTTGCTCGACTTTATAGCAAAGGTGTGTCTCAGTTGAACTTTTACTGAATCAATGCACTTCAATGGTCAAATCAGCTGCATTTCACCTGGGCAGCACGACAAAATGCAGCTGGTTTGACGTTTGCTCCAGGAGTTCTGGAATGAGACAAAGGTGGCTTTGTATGGCAAGCTAAGTGTCTCATTAATAGCCAACCTTACCTATTAATGAGAAACTTGGCTTGTCATATTAGTCAAGGGCCATCTAGTGGCTGAAAATGGTAGTGTTCAATATGTTCCATGTCAGAATAAATGAAATTGTCAGATCTCAGCCAAAAATTTGGTTATAAAATATTGTGAAAAAAAAAAAACGTATATTAGTCGCTTGGGTGTATAAGTTGAAGGATGTGCAAATTTATGCCAAAAGGTGCAACTTATACGGCGAAAAATGTTAATATTAAAAGTTTAAATCCAGCATGTGTAACGTTGTCTCCTTTTTCCAGGACTTACAGTGGTTTCTCCAATGAGAATATGAGGCGAGACGAGCTGCTGAAGCTGATGGAGAGCCTGAAGAGGGACGGCGTGGAGTTTGTTGATCAGCCGTACTACACGGCCGGCTACGACAGCCCCTTCAAACTCACCAACCGCAGGAACGAGGTGTGGGTGCTCAGGAAGGCATTTGAGCAGTAGAAACTCAACTGAGTATAATGCAGTAATAATGTTTAAATTGATTGATAAATTCAGTTTACCAAACAGAGCGCCACATTTATGTGAATATTAACAAAGAAATGACATTAAATGTCCAGCAGGGGGAGACAATGAGTTAAGAGGGGAAAAACCACAAGTGCCTCAACTAGTTCAGATTTTTATTTTCTTGCTAATTTTTAAAATGATTTTTATTTTTGGATTTTTTTCATTAGACAAATTCGTTATGTACCAAACTGCCTTATAAATTGAACATAAATAGAAAGTTTAGCTGCTTCATCTGTCCAGACTGTCAAGAGACATCATCACCAATCATTTAAACAGTAAAACACTAAGATAACACTACCATACTTGTTTTAAATGTGCACTAATTACCCAGATAAATATTTTGTACCCTAAACTGCTTTAGCTGCATGAAAAAATGTAGGTGCATTATATCCTGATGCATGCTCAATAATCCAGGTAGAAAAAAAAAAATCTTAAAAATAAAAAAGTTAAGTCTGGTCCTCTGGACATTAAAAAAAAAAACAAAAAAACTAAATTGTAGAAATGTTTCGTCTTTCATCCGAAATACTTCTTCAGTCTGAGGAGCTGTATTCAACTCAGTCTTATAAATAGCACCTTCTCATAGTGGATCTTAGTGGATTTGGCTGTCAGCAGCAAACTGGTTGATCCTCTGTCACATAGAGTCTATGAGAAGGTGCTATTTACAAAACTGAGTTGAATACAGCTCCTCAGACTGAAGAAGTCTTTCAGAGGAAAGACGAAACGTTTCTGCTTTTTTCTTTTTGTTTTTTGAATGTCCAGAGGACCAGACTTAACTTTTTTTAGAGTCGGTGCATCATTTTTTTTTATCTAACTTTTTGTCACATTTTAAATAATTGTTGTTAAAACCAGACCCAGGAGGCATTTACTGCAGACGCTGATCAGCTGCAAAGTTTCAGGGAGATGTTTGTGGAAGCTTCGTGGCTGCTCACAGCTGTAGTTTTTTAAGATTATGAAAGGGCACCAACACATTTACCCATTTAAAGTACGTATACATGATGTTTGTTCAGAAACTGGATCCATTTTGTTTTCTTATTGAATATTTTAGACTTATAATGTGGGAAAACTCAGCCAGGACGCATGAACGCACTGAAGCGTTTCCTCAAAAATAAATTAATTAAATGCAAAGTTATGGCTCTTAATAATGAAAGGATCTCATTAAGCTTTATATGAACCAGAAGGGATACAGCACCTGTTAAGTGTTCATGTTTAAAGTTGAATTTTATTGTAATGTGTCCGGCAGCTCGACAAACCAGAGTGTCTGTTCTCAGACTTATAAAACATGTCAGTAAGTCTGGACTAGTCATCTCTGATGATTTTAATTTGCATCCAGATGTTCGCACCATCTCACATGTGAACGTTTATATATATGTTTAAAGGGAAGCTACAATGATATGAGCACTGGACAAACAACTTGTTTTAGAATGAAAAATGTATTTTATCCTTAATAAATATAATTCATTAAATGATCAGTTCTGTTCCATTTATTCTCCAGACTTTGCTCTTAAACATTCTGATTGTCCTCCACGCTCTGAGACCTGCAGCGATCAGCTGCGTGCTGAGCCGGTCGTTTTATTTGTGGCAGATTTGTTCCCAGCATCGTGTTCAGACACTCAGCAGAAATTACATCTTTTTTTTAATTTATTATCCTCTTCGACACAAAAACAGATGTAAAGCTCGCCAATCGGGCGTTTATTAAAAAAAAAAAAAAAAAAGTGTTTAACGAGGTTTTCTGTTTTAATCTTAAACAGTTGAGTTTATGTGCGCCTTCGCAGCCTGAGAGGATGTAGACGATATAAACATATAAATGCTTATAAATAATTTTCAACAGGAACTTTAGTACGTCAGGCCCTCTCATCCCACATCAAAGACTTTTCCTTGAATTAAAACTATGTTGGAAATATTAAAAATAAAAGTTTATAATAGTTTCTGAAGTAGTTGTTAAACTTTAACATTTGAAGATTCTCTGGATAAAATGAGGCTGAAGCTCGTTGGCTGCGTACACAAGGGTGGATGTCAACTTCCTGTTTCAGGGGCGTGAGGCGCAGCAGATCGTTGGCGGCTGCCGCTCGAGTCTTGAAATGTGGAGCTTCCTAAATGCACCGAAAATATGAAGCGTTCACACGATTGTGATCATTTTTCTACCGTATGCTTTACAGCATCTTTCTCGTTCCACAATTTTTGTGAAATTTCAACAATTCATAAATCAAAACGTTCAGCTCGTTCAAGACTTTTGGTGTTGGTGCAACTTTAGCTTTTTGAAATATTTAGCCTTTTCTGCCATTTTTTTCTTCTCTGAATTGAACTAATTTACAACTGTTTACTGCACCTTTCACATTTTGTTCTGGTTCAGCTTCCTTGTGCAAATCTAAACTTTTTTCCAGCTACATAATTTTCAGTTAATTTCAGCTGTTCTTTCGGCTGTTTTGTGCTCCTTTCTGATTCTTTCTAACAACATTTTTAATTTTGTTCACTAATTTCTTCTAGTTATACTCCTTTCAGTTCTGTTAGTTCAATTTTTCAGCTACTTCTTAGCTGTTTTATTCTAATTTTAGCCTTTTCAGCTAATTCCACAATTTTTGCAGTCATTTCAACTGTTTCAGCCTAATTCATCAAAAAGTACTCTACTTCCTTCTGGTAATTTAAGCTTTCTGCTTTTTTAAAGCTACTATTCAACAGTTTTTTGCTAATTTCAGCTTTTTTCAAATAATATCTACTTTTTTTGTGTTCATTTCTGCTTCTTTCAGCCTAACTGGGCAAACATGCTCTTTCTGCTTTCTTCTGCTAAATTAAGCTTGTTCTACCTTTTCAACTACCCTTTTAGCGTTTGTAGCGTCAGCTGTTTTCAGCTAAATTAAAATGTTCATGTTAATTTCTGCTAATTTCAGCCTAATTAACTTTATACGGTACCAACTTCAGCTTGTTATGCTCCTGTTTTTTTTTTTGCTAGTTTCAGCTACTATTTAGCTCTTGTGATGCTAATTTTAGCCTTTTCAGCTAATTCCACTTTTTTTAAAAAAAAAACATTTCAGTTCTGCTTCCTTCTGGTAGTTTAAGCTTCTTTATGCTTTTTCAGCTACTTTTTTTTTTTTTAGCCAATTTCCTAATTTATGTGCTCATTTCTGCTTATTTAAACACAATTTAGCAAATGTGTTCTTTCTGCTTCTGCTAATTTAGGCTTGTTCTTCCATTTTAGCTACATTTGACTTTTTTAGCCAATTCCAGCTGTTTTCAGTAAGTACTTCTGCAATAAGCATTCACGCTGCATTTTCACAGGAAATCAATTTCTCTAGTCATAGAATTAAAAAAGATGTTAAAGCTATTTTTTCCTGTCTGTATTGCTTTATTTACTTCTCTGTTTTGTGGGTCAGAAATGTTTGGAAACCACTGACCTACAGGGAAAACATGTTCAACTTTTTAAGATGCACTGTAAATGTTGAGACATGGCAGAAGCACCAAAACGAGATCAACCTTTTTCAAGCAGATCAGCTGCAGCAGCGCTGCTAATCCAGAGCTTGTTAATAATCCTGATTTATGTGCTCAGTTCAGGTCAATCGATCCTTGTAATGATACTGTAGATGCAGTTGAAAACAACAGGACAGGAGGAAGCAGCGTCAATAATCTGATTAAAGCAGGAATAAGTTGGTATCGGCTCAGCTGGGAGGCGGTTTGTGGAGCGACAGGACAGGTGAATAAAAATAGTGAACCGTGTCTTTTCCCCTGGGAGCCTTGGATGTCAGAGCGGCTGAGTTCTGCAGGGTAAGGGTCTATAATTCACTCTAAATCCTAACAGGATGTCCAGAAAGAGACTGACGACCTCATTACAGAAAAGGGGAGGGGCTCTCCTCATGACAGACATGCGTGGGTGCCATGGCGACAGTGTTAATTAGACCGTGATTTGGGGTGTCGAGGCAGATGGCCTTGACTCACGCAGACAGAAATGACGGAGACATGCTCTTTAAATATCTCAGATGTTTATTACACAGACAGTCAGAGAGCGCCTCCACTCCCACTTCTTCCTCTGTCCATCAGTCTGTTCCCAAACCTGTGGGGTTCAGACGTTTAGCGAGAGAAGTCCGGAGCCGGGCGCTAAATCACAGCCAGTCAGGAGCTGAGGGGCTCGTTTTGGTCACAGACGATTAAACCACACGGCCGCTCCGTCTCACGCCTGTCAGCACCCCCATTTATAAATCTGAAGGAACCACATTTACTCAGCTGTGAGCGCCAGCGGCAGATTTACATGGAGCCATACATTTTGACATTATTGCATCTTTGAAGCATTCTGGCATAAAAACTATCTGATAGGGCTGGTAAATGTGGGCTCTCTTTATTTGTTTCTCAGAGTCCTCCATCAACTTCCTGATTGACCAAAGTGATGAGAAAATAAATAATAGTCTATAAAAAATAAGAAACCGCTCCCCTTCAACAAACAAGGCTCTAAAAAAATGTACAAACTAAAGTAAAATCCCTTAAAACCTCTTTGTGTATTTACAACGGAACTAGGAAGGAAAAGAATGGACTTTGCAGAAACGTTTTAAAGCGTTACAGAAGTTATTTAAGTGCCATAAAGTTCTAACAGATCTTCTCATCATGTGGTGTCAGATGATCAGACTGTGCTCACATGAACAGAACAGTTCTGTTTGATTATTAAACTCTTTGGTTACCCACAAAAAAACTAAACCTGAATAAAAAAATGGGATTTTCTTGCTATACATTTATAAGATCAAACTCCAGACATGTAAAATAACTTTTTAAAACACATAAACAAAAACAATCTATGCACAGTGCAACATCTACAAACAAACAAACAAAAAAATCTCTTATGATTTTGCTGCTTTAGTTGAGTAAAGTCCTCTCTGATCCCACCACTAGGTGGCAGCACTGAACCTGCTGCGCCTCATGTGAACTCAAAACCATTAAAAACCTGAAAATCGAGCAGAAGCTGGAGTTTGTACCGAGGAGCGTTCCAGCTGCTGCACCACGTCCTCCACATGACGGTCGTGTCTGAGCTTCTTTCAGTCACTTTCTAAAGCAAACTGCAAACCTGCAACTTTTTTTTTTTTTTTTTTTTTTTACTACTCGGTGCAGCAGAGTTCAAATGTTCTGACTCCACACGTCCACTTGTGTGTGTTCTTAATTCAGTCCTTGAAAGAAACTAGGACGACGAAACACAAATAAAAACCAAAATAAAGAATTAAAAAAGATTAAAAGACCGACAGAAATGAAAAATCTCCAGATGAAGGAGAAAATAAATTCACAGGAGCTGAACCAGTTCTCCACCTCGGGCTGTTCTGCAGTCCACAGTGAGATAACCACTGGGCTGGCATCATGATGGGGGTGTCCCCTACTGGCTCCAGCCCCCCCGCCTGCTTACGGTACATTAGCGTCCAGCTCATCATGTGCCGGTGGAGTCTCTGAGTGCTGGGAGAGTCTGGACTGCCGGTCCGGTGTCTCCGTACTCGCTCTCAGCCAGCTCCCCCTCCCGCTCACAGATCACAGTCATCGGGCTGCTAAGGATTCGGCTCCGGGCGTTGTATTTGCTGCTGGCAGCAGAGGGGGGGATGCGAGAGCGTCCATACTTTGACCCGCCAAAGGAGTAGGGCGACGAGGTTGGCGAGGACAGCGTGAAGGCGTCGTAGCGGTTCCACTCCATGTCCATCGCCCTTTTGCCACGGCCGGGGGAGGTGGACGGGCTGGAGGGTGAAGCAGGGGGGTCTAACGCGCTCTCGGAGCATGTCCGTTGGAAGCGTGGGTCAGTGGAGCGAAGCATCTCGGCGGCGGACATCCTAAAGCTGGTCTCGGAGCGGCTTCCCTTCTTCAGGAGGAGAGCCTTGAAGGTGTCGCTGCTGGTGGAGGACTTACGCAGGTTTCGCTGGATGGAGCCAGCCTGACGGGTCAGAGGGGACACCACCACAGGGGACGTGCTGGTGGGGGTGGAAGGTGGGGACTGTGAATTGCTCCCAGCCCGGGACTTGTCTTCTTCAGACTCCTTGCGACCCAGGACCTTTCTCTTTGACCTGTGGACGAAACGATGTCCAGTGAGTTTAAACAGAACCGAGAAATGATGACGTTACAGATGTTTAGTTAAATAAACCCGGAGTTTTAACAACAGCAGCTGAGACTCGGACCATAATTAAATTAATCGCAGCAAAAACTGAAGAGCCCAGAGCAACGTGTTAAACACCTCAGCCCTGCACCAGGAGGCTGACCGCAGCGTAACGTCTGCACGAAAGCTGCCAAAACGAGGGCCAGCCTTATTAACCTGCGATACAGAGGGTCAAACTGAGGGACTCCTGCCAACCAGATAAAGATTGGTTCTGCTGCAGACCCCACCCCCCATCTGAATGTTGGAGCAGAGAAATGTGAAAACTACAGATTGAGTGATAAGATAGAAAAAAACCAGGCTGAAGGTAAAGAGATAAGAAAAGGCACAGCTAGAATCTATAATGCTGAGGTTTGGAAAAAACTTTCACACACGACAAGCTGTGAGGGAATAAAGCTGCTGAAGGTCAGAACAAGCAGGACGACTGGAGGAAATGAGAGGTTTGTGTGGGAATCGGGGTCCTCTCTGTTATAAGACTGCAAAGCTTTTTGTAGCAGGTTCCCTCTGTACGTTCCCATGTCACGTTAGCATTACATGTGTTTGATAACACACATGAACTCAGCCAACTGCAGGGACTCCATGCTGAAGAGGTGGCACCAAAACAGACAGCAGCAGTTCTAGCAGCTTAACGCAGCTGAAATACGAGCCACAGCTCGGAGCACTCAATTGATTTTTTTTTTTTCTTCTCTTGACAAGATTACGTCTAGTTTGGAGCATCTCCCTCAAGAAAAGTTGTTTGCTGCTGCAGCTTTGAAGGATTTGCATCAACTTACCTCCCAAAACGGGGGAAAATATGAATAGGGCTGGGCGATATGGACCAAAATTACTTTGAAATATCTCAATATTTTTAAGATAAATCGCAATATACGATATATATCTCAATATATTTTTCTTTTCATAAAGTAATAAAAAATATATTTCTGAGTCAAAGCTCCGTCCCATTTGTCACACAGGCACATTTATTAACAAACAGCTGTAACGCTACAAAATAAATGTCTAAAAAATAAACTACATATATTAAA
The DNA here is from genome assembly GCA_031762435.1 of Hypsolebias longignatus. Classification (NCBI taxonomy): domain Eukaryota; kingdom Metazoa; phylum Chordata; class Actinopteri; order Cyprinodontiformes; family Rivulidae; genus Hypsolebias; species Hypsolebias longignatus. Next base: position 18,876,343 of record JARVGV010000192.1, on the reverse strand, counting down.
TAATAATCCTCTTCAGCTGCGCCGCCTTCATGACGTTAGTAAGCGTGTGTGAAGCAACACGTGAGGGGCTGTTTGTATTCAGGGAGGGAGAAGGAGGGGCCGCCTGAAGTTGGTGGCGCAGATGGGAAAAAAAGAACTACACAGATTTTTAAGTCTAATTACGATATACCATCGACCTACGGCGCTCCGTACTTACGGCGCCGCCCCCAGTGATGTCATTGCGCCGTACGTTGCCTTTTTTATGCAGCATTTTATATTTTTTCATATTTTTTTAGGGTATTTTGTTAGCTAACTGCTTGGAAACGTATTAAAACACATTAAAACGGCCATATGAAGTTGTTTTACATTGAAAAAAACGTGTTTAAAAAGACGTTACAGATCGCCGTTTTAGTTTCGGTTTCGATTTATGGCCGTAAATGCGGACATGTGCGTTCGGCTCCGACCTACGGCAGAATCAACCTACAAACGGTCCTTAGGTCTGGAACCCGTTCGTATCTCGGGGACTACCTGTATTTTGCATTGTGTCAAAATGCTATGTTGACACCTGAACAAAGGTAAAATGCTACTTAAAAATCATAAAAGCCCAACGTTCAGTGTTGTTTTTTTTTTTAATTAAATATCTATCCATTATTTTTTGCTTGTTCCAAAGTCGGGTCGTCAAGGCAGCAGCTTGAGCAGGGAGGCACAGACATCTTGTTCCACAGCCACCTCTTCTAGCCCTTCTGGGGGCACTCCAATGCATTCCCAGGCCAACTGAGAGATGTTTCTCCAGTGTTTGCTGGATTATCCCTGGGGTCTCCTCCCACTTGGACTTGCCCGAAGCACCTCCCTAGGGAGGTGCCCAGGAAACATCTTTACCAGCTACCTGAACCACCTCAGCTGGCTCCTTTCAATGAGGAGGAGCAACGGAATCTTTCCCAGATAACCAAACTTCTCACCCTATCTGTAAGGGAGAGTCCAGCTACCCAGCGGAGGACACTCATTTCAACCACCTGTATCCGCTATCTCTTTCTTACGATCACTACCCAGAGTTTGTAACCATAGGTGAGGGTAGGAACGTAGACCGTTAAATCAATAATTATTACTCTGAGACTCGAACGAGCCTCATATAGTTATTGAAGAGTGTAAGTGAATAAGCTAACCCTTATCTCGTTACATACTGGTGGCCTGAAACGTGGTCTTCTGATAATATTTTATTAATTGAATTTCTGTGCTGTATATGAATATGAGATCATGTTGGCATAAGCATTGTCCAAGTTTTTAACTCTTATAAGTGATATTTTTGGCTGAATGGTGTTCACAATGATGCAGGAGCTGTGTTGTTGTTGATTTAAGGCTGAAATATCTCTGATCAACTCTTTAAAAAACGTTTTGAGCTGTGGTGAATGCAGCAGCGAGAGGTGCTGATCCATCCAAGATAAGGGGACTTTCTGATTTTAGATGACCGCCGTGTCATGCTGTTTCAGAGTTCTTATATTCTTTGAGTACTGCTGAAAATTGCTGTACTTTGGTTTTTAACATTGTAAGCAGGAACAAGCTTATTTCTGTGAAACTTAGTGTGTTGGTCTCTGACGTTATGGTACTAGTCGCTGGTTCTGAATAGGCCCGGTCCTACTTTAGTCCGTTGGATTCTCACAGATAAATGCTGTTTCAGCTGGGTGCCGTCCCAGTACCTGTCTTAAACGTGTACGCCTAAGTTTCAGAAATTTTCTGCATGTCTAACGCGTTATATGAGTGTCAAAGAGTTTTCAAACTTTGGCTAAGCTAAGGTAACGTCACGGAAGTGACGCATTTTTTCTTACGCTGCTTTGATTCACGAAGCTGGAAACGTAAGGCCCGTTACGTTCGGTTTGCGCTGTGTCAGCTCATGGTGTTTGATTCAAACTTTGATTGCAATTCTTAAGAGGATGTCTGACTTGTTTCTCTATGTTTGAAGCGCTATCGTTAAAATCTCACTAAATCGCAGAGTTTTGAGACGTTAAACAGTGTTTAATGAAGCCACGGATGTCCACGTAACCCAAAAGTCACGTGACCAGGACGCTTAAACTCGCCCAAAAGCCGTCTTCTTTAAAGTAAAAAAAAAAAAAAGCTCAATAAAGCTCTCCTAAAAAATTCTGATCCATCGATTCATCTCTCAAAAATATGTGTGTTCGATCGACGTCACGTTTAGGCATGAAATCCATTCAGAAATGTTGGATTTTTGGCCGCAGATCACACGCTAAAAAAGGCTGACAACAGGACGTCACCATAACATCTAGTGGTGAAAAAATAGGCTTGCACTGCCATCTGCTGTCCACAATAAGTATGACAGTTTCATCGAGACAATTTTAGTGAAATAACTGCATTTAATTAAATTCTTTTTAAGAGCGTTTGAATAAAAAACGAATATCATGCATAGTTTAAATAGTATCTGTTTTGAAGATAAGTTCTGGTAAGTTAAACTGCTAAAAAAGGCGTATACTACATTTTTTCATTTAGGATAAAGCCTAGAATCAATGGTACCTAATGATTTTTGTAACCTATTAACAGTGCTGAAAATAGAACCTGGAAGCTGATTGGTTTAATAACTCATTGCTAAATGAAAAGAAAACATTTTATCTGCACACACTAAAATAAAAAACATCTTGCAGATTTTACAAAAAATACTATCTTTTTTTTTTCTTCTTTTTTTTTCTTTTTTTTTTTTTTCCATTTTCGATGGCCTCCCTTCTCACCTCACAGCCATCCTCATCACACCATTATATATAT
>JARVGV010000192.1:18815965-18826890 GCA_031762435.1 Hypsolebias longignatus | reverse complement strand
GACATCCTATGCTTTTTATTTTTTAAATTCCTATTGAAAGTTTTATACCAAAAACATACCGTGATATATATCGTTACAGCCACCCATCACAATTCATATCGTGATATGAATTTTATGCCATAACGCACATCCCTACTGGATGGTTTCTTTTTTTCTTGAGACGTTTCGTCCTTCATCCGTCTGAGGAGCCACAACAAACTCAGTCCCACGAGCAGCACACTCGCATAGTGGGCCAACCAGTTTGCTGATGATAAGATGTTTTTTGGGGCCCACCCTATTACCCAATAAAAACAATAAATTATTGTCAAATTTCAAATAATATTATTGTTTATCGCAATAATTTCTAAGACAATTAATCGCCCAGCAAAATTTGTTATCATGACAGGCCTACTTTGGCTATGGCTGCTTCAGAGGAGCAAACTGGTTGGCCCACCATGGCACGTGCTTTTTGTGGGACTGAATTTGTTGTGGCTCCTCAGACTGATGAAGTCCTTTGGATGAAGGACGAAACATCTCAACAAAAATAATAAATAAATAAACTGTCCAGATGACCTGATTGAACTTTGAAAAAATAAATAAATTAATTAAAAAAAGGAAAGTGAAACAACAAAAAATGTGTTGCTGTTTTAAAAAGCCTTTTTAAATTTTGTTTTCTAATCACTGATGTATAAAAGCTGGCAGTGATTTAGAGTGTACAAAAAGAAATCTAGATGTGGGTCAAAGGCTTTCTAATCAGTTTCTCCTTTCACACCGTCTTATTGCTCTTCAATGGCTCCTTTATGTAGTGGAGGAGGTGAAAGTGGGTCACCTCCATAACCTGAGCAGTGTCAGCTCCATCACCCCCTCAGCTCTCTTACACCTCCCTGCATGCCTGTTCCATCACCTCCAGCTGCTTGCTATTATGTCTTGTTGCCAGGGGTGGACACCCAGTGGAGCATCCTCAGTCATGTGTGTCCCAAACGACACACATTCATGCATGAGATACTGTATGTGCGCAAACTGACAAATTTAGACTCAAACTGAACAAAAAGGGCCTAAAATATTCTCTCACACACAAGATCTGATTTTACTGACAATAACTGCCCATTTTAGTAACTATGCTAAAATAAAATGTATATACAGTATTTCAGTTTTGCCTGGAGGGTTCCTATTACTGCTGAGGGCCAATAGATGTCTTAAAGCCACAGTCCTCACCATACCACATGGATCATCCAGCAAATGGTGCATAAACACACACAGATTTACGCCCTGCAACAGACGGCACAGATCACTCCGTTACAGGGGGATTGAAACCAGCTAATAAGAAGAGACAAAGCCTGGATTGAGAGGCTTCCACTCCATGTGTTGTGACTTCTGCGCTGATGGAAATGACATAAAACTGTATTCCATAAACAGCTTGTGTGACCTGTAGCTTGTTTGCAGCCTGATTACAGTAAAAGGCCTAAAACAGTTTTTTTTTCACAATCTATAAAATGCATAATAGGGAAGTTTTCTTCTGTACCTTTGCCGTCCTGATAGGTCTGTGTTTTTCCTGGTGAGCTCTGAGGTCCAAGCAGGGGTTTGGGTGTCCAGAGTGTGTCCTGTTTCTGATGCACCTTTGACACAGAGAGGAGGCGTTTGCGCAGGCAGCCCTCGGGTTTGGCAGGCCTGGGGCCGGGGGAGGCCTGGGCCCGGAGGCTGTTCCCCATGTTGTTGCTGGGCCTGAAGGAGCACAAAGTTTGCTTCTTGCCCAGGGGGTCCTCATCACAGGCTCTGTCCCAGCAGCTGACCACCGGGTCCGAGGAGAGGCACTGCACATATGTGATCATTCCTGGCTAAGACCTAACCCCCCTCCACCTGCCCTCGCCTGCTCTATCCAGGACCTAAGCCCCCCAACTCCTCCTCCTTGGTGTATGACTTCCTTCTTCTTCTTGTGGTGATGGGATGGAGGGGTGAGGCTGTGAGTGGGAGAGCTCCCCTCGGACTCTCAATTCCTTAAAAGCCTCCTCCACACCCTCCTGTTTCCAGCAAGATGGGATGGAGGTTTGGATAATTTTGCTAGCCACACACGACCCTATCCCCCTCTATCCGTCTCCTCCTCCTGTTTTTGTCTTTGCTTCTTTTTTTTTGCCCCTCAGGGGATGCTATCGACTTGGAATGATTTGCCTGACAAAAGGAGGGTCTAAGCTCAGTGTTCAATCACAAGATTTAACTCCAGAACAAATATTTTGCAGAAAGTTTGCATTAAAAAAAAAAAAGCTATTAGAGATCCTAAATGACTGTCAGTTGGCTGTCTGGTAGAAATCAAAGCAGCTTGCAAAAACAAGAATCCTAACCCACAAGTGTGACGACATTTAATTTTTCATTACTTCAAAAATGCAAAGCTAATGTTTCAAACTGTGGCAGCACCTTACTGGAAATACCTGTGGTTAAAGCAATACTACCCTTTGCAATAATCTAAAAGCATCCCCACAGATCTTGCAGAAAAAAAGTCCACGAAAGTTAAGAAACCGGTTCCTGTCCAGAAAAAAGCGAGTTTCTCCTTTGGAACTTCATGAAGCATCTGTGAGGACGCTCCTTTCATTTGAGGGAACTCCAGTGTTGTCCGGTGGCGTCCACATGGCCTCTCCTCTCAGCTCCTCCTCTTCCCTCCCCTCCTCAATGCTGCTTTTTCTAATCTGTAAAACCAGATTACCCCATTGCTTCTGACAGACATAAAAACACAGATGGGACACCAGGCTGCAGTTAATTAAGAGCAGCACCGCCACAACTTCACAAAAATGTGAAAATTCAAGAAAACTCTGCGCGGGACGTCAGATAGAAACTTTTGACTAACCGGTGTTCCGTGTGAGCCAAGGATTAAGCAGCTGTCTCAAGATTTACCACCATATAATTCATCTTCGAAGCACACACACTCAAACTTTGGAACTGCCAATGAAAGTACAAGTTCAGCTCGGTTCGCTTGGAAGCTACGAAACAGCACAGAGCGAGGAGACCATATGGGCTGAGCCTGAGTGTAATACCTGACAGACGAACACAAACAGATGTAAGAACGGCAGATAAAAAGATAAGTGGCAAACAAATATAGCAGAGATTAACCAACGGGATGACTGGAATAAATAAATGAATAAAACAAAAGAGTCAATAATTAAACTTTAATCTGGAAAATCAGACTTTTAGCAGCATTTAAAAATAAAGGATTAAATGTAAAAATAAAGGAAATGCTTCAGAGAGCACAGAGGGCAGATGTCTCCCTCTGCTGGTGGCGTTGGCCTCTGTCAAACAATGATCCTGACTTTGTTAGCTGAATCAAAGAACTCCAAAGTGTCCAGATCTGGTCAAATAAATTATTTTAAGAAAGAGCTTCAATATTTTAATGGCCTAAAAACTGGAGCACCCTGTAGAAAAGGGTTAGAAACAAGGTCTTTCTGAAGCTCCTTTTACTTTGCAGCTCATTTATTTGTGACGTGCTGGCAGAATGAGTCACAAAGAAGAATTTTTCAGTACTGAGATATTATTTTGTCACAATGACGCCAAACATTATATGAAGGGATTTCCCAGTGTTACAGTGCCAGTAGAGAAAAAGGGAAATAAAAGGATTAGAATTTAAATGATTGGGCTGCTGTCGCTCGGTGGTCAGTGCTGCTGTTTTATGATGAGGCTAAAAGTCGAGGTTGCTTCAGGAAGAGCATCAGGAGTAAAAAAAAATGTGCAACTTTGCTCACCGTGGAGACCCCTGCAAAAGGGAGCAGCTGAAAAAAAAACAACAACATCAAAAGGACTTATTTATGAAGAAATACTTGTTAGAAAACTTTGATTTAAAGGTTGATTAGGAAGATTATATGCTATTAAAGTAACTGGGATTGCTAGTCTTTATGGACTCTTGTTTTATTTCTTATTCAAAACCTCAATTATGGCAAAAATCAACATTTTCACATTGTTTTGCACAACGGCGTGAGCCCATTCTGACATCACAAGTCACATCTTTGCCACAGTTAAACCAGTTAGCATTATTTATAATTGGTATCCGTATAAAAAGAAAAGAAAAGCAATGTGCACATGAGAATAATTTGTGAAATGCTCTGAACTTTTTTCTTTTTTTAAAAAGCAGGTTTCCTATGTATAAAAAATATATATATTTTTTTACTCTTTAAAATTTTCACAATGAATCATCTTCTTTACCAACTTAATAAAGGTGCAATTTTTTAACAATGTAGAAATTTCACATTGCAAATGCTTTGGTCTGCGAAGCAACCAATCAGTAAACCATTCAAACTTTTACATTTATTTCTTGTTGATCATAAATACTCCCTTACCACTAAAGTTTTCTAGTCATATTCCAGCAAATCAAGACCAAAAGAGCAACTTGTAGATCAGTCAAAGACTCACTGCATTTTTTTTAAGTACTGAAAGAATAAAGCATGTGCATTTTTGGCAACGTCTTTATTTAGACAGTTAAACATATTTAGATTTAAAAAAAAAAATAAAAATAAAAACTAATCCGAAACTGACAGATATTTGTCCTGATCTATCTGTGATGCAACAGGTCACTGTCAGAAACTTGGAATTACGTTTATAAATTTGTTTAATTTTGGTTTATGTCCAATATAAAATTATATAGTTCAGATGGGTAAAAAGTGATGGCCTGTCGCTACTTTAGACAATAAAACTTCTACTAATTTAGGAAAACAGGGAGAAACTGGGTGGTTGTGGTTCTGCCAAAGCCTGACACAGCTCGAGGCTAAAACCCCATTACCAATAGTTATCATTCCCACAGAATGATGAGGCAGCCAACACACACAAGCTGATTATAAAAACCTAAACCACTGCATGCACACACACAAATCATTTAAGACTAGCCACAGAATGCATGTGCAGAAACGCCCACGGTTTTCGGAAAAAAACAGAGAGGACACATGTTAGCAAGCCAAGAGATTCAGTCTGTGGCCTAAATTGCACCTAACGCTGTTGTTGCCCTCAATTCAGCTGCATGGACACAGCAAACATCCAGTTTACTCAGAAAAAAAAAAAAATCTGCAGAAACTATTTAACAAACATCTGAGAAACAGATGCATGACTGACAGTTGTTCTAATATGACTTAAATGTTGTGTATCTGTTTTTTTTGTTTTTTGTTTTTGTTGTGGTTTTGCTCAGTCATGCATAACGGTCAGACTGTCAGCCTTCGGCCAGCGAATCTGCCCCGTCTCTGTTGCAATTCTTTAACAATGTCAAAGCTCAACTAGGGTTCGCGTTTGGATGGTGTGCGTTTGTTTATGCCTAGATGTGTTGTAGCATTCTCACCGGCCCACAAACATCTATGCAACACGTGAATTACAGTGAATGTATTTGCCAAGAAGGAAGAGGAAGGCTTTAAGAGAGGGACAATGGTCGCCATGGATACGTGTGGACCTGAATGGACTGAGAGGAGCACCTGCATGCTGGGTTCATCTTCTATCTGGGGAAGTCCTCCGCTCATCCACAGGGAGTTGGTTATTGTCTTCTCACACGTGACGCCGCCCACAACCAAACTTTTCAAACTTGTTCACAAATATCGTAAATTAAAAATCTGCCCCTTGGGAAAGTATTTCAACTTCATTTTCTGTCTTTGCTCTTTACTGCTGGCTCTTTCTGAAACCTCAGCTCTCGGCAAAGCTATTGTTTCGGTAGCTCCTTTCAGGAGACAAAAGGTTCACTGGAGTCCAAGCCGATCCCATTCACAGGCGACAGGAACTTCACCATCTATTGTTTACCAAAAATCTCATCTCCTTCTGGGCTTTGACTTGTTTACGGAGGTCAGTGTGTCATCGTGGATTTCCTCCGAAAGTTACATTCAAGTTAGAGTGCACAGTTTAAAATATGTTCAACCAATACATTAAATGTAAAAAATTGACAATAGTTAAATTTTTAATGGTCAAACCTACACGGAAAGAGTTAACAAGTCAGTTATGAAGCTTTGTATTTATTACCAGCTAACTAAATCCTACAAATGTTCAAAATCTAGCACATAATACATTTTGACAGAACAGAATTAAAAATGAAGAACAATATAAGAATATTATTTCCTGAATGTTTTGCTCAGTGATTCACGAGATGTTCAAAAAAAAAAAAAAAAAAAAAAAAACTGACAACGAATCAAAGAAAATAACTCAGATGGTGAGTGATAAATGTAAACAATACGGTGTATCTGTCGGGTGCTAAAATGCTAAACTTTACTTTTAGATGGTCATGTTCAAAGTAGGTAATTCTGTTTTCTTGTACTTATGGTAAAGAAAACATCCAAAGATACCAAGCTTCTCCAGTTTATAATATTTGTTATAATTTGTTCAGCTTTATGTTTCATCTTAATTCTGTATTGATTTTATAATTCAGCTTTCTGCTAGTAATACCCTTCCTTTCCTACATTTCAGCACCTCCTCCTTTCTTCCTCTGTACTGGAGAAAACCAGTCTGACATTCAGAGTGAGAACATCCATCAACGCTAGCACCCACAGGGCCAGGGGTTAGCCTGTGGGTCAGCCTCAAGTCAAAGGGTCATGGTCTCTCCAGACGTTCACTGCACAGGTGCTTTGCTGAACGGCCATCTTTAAGGTTCAAACAGTTCATTGCTAAATGAAGGCAAATGCTGATAAAAGTAGCAAATGATCAAATGCTTATATTTTAAAGAGCTGTTCTTCCAGACTGGACAGGAACCAAGACGGTCTTAAGTCAACTTGTAACAAGGACGTATGTGAAATTTTTTTCTTAGCAGGATTTAAGTTTGCTAAACTCTGACAGAGATGTAGAAACTCTTCACCCGTCACAGCAGGAAACCTCCAATCTGACAGACGTCAACATCTTCATCTCCAGATAATCCCTACTCGTCTCATCTGATGTTCGCCTTCTGGACAGACCACTGCACCGGTACAGAAATAACTTGTGTAACATACCAAAAGCCCCACCAAATCCAGAGAGCATAAATCTACCCCTCGCACGGGGCTTACGCTATAATACGAGGTTTTGGTTTTGGTGGTGAAAACAGATGAGAATTCACTCTGGCCACAGCTGGATGAGCAGAAACATGGACTGAAATGTGTTGCATCTGCTCCAGAGCAGCAAACCTCAACTGAGTGGGCTTGTTCACATCATAAGCAGACCTCCTGCAGCTGGCATGAGGAGTAATCCACTGGTCGGATCGCAGAATTTAACATGATGTGGAGTATTTGGGTCAGTATGTTAAGTGTTTTGAATCTAAATATCTAAACTGGAACTGTGGTCCTTTTTTTTCTTCTGTCTTTAACTGCAGCTGATGTTAGGAAGAGAAATCTAAATGTTCACGACCTGATCTGACCTGAAACAACTCCAACCAGAAAAAGGAAACGTGTCCGTCTTGTAAGGGAACATAAAATGACCTCATCTAACACGACTAACATCTGTTTCTGTCCATTTCTCCAAGTCTGAGTCACAATGTGTGGACTGTATTTGACAGTAAAATTTAACGAGCACAGCTGGTAAACTGGGACGCTGCAACAAAAATATTTATTTCATCTCATGTCCTCGACCATAAAACTGCAAACTACCTAAATTTCTGCTTTAGAAAAAAAATAATAAAAAATAAAAAATTAGCCATTTGTTTAAAACATTTGATTAAATCTTAAATAAAACATCTGGAACTTTTTATGCAGTTTAAACACATGCATCGTCCTGTTAAAGTCGACTAAATGTGAACAAAACTTAGCTCGGAAAAACCTGAAAATCTCACTATTAATAATTATTTATCAGAAATAACAAACATGCTATTTATTAAGCAGATTGCACAAGTCATAAACTTCTCACACTTTTGGCTTTATCGTATCTTTGGCTGCACAAGAACTCTGCAACAAAGATAATATAACAAACTCCATGTTCTTACACTGACAAAACTATGTGTAGTTTTAAACCTAAACAGCCTGAACCAACTGTATCAGTTCATGTTTTGTGCAAAACAAGTTAATGCCCACAGTCTTTAGGATTTGCAGAGGATATATGTTGTTATACATAAGGTATAGAGCATAGTTTATTGAGATTTAGATGTTTATAAACTGTGTTAGGAGAGAAAACGGAATGTGATTTCCAGTAAAGTTATAATTTCTTCCTTTATCTCATTTAAAGTGACCAGTCAATTATTACCCAACAGAGCAGCTCAGGAAGCGCAGGCTTTGGACAATGTGTGCACACATATGCATGGCAACACTCAGTTTAACTTGGAGTCAACTAATAGCTCTGAACACACGTATCTTTATGAGTTTTTTAAGTATCTGAGAAGAAAAGTGACCCAGCAGCAGCGAGAGAGAGGAGGGAAGTCATGGAATCTGAATGAATCACGGTTCAGAAAGGAGGAACAAAGACACAAAAGGAAGGAGTGTTTCCATCATTCAAGACAAACACATGAGGAAGAAAGTCGTAACGATTAAGAGTCACTTTGGAGCCATGGAGGAGTTGAAGTTTTCTTTCTGTGAACCCCCGACACACTCACCTTTCAGGCAGAACATGGTTCTTCACTTCCTTCCAGATTCACCCAACGACAAACAAATGCAGGCGTCTTCTGTTTGCTTTGCCGACTTCCTGACCATCAACGCTGTTGCGTTTTCCTTCCTCCTCTCCTAAGCACCGCTCGATCAAACTGTACGCACACCGACACGCAGATCCTGACAGATTCCCTCCTCTCTCCATCACCCTCCCTTTCTTTCTACCCTCACACAAACATGCTCCGAGTGGCTGCAAGCCAACTTTTTACTCTGCTCTGTGACCACCCCTCATCTCAGCTCATTCTCTCCATCTCCCTACATCACAGGATGAGCCATACCTCAGCCAACAAATCAGTTGAGCTGGCGCCTAATCCATTTGGTAATTTGGAGGAATAAAAACAAAATACCACACATGCACAGTTGAGTTTTGTGCAGATAATGATTGGAGACTAGAATCTGGGGAGTCAGCAGTTCACAGTGAAACAGGGCCCCAGCTTGAAGCCAATCCATTGTGCGCTGATTGAATATAATCGCTTTAATCCACAAAATTCAACTGTTTATCGGATGCAGAGACAAGCTTGGTGCATTACAGCCCATCCTCGATGGCCTTCCTGATCTACCTGTAACATCGTTTCTGAACTATTACGTCAATAAAAACACTCTTTGCCTTTCATGTTTTTAGCTTCTACCTCTCAACATTGTTCAACTTCAAGGATAAAACAAATGCCATCAAAACAAAATGGGGTAGTGGTGTGAATATTTGTGACATAAACAGTAGCTCTGTATACATGTGCAAAATTCTTTGATAAAGTTAAAATGTATTTGGATAAAATAATCCAAATATATCATTTACATGGGCACAATCCGTTCACGACGAGCGTTTACATGCAGCGGGCTTTAATTCAGAATAGAAGCAGTGACATGCTGGTGAAGATTCTCAGTCATCCAGGACATGATAAAATAAAAAAAAAAGGTTCAATACAGAATCAACTGGACTTTGTTGCATGAAAACAGCAGTGACATGCGCAGAGTGGTAAACTCTCCTAAAAAAAAAACAGAAGAAGTAGTTCTACTTCTGTGATGAACGTAAACAAACCCGAGTGCCCAAAATGGACCCGCAACAGTTTTTAATGACGGTGGACACATTACTGCACTCCCTGACTGAGCTAAAGTTAATTCAAATCATTTTGAGCTCTTTCAAAGTTTCTAGTAGAAATGTCGCTCACTGACCAGTTTTGCTTCCCCGACATATTAGCATCTAGCCAGAAGGAAATACGTGAGGTTGACTTAGGTTGCACATGTGCAGTCAGGTCAGTTTTCCACGATTGGAATAAAATGATCAGAGTAAGTACCCTGATGCATGCTCAATAATCCAGGTAGAAAAATCTAAAATCCAGAGGACCAGACTTAGCTTTTTTAGATCAGAGTAAGTGTTTACACCGTCTGGATTATGAATCGGCATAAACCACCCATCTCCTTCTGATTACAAATTTATTCGGATTGAGCTGAATCAGCAAAGAATAATCTGAATGGGGTGTTTACATGACGCATTTTTATTCCGAATGGCCGTTTAATCCGATTACTTTTGTCCATGTAAACATAGCTAGTGAATAAAGAGCCATCATTAGATTTTTGGATTAAGGGGTTTAAATCTAAAAATAACTCAAGTACAGTAGTCCCTTGTTACCTCGCGGTTCAATTTTCACCGAGTCGCTCCTTCGCTGTTTTTCAAAGTAAGACTGAACATGGGGGGATAAAAATTGTACACGACACATGATTGTGACAGTGCTACTGTACAGTAAAAAGTTAACATAAATAAATCAAATACTTTGGACAGGTGCCACGATTTTGTAGTTTTCTCTCAATAAGCCTACACTGTATCCCCACTCTTAAGGACTACATTTCCCAGAAGCCAACAGTGACCCGCCCTGAAGCCCCGTTGCCCTCTGTTGAAATAACAGAGAAGTTTTGATCTAATCGGAAAAAGTTATGCGCTTATTACAGTGACTATAGCGCCCAGTGGATTCAGAGAGCCACACTGAACCCAGTGGGAACTGGGCCAGAAACGGAGCAAAACCGGACCTCCAGACCCATCGGCAAATCTGAGAGCTGGTAGCCGGCCCACGAGGACTTCTGAGTGGGGAGGCGTCGCCGAAGGTTCGGCGACTCTCTGGAGAACACAGGGATTTTTTAAGTCTCTTTATCAGACGACCAGTCCCGCGCAGGCCACCCGAAGCGCCGCCCCACCCCCACCCCCCCAAAAACCCCGCTTCATCGCTCAATGGCTGCACAGAACAGCTGGTGAGTAAAATTTAGTAGCTACATGTAAGTATGATATTAAAATGATGTAGTTTTAAGAGTTCAGAACATTGTAAGAGTGTGGGAAGGGGTTCTAAAGCCTTTCTATATACAGGTAGTCCTGGGTTTACGGCGTCATTGGTTTACGGCATTTCGCGTTTACGG
>JARVGV010000192.1:18788439-18800448 GCA_031762435.1 Hypsolebias longignatus | reverse complement strand
GCTGCTTATTGTTCTGGTTCTGACTGTTATTGTATTTATTAAGATTTTTATTATTGTTAGTATAGTTTATTTATTGTGAAGAGTGCCGTTTTTTTAAAATATCATCCAAATGGGTGCTTTTATTTATTTTTATACAAACGTATTGTTTACTTAGCATATTTTCAAAATAAACGTTTTGTCAGTCTTAATTTTGGCCTTTTTTGTACCGAAAATTAACCGAACCGAGCCCTCCTTGAAAGTTAACCAAAACTAATGTAATTTTAGCGTACTGTTAAACCCCCTAGTGCCTTCGTGTAAAAAGTTGTTTTTCTCTGCAAAAAGAAGCTGAGAACTTGTTTACTGATTTTTTATTATTATTAAAAGCTTTGTGTGAAAAATGCTATGCTAAAGAGATCAAACCACATTGAGCATCTGCCATTTTGAGAACCAAAAAAAGGAAGAAGAGACAGCCCATGTCACGTCAAGGGGCCTCCCTCCCATTTGTCTTAAAGAGACACACTGCTCACTCCCTCACTATCCATCCTTTGGTTCAATCTTATACTGCCATCTGGTGGTTGAAAAACGGTAATACATGCAAAATAAATGAACCGAAGTTTCTTCTTTAGTTTGACAAAAATTATTAATTATTGTCAAATTCAAACAATATTATTGTTTATATAATTTCTAAGATAATTAATCGCCCTGCAAAATGTGTTATTATAACAGGCTTACGTCCAATGCTAACTTCCTGTAAGCTTCATTTAAATTTGCCTTGAGATATTTTGGTACTAGACAGACAAACAAACACACATATGAATAAAAACATCATTGCCTGCTTTCTGACAGCAGGTAGAAAAACCCCTCCAAAAACCAGAATTACTGCATGGCCAACTGTGCCCCATTATATATGACCAGATGTACAGAATTACATGCTGCTCACTGTTTATCCATCCATCCATCCATCCATCCATCCATCCATCCACCCATCCATCTTCTTCCGATTATTCCAAAATCGGGTCGCAGTGGCAGCAGCTTCAGCAGGCAGGCCCAGACTTCTCTTTCCACAGCCACCTCTACCAGTTCTTCTGGGAAGACCCCAAGGTGTTCCCAGGCCTTCTGAGGGACGTGGTCTCCAGCGTGTTCTGGGTCTTCCCCAGGGTGTCCTCCCAGTCGGACATGCCCAAACCACCTCCCTAGGGAGGTGCTTTGGGCATGTCCCTAGGGAGGTGCCCAGGGAGCATCCTTACCAGATGCCCAAATCCCAACTGGCTTCTTTCGATGAGGAGGAGCAGCGGATCTACTCCGAGTCTCTCCCGCATAACTGACTTCTCACCCTATCTCTAAGGGACAGTGCAGCTACCATGCGAAGGAAACTCATTTCAACCACTTGTATCCACAATCTCACTCTTTCGGTCACTACCCAGAGTTTGTGACCATAGTTGAGGGTAGGAAGTAACGTAGACCGACTGGTAAACGGAGAGCTTTGCCTTAAAGCTCAGCTCCCTCTTCACCACAACGGACCGGGACAGAGTCCACAATACTGCAGACGCTGTACCAATCCGTCTGTCAATCGCACGCTCTATTCTACCCTCATTCGTGAGCCACTCGTGTGATTTCCCTCCATAATTGTAACAAACAAAACTTGTATACTGGGAAGAACAAGAGAACCACATACGGCACAATATACGCCCATCAACAAACCTTAAAGCTGGGGTGATGAAAAGTGTACACAACACTCTTGAGCGGGTCAGAAGTCATGAACGGGACGAAGTTTACGGACGGACAGAAACTATACCATAATACTTTCCACGAGCGTATAAAAAGGTGAGTTCACAGTAGGGGTTGAACGAGTACATAATTTTTTAACTCAAGCTCGAGTAGAACTCGAGTAGTTGATGATGTCATAGGATCTTAAGATGCAAATAAATAAATAAATAAAAACAAAAAAAGGTCATTTAATATTTACCAAAAAAAAAAAAAAAAAAAAGACCAACAAAACATTGGGAGTGTACAGGATGCTGGACTACCATTCATCATACTGCAGATAAATCACAGGAAAACCAAAGCTATTAATTATTATTAATAAGCTGCAAAGTGAAAGAAACATGTGGCACGTCAAAAACGAAACTAAAAGCAGTGGGGCAGTGACCACTCCGCACCACCTGCGGTGCTGCGCATGAGGTTTAGTTTTAGAGATAATTATGTTTATAGTTTTTTTTTTATATAGGTTTAGAGATTCAAATGTTTTGCTTTTTGTTTGTGAAACAAAGTCAGAGGAAGCTGTTTCTGGTTCAGTCGATTGGACCCGGTGTTACACCATATTCTGTGACCTGCAACAGTGCATGCAACACCCCCTATGGTCACAATATACGGTGCTCACATAATTTGGTGTAACACCGGTTCGCAACGCTCTCCAAACAGGAAGTTGATTCATTTCTGTTCTGTAACTGCGACATGATGTCACTACAAATACTCGATGTGAAATTAAAAAAACTCGATAGATGTGTTGATTACTCGAGTAGTCTGTTAAAGCCCTAGTTCACAGAAAAATAACTGATCACTGAAGAGAAATGTAATGCATCATGTTGAACATCATTCATGCTCAGCTGTTGTGTTATTGCACATCTGTTCATGGTTTTATCAAAGTAGAAATGAGGCTGTTAGTGAACTGAAGCAAATGTTTTAAGAAAAACAGAAAAGCAACACAAAGTTAACTTGCAAACAGGGAACATATAAATGTAAGCAAACAGATGATTGAGGCAAAATTAAATGAAGATATTTAAACAAATTCAAATATTGCTGCCTAAAAGAGAAATGTAATATAAAGTTAAAACAGGATACACCTTTGAAAAGAAATATTTCTTGGTCAAATTGTGAAAAACAAGAACAAAAATATGGACACAGTCATGAAATGGTTTTAATTCACTGATCATT
This sequence comes from Hypsolebias longignatus, assembly GCA_031762435.1. Lineage (NCBI taxonomy): Eukaryota > Metazoa > Chordata > Actinopteri > Cyprinodontiformes > Rivulidae > Hypsolebias > Hypsolebias longignatus. The sequence continues at coordinate 18,797,535 of JARVGV010000192.1, read as the reverse complement.
GGGATAACACAAGAGTCCTACAATTTTCTTTAAAAATTATAGTAAACTATACTGTATTCTGCTAAAATAAACACCTCAAACATCAAACATATTCATTTCACGCACGTTATGCTCCTGCATGACATGAGACGGAGACATGAGGGAGATCACGTTGCAAGGAAACTCGATCCGAACCGAGAGGCCAGCTGCACCCGACACCATTACACCCTGACCGGACACGGTCACACAAGTGTCAACTCGAACCACGAAGACAAAATACCTGAGCGCCACAAGTCAGAAGATTTAGAGTCCCCCTCCCAGGCTTGTCTTATTTACATAAAAGCATCTCTGCAGAGTTTCAAATCCCAGTAAATACAGTCCTGCGGCGTGTATCTCACATCCACAGAGCCAGTTAAACACAGGGGTTCGGCTACGAGAGGAAGCCTTTTATTTCAAACCCCCCCCACTCCCCCCCGAGAAGCCCCACATTTACAGGGACAGCTCCAACGAACTCAGTGCTGGTGTCTAAGTGTCTGCTTTTGACGAAAACCACACGTGGGAACAAATTCAGCCAAAAGCTGATTGCGACACCAGTCTTATTTTGGAGGCAAACAATAATTTGCTCAGTTTAGTCTTACCGCAGCCACACTCTGCACATATTAAATGCAGAAGAGAGAGAAAAGAACACGTTTTGAACCAAAACACACCCACAGGGATGTAATGCAAGTCAACACACGGCGTGCTGTACGTTCTGTAATGAGCGACGTCTTACCAGGGGGCAAGGAGGGGACCTCGTCCTGACACGTAATCAAATACGTTCTGTACCTCTTCCTTATAGACATGCACAAACACCAACATGTTCTCCGTTTCACACAATCCAAAACAGAAACAGAATATGCTTTATTTAATTATACTCTTGTAGAGCACACAGCGTTTGTCGGTGTTCATAATTTAGGACTGTAAATACCGACTCAATTTACAATAAATCCACTCAATTCTAAAGATTTACTGTGTGAATGTTTATGAAGCATTCACACTATTGTGATCCATTTTTCTTCTATGCGTTTTTCCGCATCTTTATCATTCCACAGATTTTGTCAACAAATCAAAAATCAAAACGTTCAGCTCGTTCAGGAGAAGAGTGCTAGCTAGGACTGTTGGTACTGGTGCAACTTTAGCTTTTTGAAATATTTAGCCTTTTCTGCCACTTTTTTGCCTCAGAAAATGAATTGAGCTCATTTTACATCCTTCATATTTTTTAGATCTGTTTACAACTTTTTACTGCTCCTTTCACATTTTGTTCTGGTTCAGCTTCCTTGTGCAAATTTAAAAAAAATTTCAGCTACTTTTAGCAGTTTTGTGTTCGTTTCAGATTATTTCTGCTAACTACGTTTTTGTGCTTTTAACTTTTTTCTGCTAATTTCAGCTTGTTATGCTCCTTCCAGCTGCAGCTTTTTCTGCTATTTCAGCTACTATCCAGCTGTTTTTATGCAACTTTTTTCTCGCTAATTCCACTTTTTTTTGCACTCATTTAAACTTTTTTTCAGTGTAATTCATCAAAAATGTGCTCTCTTTACTTCCTTCTGGTAATTAAAGTTTCTTTCTGCCTTTTCAGCAGTTTTTTTTTTGTTGCCAGTTTCTACTTTTTCAGATAATTTCCAATTTTTTGTGCTCATTTCTGCTTCTTTCAGCCAAATTGGACGAACATGTCTTCTTTCTTCTGCTAGTTTAAGCTTGCTCTACCTGTTTAGCTATAGTTTTAGTTTTTTTTTAGTTAATTTTAGCTGTTTTCAAATTAATTTAATTTTTCTGTGGCAATTTCTGCTACTTTCAGACCAACTTTTTTCTGCATATTCCAGCTTATGCTCCTTTCAGCTTTTTTCTGCAAGTTTCAGCTTTTTCAGCTATTTCAACTACTAGTTATCTGTTGTTATGCTAGTTTTAGCTTTTCCGGTTAATTCAACATTTTTTTGCACTCATTTCAACTTTTTTCAGCCTACCGGTAATTCAGCAAAAATGTGCTCTCTCCGCTTCCTTCTGGTGGTTTACGCTTCTTTTTGCTTTTCAGCTACTTCTCAGCAATGGTTTTTGCTAAATTCAGCCCTTTTTTTTTTTAGCTAATTTCTTCATTTTTGTGTTTATTTCTGTTTACTTAAACCTACTTCAGCAAATATGTGTTTGTTCTGCTGTCTTTTGTTCATTTAGGCTTGTTCTTCCCTTTCATCTACCGTAAAATTAAGCATTTTATTAGCTAATTCCTGCTGTTTTTTAGCAAGTTCCTTTGCAATAAGTATTGACACTGCACATTTTCACATGAAATGTAACTTCTCTAGTTTAAATTACATTTGCCTAAAAACTAGATAAATGGAGTGAATGCATTCATTAGAAAACGTAGTAGGGAAAACTGTGAAATAACTACAGGTAGTCCTCGACTTACAAACGGGTTCCGGACCTAAGGACCGTTCATAGGTCGATTTTGCCGTAGGTCGGAACCGAACGCACATGGCGCCGCAAGTCCGCATTTTTGGCCGTAAATCGAAACTGAAACTAAACAGCGATCGGTAACGTCTTTTTAAACACGTTTTTTTTCAATGTAAAACAACTTAGAACGACCGTTTTAATGTGTTTCCAAGCAGTTAGCTAACAAAATACCCTAAAAAAAACCAAAAATATATAAAATGCTGCATAAAAAAGACAACGTAAGGTGTGATGACGTCACTGGGGGCGGCGCCGTGAGTACGGAACGCAGTAAGTCGATGACGCCGTAAGTCGAGGACCACCTGTACTTGTTTTAGGTAGAATAAATTAATTTACTTGTGTTTATACTAGTGATAAACTATAAATTCAGTCTTAAAGGAAAAATGGCTAGTGTCATCTTTTTTAATCTAAGTTATTATTCTGTTCAAGAGACTTTAAAGCTAAAAAAGAACAATGATAAATACAAGCTAATGGTAAATTTCTGCAATTTAATATTTGCATTTATGTAACCAGGTGCCACTTGTTTGATGAGGATTCCTGCCCAGTTGTTAAAATCCAAGAAGCTTTTGCAACCTTGCACAATACCTTCATTGTAAATTTGCACTCTCACCAACTGAGCAGTCAAAAATGATCATCTTCGACCTTTAAGACTAAAAACGAGGTACTGGTAATTTTTCTAAACGTCTCTTGTTCTTCGGCATGTCAACCTGCTCGAGTTAGACGGTCTGAACAGACTTCACAGGTGAGTTAATGAGCCGCCGGGGAAACAAGAGACACTGGCAGCGTAGCAACAACCTTCTGGTGGCAGACTGACGAGGTTTTTTTTATCTGAGTACACGGTAAACAATACTGGGGGTTACGCAACACTCTGTTTAAATTATTCATCAGACACTCGTTCTTCACATTTTATGCAAACATTTTATACATTAAAGTTTCATATGTGTCTGAAAACTGAATTTTAGACTTATTAAGCTTCAAACACTATTGTCTCATGCCTGAAATGATTTTTCTAATTGAATGCCTGATCATTTCTATGTAATTACAATTGTTAGCCATAAGAGGGTGCCAGTAAACTAAAGTCCCTTTCTTTGTTGAAGTTGGAGGCTGGTCCCTTCAGTAATTTGCAGTAAATGGACCAGAAAATGACTTCACTTGTTTGTATTTATTTGTGCATGTCCAGTCCAGCCCTGTTCCATTCAGTCTAAACAACAGCAGCCCACAGCCTGGAGGGAGTAAAGTCGATGAGTTTATGAGTGTTTGTGTGTTTTTTGATTGTGATCTTCAATCTGCGATAACACAGTTATGTCAAACATTCAAGGACCGTCGTTGGCCTCTGTGGAGCAGTACGTTTAAAGACACACACACAGACCAACACTATACACGTGCACAAGGTCTAGCTGTGTCATTAGGCAACAACCAAGCTAGAGAAAACTCACTCTTGTGCTTCATTTATCCAACATCTGCACCATAAACCTTAAAAGTTCTGGTAAAATCTGAAGCGTATTCTGCTGAAAGGTTACACACACTAAGCAGCCATGAATTATGGGTAAGCTCATAAAAAAGCTATGATACAGAACAAACAGAATGCAGTCGTAAAGAAATGCACAAAAACTAAACTACATGTGAGCATCTAGAGAGGAACAAAGTGTGGAATAAAAACGATTATGGTAAATAAATAAAAAAACTGACATCCTAAACAAGCTGTCTTTTTCTAGCTGTATTTTATTTTATTTTTTTACATAAACTAGTCTCTCTTTTTAAATAATAATTTCATAACAAACGTGTTCTGTATGGTGAACAAAACAAAATATGAACATTCCACCACAATACACAACGCATGTAAAAACCAAGTTATTGTACTTTGTTGATACTTATAAATTTATAGACACATTTAGATGAAAACAGCACTCCTTGAAGGGATGCATATACTGTATACATATTAAACTAAGCTTTCAAACAATTACCGTAGCTAGCTCTCAGAGTACAGGTTGGGGATGATTCTCAGCTACTACCTCACTAAATTTCAGCAAAATATCTTAAAAATGACTGCGTTATACATTATATTTTATGTTTGCTAAGAACTTTTAGCTGTTGTAACCATCTTAAATTGAGCTGACTCCCAAAACAAATCAATTAGGTGCGCAGCTAAAGGTTTCTACGAGTTTTAAGAAATCAGCCCAGCAGTTCATGAGATATTTAGCTGACACAAAGACACACCCAGAGACAAGACGTCCTGCCTTTCATTGCAGCTGGTAATCAATGCTATTCCACATGAAAGTACTGCGTGAACATGTGTCACTCAGTTACGTCAAACTTTAGCCAGGAGCAACTTTTTTAGGTGCCTTTCTTATGAGAATGCTCTTTAAAATGCGCAACTATGAGTGTGTTTGTGTCACGAACCCCAAAACAGAGAATAAAGCCTTGACCTTTAACCCCCGACCGATTAAAAAGCTGCTGCTTAAAATGTGCACATGTCAAACTTTGACATGTGTGCATCAAACCAGATGCTTTATGCCTCAGAGACTAATAACAACGACCGCATGCTGGGCGAGTATGAGCCACGTCTGACAAACAACCAAGTCCAAGAGGAGAGGCAAGATCCATGCACTGAACATTATTATTCAACATTAGTTTAAATATAATACTGTACTCTTAATAGAGAAGAACAAAGAGACAAAAAAGAGAGGAGAAGACAGCAGTGGGGTAATCCCACGTCTTAAAAAGAACAGAGGTTTGAGGAAGGAGTGGCGCTGTGGCTTTTAAGACAAGTGAACTCCGGTAATCTGAGAACACCCAGCAGGGCCGCGTCCAGTGGTTCAAGGAGAGACAGGGTGCGGTCGACTGAGCATTCCTGATCAGTCAAGCCTGAGCACAGGATCCAGTCCTGCAGACCTGAGGCTGTTTGCATACGCTTTGCACCTGAACGTCAATACGTGTAATTTTTGAAAGCTCAGGTACATTTGAGACGTTAAAGGAGGAAAAACAAGCAAGAGCTGTGAGAACGTTTATGTTTAGCATTAAAACATAGCAGTTTCAGGTATTAAAAAAAAAGAAATATACATATTTGAGCTTATTATGGTATCAAAACATAAGAAAAACGTTTCACTCTGAGCAGCTCGTAAATTTGCACAATCCAAAAAAATAGACCTTGGGAAAACAGATACATTAAATTGGAAAATAAACGCACAACGTGAACATTTAAAATATTACATGACTCATAATAAAGCTGGTCAGTCTGTCCCAAAGGTGTTCCCATCAGAATGCATGTTTGTCACGGCTACTGTAGGCGGTTTGTGTAACTATGACGAGTGGTTGGACCGGTTTAAAACCCAGCAGGTGCTGCACATTCAGTGGAAAGATGACGAACGTGAGCAGTGACGGCAATTTAACAGCAGCTGTTTGAGAAAACAAGCAAAACACTAAGAATGCATGTGTGGGCTCATTCATATTCACTTGGAAATCATTCATATTCACTTGGAGATGACAATACTTCAATCAAAACAAATGCTCCACAGGTTGTTTATGCAGGTTTGTGCTGCTGTGTCAAAAGCTGCACATGCAGCAGGCTGGAAGTGCTTGAATACTGAGGAAAATAAAGATTTATGCAGCTCTTGATGAGCGTTACATCAAAACCTCATGTGCCCTGCATAATATTTCAGAAGTTCAGAAACTCATGAGGCAGCGAAGGTGAAACTGTTACTGGTCCTGCTGAGGCTTTGCACATTAATTTTATGATCATATATAAATATAACAAACAATTATTAAAGAAAAGTATTTGGTTTTATGGATTTTGCAGAAAAAATTAATGTGATCAAAAATGATTCCATTTAACTGGACTTCTTAGATAAATTAAAAAAAAAAAAATGCTCCCTCAAGATAATTTGTTGCGACTTCTTCCAAAAGAAATCGTTGAACAAGTCGAAATACAAAGATGTGCCAACATTTTAAAAGAGAGTGCCTGCAGTCTTTAATAAGTTGTTTCAAGTTGACTGACAGCAAACACTGCCTCAACTAGAAAACTGTCTGCAGAAAGAGCTGAAAGGAATTTTTTTTAAATCCACCAAGAAAATAATTTAATACCAACTGCGGACGCAGAAGGTAAATCATATGTAAAGAAGAAAGCATGTCAACAGTCACAACACGAAGACTGAAAATTAAAAATAACTACAGAAATTGCATTTCCTGCGAAAATGCAGGGTGAATATTCGTCGGAGAACAACTAGCTGAAAAACAGCTGAAAAGTTAGCAGATAAAAGCAGAAAGAACACATATTTGATGAATTAGGTTTAAATAAGCAGAAATGAACACAAATTTTAGGCAGTTTGCTCAAAAAGTTAAAATGAACAACAAATTGGTGAAAAGAAGATAAAAAGGCAACAAGAAGCTTAAACTATCAGAAGGACGTGGAAGGAGCTGAAATAAACTTAAAAAGTGGAATTAGCTGAAAAAGCTAAATTTAGCACAAAACAGCTAAGTAGAAGCTGAAATAGCAGAAAGAGCTGAAACTGGCAGAAATAAGCTGAAAGGAGCATAATATGCTGAAATAAACAGAAAAAAGTTAATTAGGCTGAAACCAGCATAGATCACCATGAAAAAACTTGAATTTTCATGAAAACAGCTGAAATTAGCTGAAAAGTAGAACAAGCTTAAATTAGCATAGAAAAGCAGAAAGAACATGTTTGCCTAATTAGGCTGAAAGAAGCAGAAATTAGTACAAAAAGTGAAAATTATTATTTTTTAAAGCTTAAATTAGCATAAAACAGCTATATACATAGAGTAGCTGAAATAGTGGAAAAAGCTGAAACTCAGAAATAAGCTGAAAGGAGCATAACAAGCTGAAATTAGCAGAAAGAAGTTAGAAGCACAAAAATGTTGTAGTTGGAGAGAATCTGACAGGAGCTCAAAACAACTGAAAAAAACCAGCTGAAAGCTGAAAAAAAAAATACTTTAAATTTGCAAAAGGAAGCTAAAAGGAGTTGAACCAGAACAAAATGTGAAAGGAGCAGTAAAAGGCTGTAAACAGACCTAAAAAGTTGAAGGATGTAAAATGACTTGTAGGGGTGCACCGAGAAGTTGGCCAGCCAATAAATCGGCCCTGATTTCCTTAATGTTGGGTGATAGGTGATCAGACGATACTTACACGAGAAACCAATTTTACAATTTATTTATTTATTTATTTATTGTAGTTTTAACAACAATTAGTGTTAAAAGACAACAATTGGTGATTTAAAGGGGGGACTTTTAAATGAAACTGAGACCTCAAAAGTATACATCTTTCAAGATGATTCCACATTTTTCCAGGCATTGTAACAGAAACACTAAAGTTGCGTTCTTTATGTTTTTAACGATAACGCTATGATGGCTTTAAGTTATCCCAAAAAGAAATACCGGTAAGTGGTTAGGAAACATATTTTTAACATCTATAAAACCACAAATCAGATAACTTCTGACTGAAGGACTGCAATAGCAGAGACTTGCATAATGTGATGAATAAATAGGCACCTACAGGTTTTTTTTTTTTTTTTTTTTTTTAAGAGTTTAGCTCATGTGCTGACAGCCAATCTGGCAACCCATCAAGAGTCCAATCTGGCAACATGCCCATTAAACCACCCAGGGTCCTGCTCACAGAGTTTGACAGGGAGAAAACAGGAAAAAACAAAACAACACAAACAAAAAAACAACTCTAAAACAGAGGAACTAACTCTAAAAACAAATAAAAAGCCAAAGAGTTTTGTCAATCAGCATGTTCCCAGAGATGTGGCCGTTATTTGCCATGTGTTTACGTATATAAGCTGTTTTAACGAGCACAGTGGTGAAAGGAAAACTCGTAAAAAGCCAGGACGTGTGGAAAAACAGGAGCCTTGAGAGCTTGTGTGGCCCAAACTTACAGTGACAATCTGCGTAAACGTGTCGAACACAAGATTATCCAGAAACACTCAAAGCTGGAACTAACACTGATGTAGAGAGGTGTGATGGTGAGGAGGGAAAAGAAGAAGTGCTGAAGAGTAGAATGAAAGACAAAAAAAGAAAGCAGGAGTGACGGACAGAATGATGCTGATTAAGCAGGCGGCAGGCTGAACGTTACCAGGACAAAAGGGGGTCGACTCAAGGTCTGGCTTTCTGCAATCTACAGCTGTGAGCTGTCTCACACACACACACACACACACGCACACACACACACACATCCCTCTTATCTGGGCTCAGAACAGCACAAACAAAGCGATCTATGGACTGAGATCAGCTTTGGTTTACACAAACGCATACAAGCCCGTACAGATTCTCGTCTGAAACTTCCTTCCAACCCGTTGGCTCGCGTTCCTTACTTCTGCTCCAAGAACTTCTTCCAGAGTGATTCATCCTGTTAGAGAGGGATTTAAGGCCCAATCATGATCAGAAGATATTGGCCCGACCTGCTGGATGCGCAGCCTTCCATCCGTCACACGTTGGGCTTTCAAGGCACGTTACAGGTAAATGGTAAATGGACTATACAGGTAGTCCTCGGTTTACGGCGAACCCGGTTTACGAAAATCCGGACTTACGTTGGACCACCGTTGAAAACAACGAAGTCGGTTTACGGTCTAAATGCGTCATTACGTTTTTACGCACGCACTTGGCCGAGGCAATGGAAATTTCCCGCTG
>JARVGV010000192.1:18729441-18745587 GCA_031762435.1 Hypsolebias longignatus | reverse complement strand
TGTCGCTTCGCCCTATAAGTCGCAGGGCATGAAAATCAGTAAAAAAACTGCGACTTATACGCCGGAAAATACGGTAACTCAATTTTACACATACTGAGGTAAAATTTGATGTGGTAGTAGCTGACAGGCTTTCATATGGCATTTTTGACCAAGCTGGCTATAACTTAAATGAACTAATAACTAATAAATTTAAAATCTGAGTTGTGTCAAGAAAAGCTTGTCCTTCAATTATTATAATAAAACATCCAAAAAGTTTGTAGCACCTGTTTCATTTATGTATTTTGCATCCCAGATTTTTAAATTTGTTTTTAAAATCACATTATCTTCCAAATCTTTAGTAAAAAAAATATATAAATACATTAGGAGCGACGTGGACTAATGGGGGAAAGTGTTTAAAACTCACGGATTTTGACTATCTTGGGGTCCAGCTTGAGCACCTCGTTCTGCAGATTGTAGAGCCGTCCCTGGATCCTGGAGGACCTCCTGAACACCGACCCTGCCTCCATTTCGATGCCCAGAAAGATGTCGCTGGCATATCGGGAGAGCTCGGAGAGCTGCTGGATTATACTGGTGAAAGTGTGACAGCTCACCTCGTCCAGAGACGAGAACACAACAAGTTTTCGGACTTTGCGTCTCCCGGTTTCTCCCCTCGGTTTCCAGCTGTCCCTGGCCGATAACCTGCTCACGCGCCTCGGCTCGACGGTCCTTTGATGAAAGGGCATATTCAAATCAAACCAATAACAACCTCAGAGTCCGAAAACTAAAACACGACGAGGGGAATTAAAACAAAAAAACTACATTCCCGCGACCATTTTCGTTGATGAAGGAGCGTATCTCCTCAGTCCCGCCATGTCTTATTGTTTTGTTCAAATGCATGGGACTTCGTGCTGCCCCGCTCCGGAGACGCTGCCCCTCAGATTCAAAATCATCCAGACACAAGAACTCACCAGGAAAAGTGAGGGGAAAGAAGCGCGAAGGAAAACATGGAAAATACTACAACCACCTGTGGCGACTGGAGCGGGAGCCGACAGTTTGTACCTGCCCGCCTTCTGGGGGCGGATCGAGCCTGAGAGAAAACCCGGAGCGGAGTCGTCCAAGAACAGGAACCAACAGCAGAAGTTTAGAACAGGTTTTTAAATATTAGGACCTTTAGCATTTTTTTCATCCAGGACTTTATCAGTTCGTTCATTTTTACTTTTTTTACATCACATATGTGTTCAATCCAAAGGATCTAAACTAGTCAAACCTGGTACATTAGTGCAGTGGACTACAGTTAGGAGCATTCATTGTCCCAAGTAGCAAAAAGGTGGAGAAAAGCTAAAATTAGCAACAACAAAAAAATACCTAGAAGCTAACCAAGCAAAACGGTAAGAAAAGCTAAAATTAGCAGAAAAGATAGCTAGAAGCTAAAAGTTGCAAAAGGCTGGAAAAAATTAAAATTAGTAAAAAGATAGCTAGAAGCTAAAAGTTGCAAAAGGTTAGGAAAAAATACAACAAAAAAGCTAAAAGGTAGCTAGAAGCAAGTAGCAAAAGGCTGGGGAAAGTGGACTACAGTTAGGAGCATGCATCGTCCCAGTCTGATTTCAATTAGCTAAAATTAGCAAAAACATAGCTAGCTAAAAGTAGCAAAAGGCTGAGAAAAGTTCAATTTAGCAAGAAGGTATATAGAAGCTAAAACTAGCAAAAGGGAAAAAAGCAAAAAGGTAGCTGGAAGCTAAAAGTAGTAAAAAGGCTGAGAAAAGCTAAAATTAGCAAAGATAGCAAGAAGCTAACAGTAGCATAAAACTAGGAAAAGCTCAAATTAGCAAAAAGATAGCTGGAAGTTAAAAGTAGCAAAATGCTAGGAAATAGTGAAAAAACAGCAAAATACTGAGAAAAGGCTAAAATTGGCAAAAAGATGGGAGCTAAAAGTTGCAAAAGGCTGGGAAAAAGTTCAAACTAGCAAAAAGATAGCTAGAAGCTAAAAGTTGCAAAAGGCTGGGAAAAAGTCCAAACTAGCAAAAAGATAGCTAGAAGCTAAAAGTTGCAAAAGGTAAAAGCAAACAAACAAAAAAAGCTAAAAAGTAGCTAGCTACTGTAGAAGTCAAGTCAACTTTATTTGTAGAGCACTAGAAGCCAAGCAGCAAAAGTCTGAGGAAAAGTCTAACTTGGTCCAGATGACCTGATTGAGAATTATCAGATTTGACACCTGGATTATTGAGCATGAACATTCTTGTCTAACTTGGTACATTTGTGCAATGGACTACAGTTAGGAACATGCACTGTCCCAGCCTGATTTCAATTAGCTAAAACTTGCAAAGATGTAGCTAGAAGCTAAAAGTAGCAAAAGGCTTGGGGGAAAGCAAAAAGAAAGAAAAAAGGTAGCTAGAAGCTAAAAGTATCAAAATGCTGGGAAAAAGCAAAAAGAAAGCAAAAAGGTAGCTAGAAGCTAAAAGTAGCAAAAGGCTGAGAAAAGTTAAAATTAGCAAAAAGGTAGCTAGAAGCTGAAAGTAGCAATAGGCTGGGGGGAAGCAAAAAGGTAGCTAGAAGCTAAAAGTAGCAAAAAGGCTGAGAAAAGCTAAAATTAGCTAAAATAGCTAGAAGCTAACAGTAGCAAAAAGGTAGGAAAAGCTAAAAGTTGCAATAGGTTAGGAAAAAGCAACAACAAAAAAGCTAAACTAGTCATGAGAAGGTGTTTATAAGACTGAGCTGAATACAGCTCTGAAAAAGTATTTCGGAGGAAAGACGAAACGTTTCTACAATTTTTATTTATGTTTGTTGTTGTGTTTGTTTTTAATGTCCAGAGGACCAGAATAAACATTTTCAGATTTTTCTACCGGGATTATTGAGCATGCATCAGGATATAAGTTGCAAAGGGCTAAAAGTAGCAGAACAGTATAGCTGAAAGCAACTAAAGGAAGAAGTGGCAACAAACAAGCAAAAAAAAAAAAAAAAAAAAACTAAGATGCAAAAGGTCTAGCAAAGTAGCAAAAATCAAGCATATGTGAAAAATAACTAAATGGTAGCTAAAGCTAAATGGTAGCTAAAGAAGTTGTATAAAATCAGGGGGGGGATGGAGTGATACAGTTTATGCAACAAAAGGAAAGCTTAAAATTGCAAAGGGTTAGTTAAAGATAAATGTAGCAAAAAGCTGTTAGTTGAAAGATAAACGTAGCAAAAAGCTAGCTTGAAGCCAAGTGACAAAAAAATAAACCGAAGCTACAGGTAGCAAAAAGGCAAGAAAATAAAATGAAATTTGCTAAGTAACAAACTACTAGAAGATGTAAGCTAAAAGTAGCAAATTGATACAACTAAAATTTGCTAAAGAAGAGCTAATAGTAACATAACCTAAAAATAGAATGGCAGCTAAAATCTCAAAGTAGCATAAGACAAAAACAGAGCAGGTACAGCAGATTTTCAAGAAGACAATGATTTTGAACTGAATAAACATGCATAGTGTTAATATTTATCAGTATGCAATATGTATTACTTTAATGAATTGAATGACAAATAACTTCTATCTCCCAAAGAAGCTGAACTTTAGATAAGTAGCTGAAGTAATAAAAAGTATGATATGCAGAAGTAACATACAGAAACATGTAGTGCTCCCCCTGATGTCTGTAGGTGAACACAGCATCTGTTATGAAGCCAACATGGACTGTAGCTCTGCCACTTTTCTCATTACTCAGCAAACTGGAAGTCTGGGCAACTCTTCCTTCCCAGCTGCTGCAGTAGTTTTAACAAGTTACACAATCTTTACGAGGCAATGGCTCCATTCAGCCGGATGATGCATGCGCACCTAGTATCTGATTGCTGTGATATTTGATGTGAATCATGGAATACCAGTAAGGCAGGGTTGATCATCTTGTCAGGCATTGAGTAGGACGCACATTCGTCATTCCCTTAGCAGAAATTGAGTTTTACAGGAAAGCAGCGTGAAGCTGCTGGAAAAAGGAACAAGCTTTGGTTGTTCAGGTTTTTTGTTGCTCCAAGGTCATCGATGGTGACCTCACATCCTCAACGTCTCCATCGCTGGGTCAAATGTGTTCTGAAAGTAAAGTTAGCTTCACACTCACCAACTTTTTTTTTTTAACATTATTTAAATGAAGCACAACTGTTAGACGAGAGGAACCATGTTTAATTTGAAAATGTAGTGAGGAGTGCTGAATGGCTGCTACAATGTGCTGAGACTGAGCTAAAAGAAGCTAAATACTAGCTAAATGTAGAACGACTAACAAAAATGCATACATGGAACAAAAGGCCTTTAGAATCCAAAAGTAGCAAAAGGAATGTTTAATTTAGTAAAACAGCAAAAAGGAGAACTAGTAAAAGCTAAAAGCAACAGGTCGATTTAGCTTAAGGGAATAAACAAAATAAATAAAAGTAGGCTGGCTAAAAAAAAACTAGCAAAAGGGTATCAAAGGATTACTAAAAGTAAAAATTAACTAAATGCGAATTAGAAGCTAAGTAGCAAAAATCTAAAAGCAGACAAAGTAGCAAAAGGCTAGGTGAAAGCTAAAATAGCCAAACAGCAGCCAAAAGCTACAAGAAAAGACTAGAAGCTAAAGTAACAGAACAGTAAATGTTAGATAAATGAATCAAATGTTGGCTAAAAGCTATTTTGGCCAAAGGCTAGCAAGAATACAAGTAGCTAAAGAAAAAATTAGGAATTCTAGAATAGCAGTAGCCAAAAGCTAAAAGAATGAAAATGCTAGCGAAAAATCTAAAGTAGCAGAAGGGTATATAGCTAAAAGAAACAAAGGGCTAAAAATAAATAGGCAGCTAAAATATTTATGTAGCATAAAAGACCAAAATAGAGCAGTAACACTGAAGCAGATTTTTTTAAAGAACATTTGAGGGAAATATGTGTTTCTACAGAAAACGCTTAAAATAATAAATCTTTAATTTACAAAAACCAAGTCATCATGACCAACTCCTAAAAAACTGCACAAGGAATAAATAAAATATAAAGTTAAATTAAAATTAGGACTCATTCACTATGAGTTTTTTTTAAAAAGCTAACAAACATCAGATTTTCAGCAACGTGAGCATATGAACAACATAAACCACAAATTAAAAAAAGGCAACCAAAACTCTAGAGGAAGATAACTTTAATCAAGATTAAATAGATGCCCAAAAAGATTTTGTAACTTATAATAAGAGTTCTGAAAAAGTCAAACAATAAGAAAACGACGAGTTTCTCCATCATACCAATAGAGGCTTACAGCTTCACACTTCTTCTAACAAGATATGGGTAAAACAGAAATCTGTCACCTTAACATACAGTGCAAATTCATTTGCAAAACCAGAGCCTTCTTCCACATCCGAAACCCACATAAACTCATTTATAGATTATTTACAGGCGGGGCTTGAACAACCCAAACCGATTCGCAACCAACAGGAGAATGGCCTCGAACTTTAGGCTGAGCCAAAGTGAAAACTCATGAAATAAAATTAAAAATAATCACCATCTGAATAAGAAACAGGCTGAAATGATCAAACTGTTTGCCTGTTTGCACACAAAGGATGCAGCGTGATAAAGTGAGGGAAACAATCTTCCAACACAATCCTCCATCTTGTAGTAAACACTTCATACAGAAAGACCCAAATGAAAAGAACGGGTTAGAACTGAGGTGATGAGAGTTCAACACCTGACATTAGAGTTAGCAGAATAAACTGTTTTTTTTTTTATTTTATGTTTCTTACAATTCTCGAGATGACGACTGATGAGAACATGAAATGAAAAACAGAGCGCAGCGTTTTTATACGAGCGTTAACAGTGTCATGACCTGCAAAATGTGGATTATTAGTTGTTAAATGTCACTTCTAACATGCCAGGACTCTAACACTTATATTCTGAAACACGCTATGAACAGAATCCTCTTGATAATCGACTTTGCCAGCTCAGTCTTGGTTTAAAGCAGGCTCGTGTTCGTCAAAACCATAAAAGCTTTTTACATTTACACTTCCGCCTACAAGGCATACTGTATTTGATCATATTTCATGACCTGCATGCTAGTTTACGCTCCCTCCCTCGACACTCATCTGAATGACCTTCTTGCCCGTCCTTCATTACTTTTGGCAGTAGTCTGAGCCTTTAAAAAAAATTAAAATAAACACTGGTGCTGCATTGTAAGAAAGCTGAGAAGGGAATTTGTGCAGAAAATCCCCAAAATCACCGCCTCTGCTCAACATTCCTCCACTAACTTCACGTCAGCACCAGAAACGGACACGCTGAGGGTTAGCGACAAAAACAAGAGTTGCGTTTGTGGATTTTGGTGATTTTTTTTTGTTTTAATTTTTCATGTGGAATGAAGCAAAGCCCAGTCGACCTCTGTGCAGAAGGCATAGTGTTACGAAGCACGTTTGCAAATCGCTCAATCCCCCCCACCCCCACCCCAATTGTCTGTTCTCGCAGGATAAACAATCAGTAACTCCAGCAAACAGGAAGCGTTGGCTCACAGTGTTGGACGTACCAAGATTCCGGTTTATGGTTGTGGGACTCTTCTGGGTCGGCGTGGTCAGGAGGAGGAGGAGGAGGAGGAGGAAGAGCAGGAGGAGCCCCGGTAGAAACAAAAAATGGTCAAATACAAGGACTGTCCTACAGCTTGGTGTATGAGTGCAGCAAGGACAGGTAGCAGAGTCACAACAGAAAACGCACACTCTTCTCCCAAACGGCTTCAAGACTGTAAGTAGGATGGATGGAACTTGGGTCACGCACGCACACACACACACCAATATCAGAATAAGGGCTCCGGATGCGTCTTTGTCTCCCTCTGGTGGTGGTTGTCCATATCAGATCGACTCTTCCTTCAAGATACAGGTTGCCTTCACGCACAAACATGAACAAACGCCCTCCTCGGCTCGCCCCGTATCTTTACTCAGGCTTATCTGGTGTAGTAGACTCTGTAGTAAACACTCTTGGAGCGCCAGAGTGAATACGAGTTGTCAAACTTGAGCAGGTAGACGCCACGGCCGGGGTACTGGTGGCTGCCGGCGTACACCTCCTCGTGACAGTCCCGCCGGTAAACCGGCACAATTTCATCCACGTGGGGCTTTCCCGCCTCCTTTTTCACCTTCTCCTCTTCTGCGGAAGGGTCACCTGAGAACAGAACAAAAATAGATGACGGGTTTCATCTCATCTTACCCCACCAAAAAATAAATAATTAAATAAAAATCCCTTACCTTCTTCGTCCTCGTCTTCATCACTGGACTCCGACACGTGCACGCTGACCGAGGCGGAGGCAGCATCCGTCCACTCGAAGAACACCCCAAAGCCGATGTCGTAATAGTCCGTGGCGAACTCCCAGAACAGGTAAGATCCTTCCTCGTGGGTGGGAACGCGCACCGTGACCACCTCGCCGCGCCCCACCGTGATCACGCTGTCTGGATCCTGGCGGATCTTCTCCTTGAAGTCCTTGATCTGCGGCCGTGTCCACATCGAAGGGGCAGCTATGACTGGTGGGGATTCTGCAATGACAAAAAGAGGAGACATTTTGTTGAAGCAGTCTGTTACTAAGAGTTCAATTACTTTTTTTAAAATGTGATTTTTCCCCACTAATGGACAGAAAGTCAGTCAAATGACCAGAACTAACAAGAGCATTAACATCTGGTCCATTTATTGTTTTCTACAGAATAATTGAAGAAAAACAATCGGACTTTATTTTGCCCAGGACATGTCATATCTTTTACCCATTATCCTACAGATTACACTAATGATGACCACTCTAAAAGGAAATATGGAGCTTTAGGCAGATTGTCTCCTCCCCCAGCGCTCAATCAGGAGACAAAGCTACAGCCCACCTACCTAATAAAGGCCCGTTTTCTGAGATCTCCTCTGCCGGCTCAAGTTCTGGCTCCCGGTCCATGCTCTCTGAGTACGAGTCAGACTGGCCTCCGTTGACTGTGGGAAGTTTGTCGCTAACGAACGGCGATGCGGCGCTCAGTGGTCCGGCTGTCGAGGTGGAGATGGGTTCCCCGTTGTTAAAGCTGCTGGAGTCCAAGGCGCCCTGCATCGCTGCATCAGCCTGCTGTTGCTGCTTCTGTAGGGCCGCCTAGGACAAGAGGACGAGACAAAACATGATCAGAAACAAACAGCAGGTTCTCTGAAGAGCAGTGCGAGACTAAAGCTTATTGCATGATCTACTGTTGGAACAGCTGAAGGTGCCAAAAGACAAAACAGCCCAAGTTCAGATTTGTGTAGTTTTTAAATATTCTGTTTTAATGTTTTTGGCATAAGACTTGCTCTGCACATTCATTTCTACTCAAACATGATTTGTGTGAGTACCGGTAATTTGAAGATTTTTTAAATTATGGAATATGGGCATTTTTGTCATATTTTTCATAAGTTTGTTGTTTCGGTGCCAAAGCTCTAGAGCCATCAGAGCACAAAGAAGTTTCCGAATGTGCAATGCTGACTCGTCTTAATTCGTCTTTGTGTGCACGGCTTGTTAAACACGTATTTTATGTGTTGCACACATTCCTACTCGCGTTGTGTCCAACATGGCAGCCGCCTTCATGTGTACAGTTTAGTCTACTGAAGTACACTTTTGAAATTAAAGTATGCAGAGCTGGACCAGTTTTCTTTATTGGTTTGGCTCCAAGACCTGGGGCCTCATGGACAAAGACTTGCGTTGATTTCCAACTGAAGCATGGCGTATGGTTAAATTTTAAAAACAGCATACTGAAATGTTCTAAACAACGTAGAGACGTGTAAAACATTCTGTTTAGCACCATGTCCTCGGGCATTAGTGCCAAGAGCAAGAGGGGTGAGTGGGACAAAGTGTGTAAATGCTGTGGGGTTGCACTTTAATAGTCTGTTCAACTGCATTGGAGGGAACTGATTCAGGGATTAAAGCAGATTTAGGAAAAAAATAATAATCAGAATTTTTTTCTACACCTAGAGGTTATCCAAGCATCTCTCCTTCCTAGTAAAAGTGCACAGTATACTGTGTACATGACATCAGTAAAAGTACACCGTATAGTGTTCACTGATGAAGCATTGAAGCCGTTAAGACTTTCATCTGCACCATCAAGACCAACGACATTCTGAAGGAAGAAACAAGCTTAACATAATTTCTGTAGTGTGCTTTTATGTCTTTTCAGTGTTTTCAGTTGACGGGTTGTCAGATTTATTTATTTTTTAAATTATAGCACAGAAAGTCCTTCGCAGAGTTTAAATTAACCTTTTTTTTTGTTGTCAGACTATGAAATTATAATTGAATTCAATAGGATTATATTTACAGGATTTCATCTTATATAATCATGTAATACCATTGATTTTTCTTATTTGACCATTTATTAAATTTCATTTATCACAGTAGTTACCTCTCAGTATGTTTCTAAATACAATCACGTTTATCTCATCCTAACAGCCAAAGCATTTTGTTATTGCTGTAACAGCATGTAGAAATTAAATTTTTATACATGTATGATCATCTACAAACACCTGAAACTGACTCTTAGAGAGAACTAGTGAGTTTGGGGGAAAAATTAAGTTAAACAGAGACAAACATCTTTGTTATAATCTGGGGCATCGTCTTTTTGCGTTAATATTTATTTAGAAAAACTGAAGCAGCAGAAGCAGCCTCTCTCCGTGTAAGAGAAACTCAACAGGCTGCGTGCTCCCATGGCGGTACGCGCCGCTGTCTCTCTCGGACCTGGAGTTTGGTCTCACGTACAGGTTGGACATGTCTGTACGGTCACGATGATCCGAACACATTAACATTTAATCGTTAGATTTTTAAAAGTCTTGGGAAGGTCGGGGCGTTGTGTGGGAGGAGGGAGTGATGGTGTATCTCTACAGGTATCTCCCACCGGCTGCAGTGAGTTGGTCACGTGTGAACACATACGTTTAATTCGCAGACGTTTAATAATTCATTACATATGATCACGTTCATGAAGGAGAAGGAGGTTCTGTTAGGGTAGAGGGGCGTCCTTGGTTTGCTGCAAGACACGCTCTGCTCTGATTGGGTCAAACTGTGGCTCTGGTTCTCTTTATTGGTTGGAAGCAGCATCAGTTTAATTCCTGTCTCATCATTAAATTGGATGGTTTTAACAAGACCACAAAATAACACGTTTTCCCCCTCCTCGTTCAAAATGAAGGTAATCTGTGGCGGCAACTGAGAACTTTAATCCATGATAATTCCATCCCACACAGCTGGCACAGTTTCCATCGGTCTGCCAGCTCCCTCTGGAATGCCCCAGTTGCCAGGAACACCAGTGTGGTCAGCAGCTGGATGTGTACGGACAGCACACGGCTCCTCGCTGTGTTGCGCTCCAAGACCGGCCACAGCTCCATACAGAGTTCCAAAAGGACTGACCATGGAAGCCTAAAACGACTGGAGCCTGTCGTCATTATGGGCCGGAAAATCCTCTCTGTCTCTAAATACACACTCTCTGTGCATTGCGCCAATTGCTATATCCTCCAATTAGGCTAAAGCAAGTTGTTAGATACTTTCTGCAACGCTTTCCTCATGCTTTGATATCCACTCAGCTAATTTCATACATATGGATGCATTAACTGTACAACTTATGTGTCTGTGTGTCACTGTCCACAGTGTATAATATAGTGTCCACATCATTAACAGTTTCCCAGTATCACCTTTAAGTGTCGTCAATGGACCAATAACGTACACCAGCCATGAAGTTGGCATGGGCCTGCGTATATTTCCACAGTCGTTTCATTCTTGAAACATCTGAAGTTTTGCGTGAAAAATGGTGTATACACCTAGGCCTGTCGCAATAAACAAATCAATTAATCGCATGATAAATTAAAATTATCTACCTGATTTGCATTTATCGGCTTTATCGTTTCTTCTTCTTTCTACTGAACACTGGATGATGAAAGGCTGAACTCCAGTGCTATTCACCGATCCCTCCCTTTCTTTTTTCTCTTTAAAATCAGTTTTAAATGTCCAAAATCCCATTTTTGAATCATTAAAAACAGCTAAGCTACGAGCTAAGCTAACAGGCCGACCTCAGGGAATAAACCTCTGTTTTGTCGAAGCTCCATAATTTACAGTTGAAACCCGTGCCTTCGTGTAAAAAGTTGTTTCTCTCTGCAAAAAGAAGCTGAGAACTTGTTTACTGATTTTTTTTATTAAAAGCTTTGTGTGACAAATGCTATGCTAAAGAGTTCAAACCACACCGAGCATCCGCCATTTCGAGAACCAAATAAAAGGAAGGAGAGACGGCCCATGTCACGTCAAGAGGCCTCCCTCCATTTTTTCTTAAAAAAAGAGACACGCTGCTCGCTTCTTCACTATCCATCCTTTGGTTCAAACAGTCTTAAACTGCCATCCAGTGGTTAAAAAAAGGTGCTACACAAAAAAAAAATAACATTTCTTCTTAAATTTGACTAATTACAAATTGTCAAATTTCAAGGAATATTATCGTTTATCACAATAATTTCTGAGACAATCACCCAGCAAAATTTGTTGTCATGACAGGCCTAGTCTCACCTCCTGCTTAACATACGCCCCCAAGAGCGACAGCCATAACAACAGATTACATGCAATAAGGTTCAGTCTGGTCATCATTTTATTTTATTTTTTTGCCCTTTTGTCCATCCAAAGGACTTCATCAGTCCGAAGAGCCACAAAAAAATCAGTCCCACAAGCAACCAGTTTGCTGGTGATGAGATGGTTTCTGGGGCCCACCCTCTCCCCCGTCAACTCCTCTGAGGCAACCATAGCCAAAGTGGTTCAAAACAGATTTACATGTTTACTTTTGTTTTGCAGATGCCTGTTGCTCAACTAAAGTAAAACCTTTGCTTATTGACGTAATAGAGTACCGATATACAGACAATGACTTTGCCGTGATGAGCGCAACACAACAACTTATCATTACACCAAATTATATAAAGCCAAAACACTTTTATCAATTTATTACACTGTCAACAATACAAACAAGTTTGGCAGGTAAAGATCTAGATTACATATGACGAATGTAAGAAATAGGAATAGTTTTTAAAGACAGAGATATGAATAGATTTAGCCTGAGCCTGAAATGCTTTGAACATCTAGAAAATTCATCCCTACAGTCATCCCTAGCTGGATACAGTGCCTGAAATTGTCCAGTACGTCCAGGCATCTGGACTGGCACAACTCCCAGTCATCAGTAGTTTGATATGACATGGAGTCGTTCCACTTCATCAGTCCACAGTAAAGATGTAGTCTTTCTTCACATCAGCATTACAGCACCACACACCTCTGGAGAAGTTACGTTAGAAACTTGGTCATTTTCTGTTCTCAGTGTAGAGGAAAGCGTTTCTTGAAACGTTGACGTGTTCATGACGAATAACGTGACAGGGCCTAAAACACATCAGCCTCTTTTTACCTTCATCGTCCTATAAGGCTTGAAAAAAAAAAAGGCTTCTGGCTTAGTTGTGGTAGAACTGAGAGCTGAGGGAGAGAAAAGGGGGGAGGGGGTCACTATCAGGGTCAGCCTACAGATGAAGTGGGCAGAGATTCCCCCCATAACCAAATCTGAACACCGTCTTCACAGCAGAAGCCGCTGCAGATAAATGCAGCAAAACTCGCCCTCAGTCCAGTTCGTTCATTGCTTTCCACTGAGCACAACTGGTCTGGCCTTAGGACTCGACATGCAGGGGAGGGGGCTTGACCCGAGGCAGGAATGCAAACACGATGCCTTGACCCCTGATGCAAACTTACACTTGTGTCTGTGGGGCAGATGTATTATGTGGATCTGGTTGAGCCCAATGGAAGTATAAGTACCGTATAGTGAGTTGGGACAACAAGCTGATATGTAGCCGGAGTTGTTCCTTCAAGAAAGGAGAGTTTTAAATTCAGAGAGCAAACACCACCCTGTCTAATCCTCTATCATCTGTGTGTGTGTTTCATTCCCCTCCTGCTTCCTGTTCACCTGTGATCTTTCTGTAATGTCTCTTCAGTCTGACGGCTTAGTGTCTTTACCGCTTTTCTCCCTTTCGCACACGATTTCTAACACTGCTTAAATGCACCTTTTGATCATGATTCACACAACAGGTTCTGTTAATTCAAAAAGGTGCATTTAAGTCGGCATCGGGGCCAGAAGGCTCTGAAGTTCAATGCGTTGATGCTGAACGATGCTCTCTCTCTCTTTCTCTCTCTCTCTCTCTCTTACTTTGTCCCTCAGGAGAAAAAAAAAGTGCATTCGCTACATCCAAGGTGAAGGCAGCTGTGCCAGTCCTCCCTCTACGGACGGAAGCTTACTAGACTCCCCCCCATCCTCCCCCTCCTCCGTCACTCCCTCCCCCTCCCCAAAAGAGTCCAAACCTCAGACTGAACAAATGCAACCTCTCTCACTGACTATGAAACCGGCCCACCAGCCACTCCACCACCCTCACCTCCTGGTTGGGCCTCCATCGTCATCTTTGGTTCAGATGGAAAACTCGGCCGGCAAAGCGCCCTGCGCCTCCTCCCACAACGGATCTCTGGAGCACAGTGACGTCTCGTCCTCGCGGCAGCCGGGCTCCTCTGTGGCGTCCTCGATGGCCCGGCAATCGGCATCGCTGTGTCATTCCCACTCGCTCCTCCCCTCCACAGCCCCCCAGCCTCTTTCGCTAGTGACCAAGTCTATAGAATAGCCTCCATTTTTCTTTTTTTAGCTTTATGCTCTCTCTCTCTGCGATATCTCACTTGCCGTCAGTTTTCTTTCTCTTTATGTTTCTGTGCCGTGAGGCTTCGAAATTTTAGTTTTATTAAAGTTCATTGGTCAATATTTGACCCCTCGTTATCAAAACAAATCTAATTATAATAAAGAAATGATACAAGGAGCTGTATAGCTTTGTGAATCTGCCCAAATTTTTATGGATTTTTTGTTTAGTCTTCTTTTGTAGTGCAACGGTGCAAACAAAGCAAATGTATCTAGTTCAACATCAAAATGTTTAAAAGACGGATATTTAAAAAGAAAAGGTAGAATATTCAGCGAGCCCTTTTTTTTTCCTTGAAAGAGTTGGTTCTCCTTCTTTATTTGTATTAAATACGAGCTTGCGAACCAATCGTTCACCATCCGTTCAGACTCTTGGAGGGCGTGAGGCTTGTGGTGACACCTCTGAGGAACAACTTTAATTGTGATGTTACTTGTTCTTGTTTAAATGTACAGAATATTGGGGAGGGAGGGGAATTAATGTGTTATATATGCATTCTTCCACTGCGTTGTCTTTTTTTTGTTCGTTTTGTTTACTTTTGGGGCGGAGTCAGGCAAGTTTGGGTGGGCTTGAGGGAGGGTTGGGCGGGAGGGTTATAAAATTCAAAAATGTCACAACGCTAAGACCAGTAGTATTTATTGCTTTAGAGATTGCTTGTTGTATCTTGTATGTGTCTCCTTTTTTTCCCCCCTCTTGATACATTGTACAAATATTTTTTCTTAAGGTAAAATAACTATATGAATGATCCATTTTTACAAGGAGGTTTTGGAAAGCAAACCTTGTGCTATATTTTTTTTTTTTTCCTCGCTGAAACACCTGGACTCCACTCGGCGTACTGGGTAGATCTCATGAACAGAAGTATGCACAACTTCATTTCAAGGAATCCGTCTAAAAGCCATTTTACACACGCACGAAAACAAAAAAACAAAACAACAAAAAAAAAAGAAAAGAAAACTTGAAACCAGACGGTGGGCACCGTGTCTTCAGTAGCCGGCGAGAAAAACGACTCAAGTCCTTCTTTTTTTATTGCACAGTCACATTTCTCGGACTGTAGATTCGTGTACAGATTTTCCGTGCCAAATTTTGTGCTAATTTTCTCTGCCCCTCCCCCAAAAAACATGCTGTAGGGAATTTTTTTTTTTGTTCTGTTGTTTGTTTTTATTTTCTTTTGATACCATTCTTTGCTGTGACGTTACATAGATTGCTATGTATGTAGTATAAATGTTGCTATAACAACTGTGTTTGGTAGCAAAATGTCAAATATTAAAATTAATAAAAAGACGGACATCATACTGTATAAACCCACAAGGGCCAAATTATGTATATTAGGAGGTTCATAAAAAAACGTATTAAATACAAAAAAATACACAAACTGCCACTTTTAAGTACACTACTACATATAGGTAGATAAAAAATAGGCATGTTGATGTTGCAAGAGGCTGTAAAAAAAAGCTACAAGAGAATCATCCACTCGGTGCCATTGTAGTTGACATGACGCGACTGTAATCTGTCGATTTCTTCTCTGGTTTATTAAAATGCTAATGATAAATAGTTTGAATGTTTCCTTAACGGCTGTGATGTTCCTGTTCTATTTTATGCTCTTATCTTTTTGTTCGTTTGTTTTTTCCTGTTATTTTAAATGGTTCTAAAACCATGTTTTTGTATTGAATAAATGTTTATGCTGTACAGTCTCTGTAGCATGCAGTTCTGTATTAATAAAAGCAACTTAGTATGTGCACATTTGTGTTTTTATTTTATCAGATGAAATCAATACCGTAATTTCTGGACTATTGAGCGCACCCGAATATAAGCCGCTTCCACTAAATAAAAAAACATTTAAAAAAATTATACATATAAAGGTTGCGCTTGTCTATAAGCTGCGGGTGTCCACATCGTAACATGATATATTTACAAAAAGATTTTTAAAAACTTTTAATTAAAATATGTACTGGTAACATACACAAATACATAGAGTAATTTTTTTTTTCTGAACAGTGCCAGAACAAGGCTGTTAAGAAAAAAAAAAAACAAACTGTAGCTTACAAGTCAATGATCACCACCTTCATATTCCTCCTACACAAGCTTGTGCTGTCCTCTTCATGCCTCCTTCCCCGTTTCATTTATCCACTGTCACCTATTCGGTAATTTAATTGGTCAGATTTTTTTTTAACCTTCATGTATACAGGTAGTCTCATTGAGTCATGTGGACACCTGCCTCCAGGAGAGACGTGCATTGGCGGCATGAAGCTCCTTAGCCTGTCAAAAAAACAAAAATATCCATAAATTAGCAACAGCGTTGTATAAGCTACAGGGTTCAAAGCCTGTGAAAAAGGTAACAGCTTATAGTCCCGAAATTACGGTAATTCTTTGTCTACCCTTTAGTCTTCCAAACAGCACCGTTTTTCTAGGTATGCTCACGTAAAATCAAGGATTTTCTAGTACAGGTTACCCCCGGTTTACGGCGTCACCAGTTTACGGCGTTTCACGTTTACGGCTGTCGCCCCCCCAGTGACGTC
>JARVGV010000192.1:18670707-18682062 GCA_031762435.1 Hypsolebias longignatus | reverse complement strand
GTTGCGGCTCTGAATACTTTTATGTTAGTGAACGAAGGCGTAAAATGGCTCTTTTGATCATAAAGGTTGCAGACCCCTGGTATAAAATGTGAAGCACCCACACCAGAGCCATATGACCCACACTTGCCTCCATCCACATTTGCCCCTCCCTGGACCCTTGAGCAAGGCCCTTAACCCTCACCATTTGCAGTTAGAAAGGCCAGTCTGAGATGGTTTGGTCATGTCCAGATGAGGGACAGTTGGTATATTGGTAGAAGGATGTTAGAAATGCAGCTGCCAGGAAAAAGACAGTCATGGATGCAGTTAGAGAGGACATGGAGGTAGATGGAGTGAGAACAGAGTGAGATGGAGGAGGGTGGCTGTGGTGAGCCCTAAAAAGGAAACAGCCAAAAGAAGAAGAGCAAATAAATAAATAAAATCAAGATAAACTCATTTTATTTGGTCACATTTTGAGCTGATATTACAATGTCAGCTGTAGTTGTTGAATGTCCTCCATTTCTCCAGAAATCTGAGATACCTACGAGGAGTAATGATAAACAACTGCTGTCATTTAGCTTGTTCACATTATGAAACTTTAGATGTATTGAAAGAGTCTGTTTGTAGTTTTACACTCTTGCAGTGTAGAAGCCATTGGAGGGATTGGCTGCGAGGATGAGGATGTTGCTGTTTTCCAGAAGTCCACTTGAGCTTCTCAGCAAAGGTGAGCAGCAACCGCAGCAGCTAAACCGACGAAAAGAAAGAGGAAACTGGAGGGCGGCGGAGAGCTGCCGTCAGGCCACGCAGCAAGGACAAGAGCAAGAAGAATGCGAGTCTGAAAGATGTTCAGCGGGCACAGAGCAGAGTGAGTGGCATAATGTGGGATGAAGACTGACACAGATGAAGAAAAACAACCACAAACCATCAACAGACGGTTGATTTTGTGTGAAAGCTGATGCATCTTTAAGCCGTTCCGCACGATTCCCTGATACTTTCTGCAAAACTGTACACAGGCGTTGTCATTTGTTTCCACAGGTGCACATCTTATTCAGCTGGTGGTGTTCAGTTTCTGTTTTAACTTGAGCAGATCTCTGTTTGGAGCATTTTGCATTGTTTACGTTGTAAATTAATCATAAAGTAAAATTAATTTTGGGGGTTGGTTTGGGGCATTTTCTCACCTGGGTGCAGGTTCCACAAAGGAGTTGAACGTGTTCTCTTTAATTTGGGAAAACTGGACCACACAAAAGAAATGAGGCATAAAATTTTATTTAACTTGTGCAAAACTGTATGTATGATTATGATTATCCAGGCTGTTGATGTCTTGCCTTCAAGCTGCTGTATTCATACCCATCTGCTGTTCAGGCTGCTGATTGATTATTAGTGTTTAGTGTCTATGCATCTTAGATCTTTGAAAACTGTTCTTTTTTATACTTTATAATTTTGCTATTTTTTAGGTGGAACTGGGACCTTCGGTGCACAATTTCCTTCCACCTCATGTACCACGTGTGATGCAGATGACAATAAAGAACCTTGAAAAGTATCTTTAGGAACCATGAACCAGTTCTGACATCCTCGAGCGCCAGGGACTGAAAAGGGTGAGATGCTCAGCGCTGCGAGCCTCCACGGCGTGTTTGTGACACGTTTGTGTTCATTTTCTCTGAGTAATGTCAAAGGAAGCCCAGGAAGACTTAAGACTGACAGTAAGAAATACATTTACAATATTTACAAGGGGCTGCACTCGAGAGGAAACAGAATGAAGACGGTATTTTCTCTGGACCGAGAATCTTCTGGAAGGCTTTGTATAAACTGGGAAGGTTGACAGGTTGTAGTGGTTTCAGGCCTGGAGAGGCGCGTCAGACTCCAGGTTCCAGGAAGGTGAGGATGGTGGGTGAGTTTCAAAGGTTGGTGTAAGACAGTGACGGGTCAGACGAGGATGTAGAGGTGAGATCTTTAATGTCCGTCTGAGGACTGGTTTTAGGATGATGGGTTCAAGGAAAAACACGAGAAAAACAGGATTAAATCTTAATTTCTTAAACTGCATCAGGAACTCTGTCCGCTCACACAGGGCCGGCCCAAGGCATAAGCAAACTAAGCGGCTGCTTAGGGCCCCGGGACCACACACCACTAGGGGGCCCCTAAGTGGAATTGATTTTTTTTAGTAATTATTTCTATATGAATCTATTTAATATGTTAAGTTCAGCTTTTACAAGTTGTTGCATACATTTATATAGTTTTAAGAACTAATTGTTCAACTTTAAATTCATTTTTTAAACTATTTTACGTGGTTTCAAGTAATTGTTCATTTACATTATTCAAGCATTTCCTTGATACTTGTTTTTTTATTTTATTTTACTTTGTCTGTTTTTGCACAGTTTAATTAATTTTTATACATCTAAGTTATTTTATCTGTTTGTTGTTGATCTTGCACTACAAATTATTTTGAACATTATTGTAGAGGGCCCCAAACCAAATTTCTCTTAGGGCCCCATGGAGGCTTGGGCCGACACTGCGCTCACAGAACACCACGTCAACCGGCAGCTGTGGTTCTTAAATACAACAGGTGTCTCGTTGGAAAACCTGTGCACTTCCTTTGAACTGGGGCCGCATTTAAAATTGAAAATGCATTTATGGGTTGAGCAGCAGAGTTGAGTGCCCCCATTAAAAAAGTGTCAAATATTTTATGACAAGGCCAAGCAGCTCGTTCTGCGATCAGCACACTTAACGCTAAATTAAAAAAATATGGAGAATCTTTGCTATTTTATGGGGAAAACACTAATTGCGACTAATTTCAGCACTTTTTCAGGTCATGTTTCTGAAGAAATGTTCCTTAAAAAAAAAAAAAAAAAAACCTGTAGTAATTGTTTTTGAGTTTTCTGAGATGGGTATGGCTGCAGCGTGCACCAAAATGACACCTGGCTAACTCCACCGTGCCAGAAGAAACTGCATCAATGACGTGAATTGTCTGGAGGACAGAAGTGTCTCTGAGCTGGTTGATGCTCAGAGTTCACCTCCTCCAGGTCCTTCTGGCTCCTCGTGCTGCTGCTGCTGTTCACGCCTCTGTCACCCGTCTGCTTCCCACCGAGCTGACGTGTCCACACTTGACAGACTGGACACGATGAAGAGGAACACTTCAAACCCCGAGCTGCATTTTTTAATCAAGTCTGTCACATTGGCAGCATAAAAAGACGCTCACTGGGAGCGCTGGGGGGGCAGTTCTTCTGTTTGTGCCAGTTTGAGTCCTGAAAAGTTCAAATTTGATTTTCTCTTTCATTGGGAGACTAAAATCTACAGCGAATCTGCGTTGAACGTAACTCTGGCCTGCTTCCACATGTTGCCTCCACTGATGCTGATTCCGCTGCACCACACAGTTCTGAAAATAAAAAAAATAATAAAAGATGATAAGATAAAAGATACCATGGATGTTGTAACTGGAAAAATAAGTGAGGTACCTACTATCAATTTGGTGCGTCTCTGCATCTAGGTGTGGGAAAAGGTTTAATATTTTATTATTTTATAGGTGCTTTAAGTTTCTTTGCACCTGCATGACTTATTTTCCACAGTTAGGCTCCATTCATACTAAAATCAGGTAATCTCACACATGAGAGATTTGAAGCTGTTGTTTTGTGCCTTGAAACAAAACAGCTGAAAAAATATCTTTAATTTTTTTTTTAAAGCGAGTACAGTATAATGAAAACTTTAATTCCTCAGTCATTCAGGAGGAGCTGTCTCCTCAGCTGACTGTATGTGCTTGTATACAAATAACATCATCAAGACAAGGGCATTACTGGACATTAAAACATTTTCGATCAAACAATACTCAGGCTTACAGCTTATTTGATAAAACAGCCTAGTTTCCATATGCATTTTGTACTTGTATGTACCCTGTAGGTACCCTATAAGTACCTGTAATTACCCTTTTAGTTCGCAGATATTTTCCCCATAAATAACTTTAATTACTCCAAGTAAACTCATATCAGTAATTACTATCAAAGTTCATGCATAATAATCCAGGTAAAAAAAAAACAAAAAAAAAACAACAACAACAAAGTTAAGCCAGATCCTCTCGGGTTCTTTGTGTTGAAACGTTTCGTCTTTCATCCAAAAGATTTCATCGGTTCGAGGAGCCACAACAAACTCAGTCTTATAAATAGCACCTTCACATAGTGGGTCAACCATCTTAGCACCATCAAACTGGTTGCCTCATCATGAGAAGGTGCTATTTATAAGACTGAGCTTGTTGTGGCTCCTCGGACTGATTAAGTCTTTTGGATGAAAGACGAAAAGTTTCAACAAAAAGAAGCCGTCCAAAGGATCTGACTTAATTTTGTTGGTATCTGCAATTACCTTTTTAGTACACTCATACATATCCTATAAATACCCTGAATTTACACTTTATGTACCCTGTAAGTACCTGTAATTGTCTTTTACGTTAACCCTTAAGTACCCTGTAAATACCCTTTTAATTATTCTTTATGTACCCTCATAAGTACCTGTAAACCTTTTAAGTACCCTTTGTGTATCCCTGTACTACCGTAACTGTAATTGCCGGTACTCTGTTAATCTGGTGTTGGACAAGGCTGTGTCATTTGTCCCATCGTCTTCCTGGATCATGCAAAAGACCGCAGCAGACAAACCAAGAGGTATCCAGTGGATTATTTTTCTATCTTGAAGATGATTTCACTGACGATCTTGCTGTCTTGTCCACAAAAACGAGTCATACAGGAAAAGACGAACAGCCTACAAGTTTACTTCGCTCAACAGACTGACTTGAACATCCATGCGATCCAAACCTATGTCATGTATAAATCCAACAGCAGACGCACCAGCCACTGTGGATGACAAACCACTTGAGGTTGTTCAGGAATTTGATTACCTGGGAAGTCTTATGAGCACTGACAATGCAACTAACAAAGACATTTCTGCACGGTTGGGAAAAGCGTGTGTTGCTTTTGCCAGACTGCAGCCTATCTGGAAGTCCAAGCAAAGCTGAGGCTGTACAACAGCGACATTAAATCTGCTTTGGTGTCTGGTTCTTAGTTTTGGAGTGGAACACAGATCGATATGAGAAAAGTGGATGGCTTCCCCAACAGCTGCCTCAGGAGAACAAGTGGCATATTCTGGCCCATGGGAATGGTTAATGACGTTCTATACCGGAAGACCAAGTGCAACAGATTTTGGGTAGAGATAAAATGCTGTCATCTTAAATAGCTGGGTCACGTACTGAAGATGTACAGTCAGTCAGTGTATACTAAAGTAGCACTGCGTTGGACATCACCTGGAAATGGGGATGGCCAAGAACAACATGGCAAAGGACAGTGAGAGCTGCAGGTGATGAACCTTACCTGGGGTGAAGCACAGATGTGGCTAGTGACAGAAGTAAGTGAAGGCAGCTTATCGCAGCCTTGTGTTCCAAAAGGGACAAAGAGGACTGTTGGTAATATGTAAAACGTGCATACACTGTAAATACCATTTTTAAATTAATCTTTATGTACTCTCCATAAGAACCTGTAAACCCTAGTACAAACACGTACCCTGTACCTACCCTTTCCACTTTATTCATCTCATTTAAGTACCAGTACACCCTTACATATCATGTAAATACCCTAAAATTACATATTGCAGATCCCCTGTATTTACCTCGTACTGTATATACCTCCTGTAAATACCTGTAAATACTTTACTTTTCATTCTCCTGTGAGGCCATGTTGGGTCTCCATCTCCACTTTTTCAAGAATAAATTTTGAGTTTATGAGATTTCCAGACTATTGCCTTCTGGTTTTATTCACTTAACAGAACTTTTTAACTTTTTCAGAATCGAGGTTCTAAAAACAAAAAGGTACAAAACATGACCATCAACATTTTTTGGGGGGGTTTGTTTTTAGAATGGTTTTACTCACATCAGATTTAGGATTGTTTGACTTTTTAAAATGTAATTAATTAATTAAAAACAATTTTTAATTAGGCTTTGATTGAAGCTTTGATGGGGGAGTGGTGGCACAGAGTGGGCCTGTGATCAGAGGGTCGCTGGTCAACCCCCAAGACCAACATCAAAACGCCTCCACCCTCATTTGCCCCACTCTGCATGAGCAAGGTCCCCCCACCACCTCATGTGTGCTCACATGTGAAATGGGAAAAATTAGTACTGTATACTATAATTTCCCCATTGGGGAGTACAATAAAAACATACCCTGAAAACCATTCCCTTGAGCAAAAATCAATGAACGGTTGAAACCAATGAACAACTATTTGATGCATTTTAGAAATATTGTCATACTTCCTGAAAAAGGTAGTACTGTATATTAAAACATTCACATCACTTGAAAAAATAGATCATCATATTTTCAGAATAATATTCCTATTTTCATTCAATGTACAGTAGTATGATTTGGCAAAATAGTGTAGTCTTAACTCTCCAGCTGTATTCACGTTACATTTTCTTTCCAGACTTGTTTTAATAAAAGAAGAGGACAGATGTCAGGCCGAGGACATTAATGAGGACATTAAGGTGGTGTCCCTGTGGTGGGCTGGTTGTTTGTCCCACTATTATTATCAAGCTAGCTTCTAACTGTTGGGGGCTAAGGGAGGGAAACGACAGCTGAAGCCAATGAAATGTGCTTCGAGACACCTCAGCTTTAGAGAAAGTGGCTCACCTTCACCTGTCGTACGCTCAACACTTTAAGGATTCTGATTAGTTTACGCTTAATGGTAAGAAATGGCTGTTAATGTCCATAAACGTTCAGATGCGGAAGCTAGGTGGTTAGCTATGCTACGTTAGCATACCCTACCCATAATGAACAGGTGTTTACTTTTATCGTTTGTATTTGTGATATTAATGTTCGTGTAACATTTCTTCGTTAACCATATGCTAATTTCTACGCCTCTTCAAGCCAAACTCGTAAAGTTTATGGTGACAAGAAGCTATCCTAAGCTAACTTTTATTGATAAGAGGCTACTATCATACTTTTTACATTTCTGTCTCAGTCATAGCGCTCACATTTTTGATTGTCAATAAATGTTTAATGCTAAGCAGTTCAATCATATGTAGATATCAGCTGCGTTTGTTCGTGCCTGAGTTGATTGTAGCGCACGAACTTTAGCAGGCCGTAGGCGAGCCGGCGGCTTTCCTGACTCCCGAACCCACGGTGGAGAACCAGCTCAGAGCGGAGGTGCTTCCCGACTCCCCGTCCCTCTGAAGCTGGAGGAGCGGCGCCACCTTAGCTACAATCCAGCATGACAGGTGAGTTACACCCAGCTACGTTTCCACCTGCTCCATCACAATCGTAAGAGAGGAATCAGTCCACATTTATTTATAGAGCCTTTTACAACAACCACAGTCACAGCACAAACAGGAACAATACCAAAATGTCACTAGGTATTGAATAAAAATGTTGTCAAATTAGATTTTTAAAGGTCCAGGTAAGTTAGAGCACAAGTCCTGATGAAGTTGGTTTCCATTCTGGATGCAGCGACTGAAAATGATCAATGTTTGTATTTAATTCTTGGGACATTTGGTAAAAATGCAGTGCTGGGCAGTGCATTTCTTTCAGCTGCTGTCTTCAGGGGTTGCCACAGCAAGTGAACTTGCATGAAAGATTTGGCAATTGTTTTATGCCGGATGCCCTTCCTGACCCAGTCTGGGCTTGCACCCACAACCTCAGGATTACAAGACTGTGGCACTGACCATCAAGCTACCACAGCCTGATGGGCATCACTTCATGTAATGCATTAATGGAAATGGTGACTG
The DNA here is from genome assembly GCA_031762435.1 of Hypsolebias longignatus. Taxonomy (NCBI): domain Eukaryota; kingdom Metazoa; phylum Chordata; class Actinopteri; order Cyprinodontiformes; family Rivulidae; genus Hypsolebias; species Hypsolebias longignatus. The sequence continues at coordinate 18,674,342 of JARVGV010000192.1, read as the reverse complement.
ATATGATTCATTTTTACAGTTCTTAAGCTATGCATTTCACTTCAATTTTTTTTAACAAAAGTTTAATATTTTAGTAATTGTTGCATACACCTATGGCTGTGTGAAGTCTTATCCAATTGTTGATGTGGACATCCTTCTTGATGTTGGCCCCACAGGCTGAGGTGATGGTCACTAGCTTGTGTACTGCCCATCCCCAGGAGTCCAGTGCTTCCTGCAAACCTGCAGCAAGCAATTCCCTTGTGCGGTAATTTGGGAAGCGGCTCATCTGGAAGCAATAGCTTTTTAAAAGCCAGTCTTTGCTAATGAAATCAACTGTCAGGCTCAGATACGGCTCCATAGTGCAGCTTGACCACATATCTGCTGTCATTGCATAGTGTGGGACTGTAGCCACCTCTGATTGTATCTTTCCTCTGTGCTCTTGGTACAACACAGGGATAGTTATTTGGCCAAAATATTTGCTACTTGGCATTACATAGCAGCTATGCAGCATTTTGACCATAGCTCTGAAACCTTATTTCTCCACAGTGCGTAACGGGACTAGTGTCTTGAGCTGTATGGAAAGTGATAGCATTTATTGCTTCAACCCACCACTTACCGGTACTTGTTTTGTCATAGAGGTGTACACTTCTGCAAGGGATGTAGGTCTTGAGTGTCCTCCTGAAGCTGTTCCAGTTTTGGATGTGGAGGGTGCCAGTTTTACTTTTAAAGTCTTGTTGTTCTAAGACGTATTTGCGGATGATGAGCAAATTGCTCGAGTTACCAGCTGCATTGACAACCTTTAACTCACAGTTTGCAGAATATCATCATTTAACATCCGAGTTTTTAAATACTAAGTACTTCTACGCAACAGAAACTGCCCTCATTTTAGGCTCAATATCTTCTTGGGCTGTGTCTGCCACAGCTTCTCATTCCATACTTTCTGTGTCCATCTACCACGCTCAACACCTCAAACAACAATAGTACTAGCTTGTCTTGTACTACTCCATTTCCTGCATGTGCGTTCAGAGGTGCAGCGAGGAAAAAGATCCTCTGTAAAACAGTTTATTGGCGGGCCCAACGTTCCAAATGTTGTTCAGGCTATTTAAACTGGCATGGAGGTATTCAGAAAATCCACATCATAGCAAAAGTAGTTATTTGATATGAACTGGTATACTGGCCAGCTCTATAAATATGTATAAGTTTAACTTAGCATCCTCTCTGACTCGCAGAAATAGTCAGAGAGATTAGCTAAATAACGTCGGGCAGGACCATTAAGAGCAATAAAAGTAAACAGAAAGAGCTTAAAATTAATATTTAAAAAATGGCCAGGAAGCCAATGGAGAGCGAATAAAACAGGGTTGATATGCCCACTTCTGGTAGTATTGGTTAAAAGTTGTGGATATGGCATTTTGGACAAGTTGAAGATAGGTAATGGAGGATTGGGAGAACTGATAAAAGCATGAATGGCCATTACCAGGTCAGGGTGATTAAAGAAAAACAAAACTGCTTAACCTTGGCTAAAAGACGTAACTGAAAACAGCTGGCCTTGACTACAGATGCTATTTGTTTTATCAAACTTCAAATCCTTGTCAAAAGTCAGCCTCATATTTTTAGTATGGTTCTAAACTTGGCTGTCAGAATACCACAGTTACAGGGAGCATCATCACCAAAAAAGATACTGTTTTTTTTCCTTTGTTTAAAAAACGGAAAATTTCAGTTAAGCCGCTGTTTAATGTTGGCAATGCAATTAAGAAAAGTAGTTTTAATGTTACTACCTCTAGGCATCAGGCAAATAAAAGTGAAAAGAAAAGTGGCGTTTGGTTATAACTGATCCAAGTGTCAGCATATAAAGAGAGACGGGACCAAGAATATAGCCTTGCAGCGCACCACAAGAAAGAGTAGCATTTCCAATGACAGAAAAAGTTCTGTTGAAGTAAGAGGTGAATCAATTAAATACACAAACATAGTGGTTAAGATGAGACAAAGGGACAGCATGGTCCACTCAAAAGCAGCTGTAAGGTCCAGCAGTACTAAAGCAATAAGACACTGCATCAATGGACATGGCAATGTCATTATGAACTTTTTAACAAGAGAGATGATTGATATCCACCACCAGAAGCTGGAAAAATAATATATTTCCCAAAAAATATTCTAAAGCCTAAAAACAAATTCCTGAATAAATGTTTTGTTGAAGTTTTACCTTGGTGATCCAGGTATGTGATGTGATTGTGGTCCGCTGAGAATGCCCAGCAGATATTCCCTCTTCACTCGCACCCACATCACATCCAAGGCCACATTCCCTGAACTTCAAGCCCACTGACTGAATGACTGTCCCACGGTGCCTCTCTTACCCAGCTTATCTCCTCCCTCTTCTCCCTGAGGCTGCACACTGTGGTCCATTGTGCCAGTGAGATATTTAATGACAGTGGGCGCAGAGCTGCAGATGAAGGATTCGTTGCTAATCTTTCGGCTAATGCAAACAACTTGCATATGTGCTGAGATAAAAATAAAAAAAACGAAGGAGACTTGGATAGGCGCTAACAAGTTGTCTTCGTGGTGATTTTGTGAGTCTGTGCTGATTTGAAACTTTTTGAAGAAATTAGTTATTCCCTTCAGGCTTGAATAGAAACAAGTGTAGTTTTAGGTGTCAGGTGTGTTTTTATTTTTTATTTTTTTGCCTGACAGCTGTAGTTTTACTTGGATCATTTTGACTTTGATTTAAAAGCAGCTGAGTTTGTGAAAGGAGCAGTGTGTGTGTTTTTGCCTGCCATGTCCTTGCCTCCGCCTGATGTCCCAGCCATTCAGAGGCTGGCACTGGATTATCAGACCCTTCTGGACAATCGTGTTGGCAAGGGTAAGAGAAGACACCACCTCCTCTGTTCTCTTTCTGGCTCCAAGACATTAAAAAGAAGGGTTCCTTTGAAAATACTTTTGATTAAAAATGTAATAAATTAAATTTTCTATTGGAGTCTTAATTAAGCTGCCTCTTTGTTTTGTGAAGGTGATACAATTATTTAAGTATGGCTCTTAATTGTCATCATTCATTGACTAAATCATAAAACTTTACTAAAATATTAAAGTCAGGATTTTTTTGGTCAGATATGTATTTGTTTTTCTGTTAGAAATATTGGTCAGAGCATGCAAGAATAGGAAAACCACAATATCAAATATTTAAGAAACGCTTATGTATAAAGTATACAAATCTATAAATAAGTCAAATAATTCAACCTATGTGCTAGATGTTTATTAAAGCATTTAATCTAAACCATAGCCAGGCTTTAGTAAAATGCAGTGGTGGTAGTTTTATTCTGCAGAAAGATGACGCACAAAGAAAAGTGCTCATGTCTGAATCTCTTTTCACTAATTGCTCAAATTAAATAATTTTCCGTCTTCAGTTCCTTTACCTAGTTTTGATGTGGCTCACTTTGTGGCAGCTAAGAACATCTGGTATGTTTTGTCGTCGGTGTTTCCTCATCACGAGCTGTGACAAGTTTCCATAGGTTGCTCTTTTTAGGACTCAGTCTGTACAGTATAGCCATGCTTCATTCTAAACGGATGTGTGGAAAATTGAATTGAAAAATTTAATCCATCCATCCATCCATCCATCCATCCATCCATCCATCCATCCATCCATCCATCCATCCATCCATCCATCC
>JARVGV010000192.1:18587064-18600077 GCA_031762435.1 Hypsolebias longignatus | reverse complement strand
CTCCTTTAGGTGGTGTCTCTCGGCACACCCACTTTGCAGTTTTTGAATCTCGTCTCGGGGCGGAGCTACTGTTTCACAGGGGGTTTAGTACCTCTAACAGTTTGTTTCAGGAAGAGACTCGTGCAGTTACAGACGTTTAACAGCAGAGGGCGACTATTTCAAATATTAATTTCAACATTCTTGGTTCTTTAAAATGTATTTATTTTAATAAGCAGTTTTTTATCTTTATGAAATTGGTTTGAGGTTAAAGAGCAGTGTTGTATTTAAATATGTCCCCCTCCAGATTCTGGAGCCCTGAATTATTTTAATCAATCAATCAATCTTTATTTCAGACCAAAAAAGGTCCATAAAAAAGGTAAAAACAAAATAAAATATAAAAAATAAACATGACATTCACTGAGTCACAAAATATCACAATATCACAGATGAGAGGAATTTTGTCTTTTCTTCAGTGACAGTTTTTTTTTTGTTCAAACTGCACCAAAACAGGTTTTATTGTTAACATTTTATTATCCAGCTCCAGTAAAGCACACATTTCTCCATTTCTTTTCCTCCTCACAGCTAAAATCAACGAGACTGACACCTTCGGGCCCGGAGATGATGACGAGATCCAGTTTGATGACATTGGGGACGACGACGAGGACATTGATGACGTGAGTTTCAGTCTTTAGATCTTAGCCGCCGTGCCTCAAGGTTTTACTGCAAGCAAAGCTTTTCACACCGGACATCGAACTGCTGCGACGTAAACCTCCAGAACCTGGAGCAGTTCTCAGTCGGACAGTGTCGGCTTCGCTTTGGAACAAAAGGCACACCATAGAATGTTTGTGCTCCAAGCTCCGCCCCTTTTTTCAGATAAGAACGAGCTCTCTTAGCAGTGGGGAACTAAACTCAGGCTAATGCTGAAACCTGGAGGTTCTGTCCCTTCAGACACGGAGCAGCGCCCCATAAAAACGTTTACGTCTGGATTAACGTTCGGCGAGTTAGACGACGTCGCGCTCTTCGTCGTTTTGCTTATTTTGACGTTTTAATTTGTTAAAATGTCTGTACAGCATGCTAACCGGCTTTGTGTCCAGTTAGTTCACGTTGCGGCAGCACTTTGTCTCAGCAGAGCTGCCGCAGCTTCTGCAGTAAGATAAATAATAATCTGTAAATGTTGTCAGCTGTGTTCAGTCATTTATAGTCATTTTGTATAAATTTCCAGTGAGAAACACGATGCTAATCAATTTTCAATGTTAAGCTAGCATTTATGTTAATTGTTGTTCAGCTGATCAGAAAATTTATTTTTTAACATGTTTCTTTATGAAACATGAAAATACGTGTTTATGTAAAATGAACTGTATTTTTTTAATTTTTTTTTCAAGGTTTTGAGATAAAACGACAAGCTCTGATTAACTCATGGAGCCTAAAAAAAAATACTTTTGTCAAATAGAAATTATTTTAAATGACAAGTAAAATCCTTTGTCAATAAACTTTTTCATTTGATTTAGTTTTCATATACTGTACTTTAATTGGATTTCTTTTTTGAGTAATCCCAAAAAGGGGCGGAGCCATCCAAAGGAAGCTGCCATGCTGCTGAATTGTTTATAATTTTGTGCAGCGTCATACGTCCAGTTTGTGAAGGTGGCTACTAAATGTAGAATTTACCAAAATCAATGTTTTTGTTTCGCAGCATATGATAAAATCTGGAGAATTGTCGTAGAGTTGTTTCTTAATCAGCTGTTTTTTTTTTTTTTATATTGTATAGTTCTCAGTGTATATTTCGTTTGGGTTCTTTAGGAGGCACAAACTTGAGTTTAAATCAATCTTTTCTCTGTTTTCAGATTTAAAGAGCTGAGGCTGGAGGAGGGATTTTACTTCAGATGCTCAGATTGGGATGTCTTGGGCCGACTGCACACCGATCATTATTTTTATTAAAACTCACCCTCTGGCAGTCCAATCCAGATTATTCTAGTTTGTTTACGCCGCTTTGTGTCCCATCGGTGGATTTTGTCATTCTGAGATCAGTACTGGATCATTGTTAGTATAGCTATGTAAACAAAATCTTAAATTTTTATTTTTTACATTTTGCCTTACTGAACGGCCATTTTCCCATTCACTGATATTTCCATCATTTTGTAAACCCAACTGCAAAATATCTCACAGTGAATGCTTCATTTTAAAATGTATTTATTAACTTCATACTCTGTAGAATTCAGAACCTCTGGATTCACCAATAAGTTTTTTTTTTTTGGTCCTCTGACTGAAGGTAAAACTCTGAAGCGCTGCTTGTTCCGACAGTGAATCACTTTAAACTCTGGTAAAGAAGCTGATCAGGGTGTGGTTCCAGAACCGTTCCCACCAGTAGAACCTCACACAGATTATTTCATTTCGGGAACGTCTGTCTGTGCGACTTAATAAAAATTTTCCATGAAGTTTGAAGGCTGCGGTTTCCAATAAAGATCTTAACTCCACTGGACCGGGCCGTCTGGGTTCTTTGTTCTGGTCTGATGGATGGAGAAGAGAACCAACAAGTTTGAGTGTGGAACTGAAAAAAATATATATACAGTATTTAACTTTCTTCAAGATCAAGTTGTGGGATAAATTATTTCAAAATCTGATGTTAAATACACAAGATTAAAAAAAAAAATGAACCAGACCTTAAATTCAACAGGAAAGAAAACCAGAACTCCCAAGTTCTTTATCTACTTTTAATCAAACCGTTAATGATCTTTTTCACTACAGGGGAAATTCACATTTACATATTTTATCTAAAACCACAGACACTAAAAGAACAAAGGACGTGAATTTATTTCTGTGTTCCGGTCTGAACGCAGGATCAGACTAAATACTTCCTGTAAGCGGACGGTTCCGTCACCAGTTTGGACCTAAAATACAGAAAAACAAAAGTAAAGGAGTCAAACCTGAAGCTCTGGTGATGGACATTTCTTACAAATACAAAAAGTGGAAGAAACGTTTTACCCAACTGAACTTAGCGTGGCTAAAGAGAAACAGGAAGTGACATCAAAGTGGAACTTCCTGGTCTCGAAACTATTTGAATTTGATTCATCTGAGGGGACTCAGAATAATCTAAAGAAACATTCTTCTGCTTGTGTTCCCTTTTTACATCACTTCCTGTTACTGCACAAGAATATTAACTTTTTTTTTTATTTATGGCACAAACTCCCAAGAACACAGATGTGATTTGTTCTTTCCTTTCAGCTAAAACTGACAAAGATTTTAGGTCCAACAGAGTCGGGTTCTGTTTTGAGTCTCGCCGAGCTGCAACCGTTGACCCGAATTATGAGGAAAAGTATTTCAGACTGTTGCGAGTGTTCAGTTCGGCGTCGGTTTAAAAAAAAAAAAAGCTTGCTGTACACCATTTTGTTAACTTCAGCAGTTCTGACGACCCAGAATTTACAGAAACTTGTTGGAACGGGTCCAGAAGGCTTGTGACGACTTCCAGATGGATTTTAATATAAATTTTAAGCGACGACACGTCTTGACACCAGAAACTTGAGAACCTCCGTGAACATTCGAGACGTTCTGCAGCCTCATGAACTCAACTAATCCGAGCCCAGTGAGATTCTATTCAAGACTTTTAGGTTCTGTTGGACAGAACTTTTAGGTCCAACTCGTCTGAAGTTTCTCAAACATAAAACGACTCTTTGCTAAACTTGTTGACAACTATAAATGACCAGAACCACTTTCATGGCTCTGTTGGTTCTATTAGTTCTGATTCTACAACTCTAAACAGATTTTGTGTTGAAAGTTGGACCTTTCAGGTTGTGCAGAAAAAAAAAACATTCCAAGTTTTGGAAGGGTCTCCTGGTTACCTGCAGGGTTCTGTCTCTGGTTTCCGTACCGGTTCCACCGGGCTGGGCCTGTGTTGGGTCGGTATGGAGCTCCTCTTGGTCGCTGGAGAAGAAGAAAATAATTTTGTCTGTTTTGATTCCAGCGTTTAGTCTCCACTCGAGGTATTTTTAAGTTGCAGCTCTTACGTTTTCTTCTCGTCTCCGGTTCTGCTCTCCGGTCCAAAATCTTTCAGGTTCTGCTGGAGGCATCAAGTCGGGCTCCCTGCAACAGATTTAGAACTTTAGACCAGAGAGGAGCTTCAGGACATTTGAAAAACATTTTTAATGAGAGTTTGATGGAAATAAATCTGACAGTGACCAGTTTTAGCTGACGCTTAGATAAAAACACATAAAAAACAAGAGCTCCTTTTTCTTGACATTTAATGTTTTTTTCTTTCCCGGCTAGAACATTCTGAATAAAGTGACTTATTTTGAAGGTTTACAGATGAATTCTTACTTCAGTGGGTTTGTCAAATGACAATTTTGCAACAAGGATTTTTTTTTTTTTTAAGTCTGTGACATGGCACTATGTAAATTACTTTGACATTTTTGTTTTATTAACTTGTTTAAAAAAAAAAAAAAAAAAAATCTGTATTTCTCTCTTATGATTGTCTATTGTTGATTGCCCAAGGAAAATCTACTTTTGCTGTTGTCATCATTCTTAGTTTGTAGCCAGGTCTCTCTTGTAAATGAGTCGAGGCTCAATGAGATTAACCTGCCTAAATAAAGGTTGAATGAAAAAAAGAGAGAAGTACAGATTTTTATTTTTTATTTTTTTTTACAAGTTAAAGCAAGATGTCAAAAAAGTTGCTAAAACAGACAGATAAGGCAGAGCTTTAGGGCCACGCTAAGTAAAAAAAATTAAAAAGCCATAACATTACGAGAATGAAGTCGTAGTATTACGAGAATAAAGTCGAATAAAGTCTTAATATTACGGGAATAAAGTTGCACGAGAGTTTAAAAAAACAATTTTTTTTTTAGCTCGTGTTTTTATGTTTTTTTCCACATGAGTCAGATCCACAACTTGACCTGTCAGTCAATCCAGTAGGCGTGTCAGTAAATGACCAATCCGAAGCTAAATGCTCCTTACCTGCAGAGCTGCTGCAGCCCATAGAGTGTACCACCTTACTGTAAGCAGGTTCAAAGTCCTGATACTGATAATAATGTGATGCTGGTGTGCTAACTATCTCCTTATTTGTAAAACCAATACAAATATAACTTAACAAGATGCTCAACATTCTTCATTTTACCACAGTTAAAATGTGGTAAACCTACTTTATCGTGTTGGAGTTCTGATAATAGTACAACTCATTTAGCTTCGGATTGGTCATTTGCTGACATGCCTACTGGATTGATTGACATGACACATTATGGATCCGACTCGTGGGTGGGGAAAAAAAAAAAGAGCTGCAAATTTATTTTTTTTTTATCTCGTACGACTTTATTCTTGTAATATTAAGACTTTATTCGACTTTATCCTCGTAATTTTATGGTTTTAAATTAGTTTTTTTCTTAGTGTGGCCCTAAATCTCTGTCGTACTTATGCCATAGATAAGTGGCTTGACAATAAAACAAAACAAAAATGGTCAGTACTAGACCAAAGTTTTACTAAAGCTTTTAAAAAAGCTTGACAAAATATAACTCAGGACCACTTAAAAGTGTTCTTGGAAGCAAAATGTTCAGAAATAATGGATGGAACTAGAACGGAGCTGCAAAGACAACAGACGGAGGGAGTTCAGAAATGGCCGTGGTTAGAGATCCAATCCCACCCTCCCACTCAGGGTAGGTTCTTGTTCTGCCATGAAGTCTTGGTTTTAATGTGCGTTGGCGTTGTTGGAAAGTTGGCCTGGGTGTTGTTTCCGGTGCAACAATGAAGGCAGTGATTTTTGCCTCTCCTTCTTAACCGGCCAGACAATGGCTAGACTAAATTAGGTACAAGTTCTGTGTGGAACTGCACAGTCCATCCCCAGTATACAGTATATGCAAATCTACCACGTTCATGTGGTTTAAAGACTGGAGTCTTTTCTTGAATCTTCAAAGCAAGGAAAATAAAATTTCTGATAATTAAGAACCCTTACAGTGCTGCCTTTTTAACGGTGCTAAATGTATTTCTTTATTCAGCCCCGGCCCCAGTCCTGTAACTTCCAGCCGGCGCATGAGCATTATCAGGACTTGCAAAGCTCTCAAGGTAAGTGTGAAATGCGCAGATTTCGAGCCAGCTCCACCATCTCCATGTCACCACTTGAACCACAGCAGGACTCGATTTTATTTTTACATTTTTGTCTGCCTGACAATAACTCAAACTTCAGAGCTGTACTCATCGTGTCTCTCCCATCAACCATCTGAATCGGAGCTCATTTGTATTTTAACAGCCTCCCAGCCAATTAGAGCCTTGCTTTTGGGGCTCAGAGCGATGACCTCATTAGTGCTACGCTCTTTCATTGACTCGTTCACACACTCAGACGGCCTTGTAATCCAAAGAGCTTTCCTCACGTCGGCTTGACAATAAAACTAAGTGGGGAAAAACATTCTGGGTGTGCTAAGCGTGGGTGTGAGATCATTCTGGCGTGTGACCTCAAGCATCACTTTCTAGTTCATTTGTGAGGATGAATTGTGTGTGTTGGCTTGAATTTCATGTGAAAATTTCATGGAAGTTTAAAGAAATTGTTATCAGAATGCTTTATGTTTGAATTATTGAAATAAAAACTAGAACAGTCGGAGCACCACAGTTGCTAGTCCAACACTTGCTATCAAAAACATTAGCTCATTTTTACCTACACATTTTTTTTTCCTCTGTATGCCAGCTTAAACAGCTGTCACTATTTTCAACATCCTTTCTGCCCTGTAGACAGCATCTTCCATGAAGACCCTTACTACAAATCAGAGACCAGTCTGGAGCCAGTGGACTTCCCTTTCCGAAACGGCACTGTGACCAATGGAAGCATGTACAGCAGCCCCAGCCTGGGCTCCCTCAATCGCTCCCAGACTTTCATTGCACCTTCGCCCATGTCCTCCAACCTCAGCATCCCCGGCAGTGAGCTCATGCGCTCCGACTACATCCCCAGCCACCGCCACAGTGCCATCATCGCTCCATCGTACCGGCCCACACCTGAGTATGATGCCATCATGCGGCAGAAGAGGCGCATGGTCCCTGCCCACCATGACCTCCACAGCCAGTCGATGCGCAGTCTGAACATTAGTAATGCATGCGCTTATCGTAAGCCGGAGGCTCTGGTGTACAGCCAGCCAGAAATCAGGGAGAGGGGCCCTTATCATGGCCTCGGCCCCAACCCTGGACCTTACACACCACAGGTAGCCTTAGGTTTTGAGTTTGACTTTTATTTCAACTCACTGTTTTTTTTTTTTTTTATCTTACACTGCTTTTGTTTCCTAATGCCCTTTTTTACAGATCAGTTACAGTAAGCCAGTGTCTCATGGACCCCATACAGGTGGACCAGTCAGCAGCCAGGGTCCCTGCCATTCACCCTGTGTTAATGGAGGTGAAAACAGCAGCGGAGATATCGGAAGCTCCATCTCCCATACGGTCAGCACACCTGAGCTGGCAAACACCAAACAGCAAGGAGCCAACATGGGAACTTATGCAGCTACAGCGCACATGTTGAGAAACCACATGTTACGTCCTCCTCCACCTTACCCCTCCAACTCCTTTCGCCCAGCTACCAGCACGCCAGACCTCGCCAGCCACCGTCTTCGCTGCATTGGGGGCAGCAGTCCTGAGCTGGTCACCCGCATGGTGCAGCTGTCAGTCAAGACCTTCCAGCCGGACAGCTCGGCCGTGGTCCACCAATCCCTGCAGGAAGTTAGTGAACCGTTAACTGCGGCTGTGAAGCACCGGTCCACTCTGAACAAGAGACACAGCATGGAGGTCATCAGCAGCCTGAGAGGCGGGGTGGAAGGGCTTGCGATAAAGAGCGTGAACGGTCCTCTTCGGAGGAGGAACACTCTGAGAGAACACGTGATGCCGTCGTCCCAGCCTCAACCCCAGCCTCCGCCTCAGCAGCCGAAGGAACTGCCTGTGCAGAAACCTGTCCAGAATGCACCTGAGGCTCCTGTGGTGCCACCTACAGCAGTGGCTTACCAGCACCAAAAGACTCTTTCCAATGCTACCATGCTCATACACAGCAGTGAGAGTGAAGAAGAGGAGGAAGAGGAGAGGCCTGAGCTCGACGTTCAGATCCCAGGCCTCAACGAAGACATTAGCATCAGTGCTCAACTTCAGGCTGCTCTGGCTAAACTGCCCAACAAGCCCCCTCCAGAGTACCCTGGTCCTCCAAGACCTCCTGCCAACGCTCAGATCCGCTCTCACAGTCACACCCCCACCCAGCGTCACAACCACAATCCATCACCACACTGCAGCCATGAACCAATGGACCTAAATCAAGGCCTTAACTGTGGGGAGAGCCAGGGTGTCTGTGGAGCTGGGAGTGGAGGGGGTGCAGGTGGGACCCTGACCCGAGGGGATCAGAGTGTGGTAAACGGAGCAGTTTTAGGTCCATCCATTTCAGAACCAGACTTGACTATTGTGAAGGAGAGGGTGAGGAAGGAGCCGGTGAGGGAGAGGCCGGTGTCAGAGATGTTCTCCTTGGAGGACAGCATCGTGGAGCGGGAGATCGCTCAGAGGGTAAGATGGCAGCTTTACACGTTTTAAAAAGTTGTCGTCTAACAATTCTCAGCAGTTTTCATCAGAAACACATTTGGAAAACTTAACCGAGTTAAAATGCCTTAAAGAATTGATTTCTTATTGACCAGATTAAAAGTTCATGAAATATTATTTCAGTAGGCTGTCAGTTGTTTTCTTGTTTAAAAACGTAGGAAATTAATAATAATATCCAGTCCATGGAGATTAGTGCTAAATATTTCTTAACGAAGAGAAAAAATGCCATTATTTTATTTGTTGAGGTTAAAAATAAATAAATAAATAGCCCCAATTTTATTTTTCTAAACATTTCACAAAATTTTCTTGACAAGTGCCACATGGATCTTTGACACAATAAAATTTAAATTTGTACCAAGACTAACCAGTTTTGTATTTGTTGCTGTGCACATGTGGTGCCTCCTTGATGACCCCCCCACCCCCAGTGTTAAAACAGTTTGAACTGAATGAGGAAAATGAAATGTAAATAGTCCACAAACAATCAGACGGTGCCCGTTTACCCACTTGGACTTCTGCAAAGCACTTTATGATGTTTCTCGCTCAAACAGTAATTTTTATTTTACTTTTTGTAAAGAGCCCTTTTAAAAACTCTTCTAAGTGGCTTGCCAAAGACAATCTGGCATCTGCAGGACTGGGAATTGGACCTTTGACCTCTAAGGTTTCCACCTTACCACTGAGCCAAAGCTTCCCCTAGTTTATTAATAAATGTATTTAAGTATGAATGATTACTGATGTAGTAACTTTAGAACAATATTTATTCATTAAGAAACGTTTGTATAAAATATGCACATACTTTTTGTGTACGTTTTTAAATTATGTCTCATTATAATAAAACAGAAATAGGGTAAGTGTTATTTTTGTTAACATTTCATGATCTGTTGTTTACAGGCTGGTTTCACAGCTTCTGATTAGCAGTAATCTGAGTTTCAGTACATAAGAGGGTTGCTCTAGGCTCCGAGCCCCCCCCACCCCCCGGCAGCTAAAAGCCATACAAATCCCACAGATTATGCCGTGAGTTGGTGGTTCTTGTGCAGGTTTGCCTTCTGTTTAGACACAAACAGATGACACAGCGTTTGGGTTCAAACACATCCTGTCTGGTAGTGATAAACCCTTCTGTCCATCACTGGCCTTGCTGTGTTTGTGTCTATAAACCTTCAACACGAGTCACTTCTGTCCAGAGCTGCTCTTCACTCCTGATTCAACCAGCAGTTTTTCTTCTAATACATAAAGGGAACCCCTGTTGGACTGTCAAGCTGTCGTTTTGACTGTCCCACAGTGGACAAAGGAGGCGGAGCTGTCTAAGAGGTTTAGTAGCATCACAGGTTAGACGAGATAATCCTTGGTGGAAGGAGGGACTCTGCAGCAACATAAAGTTTGAGTGACTCAGTAGGCAGTAAGGTAGGCAGAAACAAATAGAAGAGGTCATTAAAAATATAGAGAGACAGATGTAGATCTTTCTTGATGTTTTGTGAACTGGACTTGTTTCAGGACAGGTAACGCCACTCGTTTTGGTCATGCGCATACGTAGACCCTTTGTTTTACAATCACTGCCTGCGGTCATGACACCAGGATTTTCCTCTCTTTTGAAGACGCTGGAAAGACAAAAGATGTCAGTGGACTCCATGAACAGACCACTGATGATGGCCGCCCTCAACGGCCTCTACGTAGCCCGAATGCCCGCTGCCAAAAACCCAGCAGAAGAAGGTGCCAAATCAGCTACGGACGAAAAGGTAAGTTACTTTCTCCAAGGATTTAATCGCTTTAACCAAGTATTATAATTGTTCCTGTCTGGTAAGATCGTTCTATCATCTTCAGTGCTCTTTTTAGTTTAGATCAACCATTTCAGGCTTCTTAAATACTGAGATGCTGTGGAGGGTGGAATGAGACAAAACTAAATAAATAAATACACAATAATGAAATGTATCATTTAATTATCAAACACATCACTAAATCATTAAATAAACAATTAACATTATTAAATACACCATTAAATATACAATTGTTAAACACAAATTATTTATTTCATGATTTAATTTTGTCACATTCCACCCTTGTGAGTCACCGTGAAATTATAACTGTCAGTCTCACTCATCAAACTCAGTGGGCGGGACTAACGCTGAGCATGTTAAATCCATTGCTTCTGTCTGATGATGTCAGTTCACATGTTGTGAGGAGCAGCCAGTCAGGCATCAGGTCTGTGCATGAGCCACCCTAGTCCCGCCCACTGAGTTTGACGAGTGAGACTGACAGTTCACATAATTTCATGGCGTCATTGGAGGGCGGAACGTGACAAAATTAAATAAATAAATCATGAAATAAATCATTTAAAAGGGATATTTCATTGTTTAATTGTGTATTTAATAAATGTAATTGTATATTTAATTATTTAATGATGTATTTAATAATTAAATGATACATTAAATTGTTATGTTTGTACTGTATTATGTACCGGTATGTATTTATTTCATTTTGTCACATTCCATCCTCCATAAGATGCAAGGCCACTAGATTTGTTTCATTTCCAAAATCACTAAATCTATAGTTACAGTTGAACCAAGAAAGTCTGGCTCACTCATGGTGATCACATGATTTTCATTAATTCTTCTTCCCACTCCGATTATTTGCTCTGAGGGGGTGTGAAAGCGGGTTTTTCATCCCCGACTGTTGCTAAGCTATTGAGGGCAATCCCCTTAGTGGGCTGTGGAACGCGTGGCATGGTGGTGATTATCGTCTCTGGGCCTGCTGCTATGTGAAGAATGCGACCCGAGACTGGGCGAGCCAGGCAGCCATGGAGGAAAATAGGGGAAGAAAGAAAGATATTCTGCTCTCCCAAACACGACTGGTTTATTAAATACATAGCACCCTGAAGAAGCATGCCCACCCCTTCTTCTTTTGTTCAGGTTTTGAAGCTGCGTTAAAGCAGTACGAATGCTAAAGTCCATTTTCAGTGAAGCAACGATCGTTATAACGAAATCCTTGCTGTGCCCAAAGAGGAACCAATAAGTGATGTATTGCTTGGTGTTTGAGGACTAACCCCTCTTCTTTTTCCATTTGCACCCCAGTGTAAGACCTTGGAGCTGAAGCTGGAGGAGGAGCGGGTCTTCACTGAGTACGAGCAGGTGCCTAAGAAGAGGGCGAACTGCGTCGTCACGACGGCAACTTTGCCCGAAAACCTGGAGCGCAACCGTTTTCGTGATGTCGTCCCTTACGAGGAGAATCGAGTCGAGCTTGTGCCCAACAAAGAAAACAACACGGGTTACATCAACGCCTCTCACATCCAGGTGCGTTGGAAGTGGGTGATCAGATACTGAGCTGTGGGATTTAAATGTTTCCCTTTGTCAATCTGCAGCAGTGCCCCTCACTTCTTTCTTCCTGAAGACTGAATCCCTTAAATGACTGTTGAGAAGATAGAATGCTTTTAGAGCTCCAAAAGAAGAAGTGCGTAAAAGTCACTCTAGGTATTCACGGCACAGGTTTTGTTAGTTAATCACTCCTGGGGAGGGCCACAGTCCTCAGTTTCTTCTGCTTGCATACAGTCTGAGTGGAGTTTAAAATTATCCATTATCTTTACCCACTTCTTCCTTTTTGGGTCATGGAGGTCACTGGCACCCATGTCCAGCCATCACTATGCAAGAGGAGGGGGACATCCTGGACTGGTCTCCAGTCCATCACAGGGACACACAGAGACAAATGAGACAAACAACCATTCACTCTCTCCCTCACACCTAGGGACAGTTTAGAGTTACCAATTAGCCTATACCATACCATTTTATTTATAGAGCACTTAAAACAGTGACAAGGCCAACCAAAGTGCTGTACAAACAAACACAAACAAGTAACACATAGGCAACATACAAATTGACGTAAAAAACAGAATATAGACATAAAATCGTCGCAGATAATAAATATAATGACCAAACACAGATCATCTGGTGTTGAAAGCAACGGAATAGTAGTGAGTGGGGGGGGGGGGGGTGCTAACTCGAGGACTGCCTGTATATTTAAAAAAAACACTCCAGTTTTGTGTCCAAACAGCTTCTAGTCTTATATTTAGCTGCTCACTGTCATGTTTTTTTCCCATAGAAAGCATATTTTTGTACCATTTCTTCATTAGTGTGAAAATCTGAGGTGTTGAGTGTAATTTTATGCATAAAGAATTACATTTCAAAATACTTATTTAATTTTTTTTTAAACCTAGAATACAGCTTCATGCAGGGATAACATCAATAAAATATTAGTTTCAGGTTTTTAATTGTAAAGCAACATCTTAAATTGCAATCTTGTAGGTTTTCAGTGTAAAAAAAAAAACACATTTACGCCATGTACCTTTAAAATAAAAATATATATATATAATAATAAAGGATTTATATGTTTTAATTTATTTTTCTACAAACCCGATTCCAAAAAAGTTGGGACACTAAACAAATTGTAAATAAAAACTGAATGCAATGATGTGGAGGTGCCAACATCTAATATTTTATTCAGAATAGAACAAATCACAGATCAAA
>JARVGV010000192.1:18558825-18586230 GCA_031762435.1 Hypsolebias longignatus | reverse complement strand
CCATCTCCACATCATTGCATTCAGTTTTTATTCACAATTTGTTTAGTGTCCCAACTTTTTTGGAATCTGGTTTGTACCATGTTCTTTGTATCTTTAAATGAAAAGCTACTTCTCAGAGCGTTTGGCCACTGTCACGTCTTTCATCCTAAATTAAAATTGTTTGTTTTTAAGGCTCTGTTGTGGTCATCTCTAATCAGTCAGGGAATGTCTTGAAGAAAAGGATGAAAGGCAGCCATTGACGGCTGTTTGGACCTTTAAGCTCTTAGAGCTCCTTGGATCTACTAAAGAATGTTGTCCAAACTCCAACCCTCTTAAGGAACTAGAGGTTTTCTCTCACTGGCCTTCAACTCGCCCTAAGTAGAAAACAGTCTGTGAATAACTACTTAAAGTTTATATTGTTTAATTGCTGTCGTTTTAAGGCCTTGTTTGGTCTGAATCCTTCTCTTAATACGGTTTACGATCACGGGCTGGCGTGATGAGTCAGCTGAACGTTGTGTAATGCCAGTAAAGTTAGGATGTTGTTAATGATGGAAAATGTGAGGTGCTTTATGGTTTTAATGGAAGGACACTGGACTAAATTAGAAGAGTAGCAGATAAATAAAATAAATAAAAAAAAACACAAAGTTGGAGCTCATTATGCTTCCCTCTAGTGGTGATAACATGATCTTTACAAGAACTTTTGTTCTTCTAAATGCTTTCTTGGTATGTAAATATTTTTGTGCACTTGTTTGCACTGTGACTCGTAGTCTCCAATAATCGTGTGCATGTGTTGGTTTCTCCAGGTTATGATCAGAGGGGAGGAGTGGCACTACATCGCCGCTCAAGGCCCACTAGCCAACACCTCTGCCGACTTCTGGCAGATGATCTGGGAGCAGGGGGTCAACGTCATCGCCATGGTTACCGCAGAGGAGGTACAAACAAACGTGCCTATGTACATGAATTGCGTTCAGTCTGCCATTTCCTACCATCGTTCATTCTGGTCATATCAACTAATCCAGGAGGGCGGCAGGTCCAAGAGTCACCGCTACTGGCCCAAGCTGGGCTCCAAACACAACTCGGCCACCCACGGCAAGTTCAAGGTCACCACCAAGTTTCGCACAGAGTACAACTGCTACGCCACCACGGGGTTGAAGGTCAAACACCTGCTCTCTGGCCAAGAGAGGACAGTTTGGCACCTGCAGTACACTGACTGGCCTGAGCAGGGCTGTCCTGAATATGTTCCTGGTTTTCTCTGTGAGTAAGATTTTTTTATTTTTTGTGGTCATCCATTGTTGGTGATGATCACAGGACTTTTACGGTTTGTTGTTTAAAGCAGTGGTTCCCAACCCTGGTCCTCGAGGAACGCCATCCTGCATGGTTTAGTTGTTTCCCTCCAACGCACATGATTCAGTGATTGAATGACTTCATCAGGGTTTGCAGAAGCCTGTTAGTCACCCATTCATTCAAATCAGGTGTGTCAAAGCTGGGAAATGGCTAAAACATGCAGAATGGTGTTCCTCAAGGATCAGGGTTGGGAACCACTGCTCTAAAGAAGCAAACGCCTGCAGAGAGGAGCTCACTCTTTGCTCTGTGTCGTTCCCTGCAGCCTACTTGGAAGAGATCCAGTCGGTGAGGAGACACACCAACTCCATGCTGGATACCTCGAAGAGCCTGAACCCGCCGGTGGTGGTGCATTGTAGCGCTGGTGTGGGTCGTACCGGAGTGGTAATCCTGACTGAGCTCATGATCAGCTGCCTGGAGCACAATGAGGTGCGAAGACGCCCCAGAGACCATTTACTCTACAAGATGAGTCACCTTTTAAATGGAAAGTTAATATATCGTCTCTTCTTTCAGCCAGTGGAAGTTCCCACCATGTTATCAGAGCTGAGGCAGCAGAGGATGCTGATGGTGCAGACCATCTCCCAGTACAAGTTCGTCTATCAGGTCCTCATCCAGTTCCTCAAGAACTCCCGCCTCATTTGAGCCGGAGCTGCCGACCTCAACCTTAACAGGATGTGGAGTAATGCTACTAGACAATGACAGTGGTACTTCAAATGACAAATTGTAGCTGGTGGACAGAAGAAAGATTTGTGTGAGCTGTTTTTTTTTTTTTTTTTTGGCCTCGAGGGAGAAAATCAGCTTTTCTAGAAACCTAATGTTTCTTTTTATCAGAGCATTCAGAATTAGCTCTTTATCTCCTTGGTCTTTTTAAACATACACATTTTGCGTTACCGCCATGTAGGCCAGGCAAACAAGCAACTTGTCTTGGCTGCAGACGTGAGCGTGCATTCTTAATTTCTTCATGCACATCCATCCTGAGTGCTTCTGTTTAGTTTCAGTCAGTATTAGACGTTATGCAGCGTGAACAGTAGGGGGCAGCAGTGTCCTGCGCTCCACATCCTCATTCTGAGTGTGCCATACGAAAATTTCTTAATCACCGAGTATCGATCAATGCAGCCAGGGCTGACTTCTGCGACATAACTGATGCTTTTATTTATTTTCATAAAGTCTGTGGTCAACTTGATGTTGGAGAGCACAGTAATCTGAAACCGTCTTAATGTTGATCCCAATTTATTTCTTTAAACTTTTATTTTCTGATGAAATGATTGGTTATGTCAGAACATTTTAAACCTCTCGTTCTCATACAAACATTTGTTACCCTAATGCGTGTCGAAACTTTAAAGCGTCCAAATTGGAGATAATTTATGATTTAACAAATAATACTGTGTGTATATAAATAATGTATTCTGTGCCTTACTGAGACGATGACAAAAAGAAGCGTTTTGTTCTGATCTTGTTGCTCTGGTACCTCGGCTTTATTATTAGAAAAACAAATCCAACGTTTCAGCTTTTAAAAAACAAATGCAGTTTTAATATTTTGAAAGATACAAATGACAAAATTGCCATTTTAAATAAAATAATCTAAACTTTAATTTGAAAAAATAAACTTGTGTCCTGATCTACTTTTCAACTTTAGCAAGTGTTAAAAATCTATTAGGACTTGTAAATACTGTACTAAGCATATGAGTGTTTTTTTTTTTTTTTTTCTTGACTTGGTTTCCTATTGAAACATAATAAAACTATGCATGTTTTTTTTTAAACATTTCTATGTATATATTACAGTGTATGTACTCAAATCAGTATAAGCTTTATAGTATTTGGACATACAGCTATTTTCTTGTTGCACTCTTTGTCAGTATTTTCATCACATAGCATTCGGCTGTTGGTTTTATATTTAATTTTCTATTCTCGTCTTGGTTAAAACTTTCAGAAACGCTTCAATTTAACGTGTACAGAAGTTTTGTAAATGCATTCTGAGTGCATTAAGATTTGTTTTCCTTCCTCAGACACATGAAACTGTTGTACTTGCTCGTTATGCAAATAAAGCCTTATTTTCTTTAAGACCTACGTCTTCAAAATCATTTCACTGGTTAAAGTTTCAATAAATAACCACTACAAGAAGACAAAATTACCACTTGAAGATAATAACAAGTCCTAGCTCGTGATAAAAACACGAGAGAAATGCTCACAGTTCTGTAAAACATCTCAGAGTCCATCAAGAGCAGCTGCGTGGACGTTCTTCACTTTTGTCCCATCTCTCTGCGCACGTCTTTAACGTAAGGGTGATCCTTCCCATGAGCCACCTCCATTATAGCCAACGCCTATTTGTAGAAGAAAAAGAAACCCCTTTAAGAACTTTGAAAGCATCATTTTTATGGCTGTAGGCATGTGTTTGGTAAAGCTGACCTTCTTGAAGGCACTGACGGCCTCTGAGTGCCTCTCCACCCCCCTGTAGATCCTGCCCATCTTCAGGTACATGGAGGAGACGTTCAGGGAGTACGGTGGATACAGTTTACTGCGCAAGACACGAAATGTGACCACAATTTACTCAAGTCGAAGGGCAAACAGTTGTGTGCAATGAATGAACATCTGGTCAGTATTTTATTCTTTTTCTGTTAAAGTTTGTGACAAAAGAGCTCAAATGTTAAGATGCTGCATTTTATTACAAGACTATGGTACATAAGCCTGTCGACAAACTATTATCCAGCAACAATCTGTTTTTTTGTTCAGTTATCTTGAGAAAATCAGCATTTATGGCCCCAACTAGCAAAAACAAACAGCTGATCTCGATTTGTGACAAAAAAGTGTGCAGCACTCACACCTAGTGATGATGCTTACATGCATGTTTATGAAGTTTCATTAAATCATGGGCAGGATGGGAGAAAGTTCATCGCCGTATACAGTATACATGTATGGATGGACGGAGACTACGGAGGCCGACAGGTGCAAACAAGCTGCAAACACACGGATGCTGCACACTCCAAAACAAACGCAACAGAAAAATGCTACAAACGAAACAATTCTGCAATCGCAGAAAATAGAAGAAACTTAAACCAAAGAACGAAGAAACGCTGCAAACAGACGTGCAGCAGACCAGCAGGGGGACTCAAACACCATGTTCTCTGGAACCAGACCCCCTTAAAGACATTATAGCAGAACAGTCACTGTCTAAAGTCATACTACTTTCATAATATGCATGGATATTAAAATCTCTCAAATAAAGAGAGGTTTTGGTAATGTAAAGAAACAAAAAGTACTGTTAAAGGTAAAGTAAAAGAAAATTAAACCTGGGCAAGCCAATGACTTTAAATCATGTCATTTGCTATTAAACCAGAGACGACATAATAAGATAAACATGAAAAAGAAAGCATTAGATAATTTTGTCACAATATGAATTCAGAATTATGGGTTAAGTTTAGCAAAACAAGCATTAAGTCCAGCTAAGATGATTGCACTTTTCTAAGACCTACAAATGTAAAGTAGAAATACTCCCAATAATTTTATTGTATATGTGGCTATATCTCTGATATTAGTGTTTGGATAAGGATTAAAGGTCTGAAGCTATTTAAAAAAGGTAGTTTTTAAAATTATATTTTTACATATTTTCAAACAAGTTCACTAATCTTCATGAAGTAAACATAAACTGCCTTAATGCCAATATATTAAGGATACGTTAGAACAGAAATTATGTTTTTCAGATAGTCTTGGCATAGCCAAAGCAGAGAAATTAAGGATTTTTACATTAATATTGGGGGTACCATCCTTCTCAAGACAGTTTCAGCACCGGCGCTCCAGTTTGTAGTACAAAGTACAACCAGGCTTAAAATAACCAGAAAACATTTCTCTTTGAAATAAAATAAGTTGTAGCTTTAAGTACGCTCAGTGTGCATTAAACTCCTAAAACAAGCCACCTTTTGGCCAGTGGCTCAGCTAGAATATTATGGGGTCTGGTCCCAGAGGACTGGTCGAGTCCCCTTGCTGGTCTGGTCCACTTCTGTTTTTTTTTTTGTTTTTTTTGAGTGAATTTGCAGCATTTACTTGTACTGTAGTTGTTTTGTGTTTTTTTGTATTTGCAGAATTTTCCCTTTGAATTAGTTTTTTGGTTGTATGTTGTATTTTCTGTGAATGCTGTTGTTTTTAATGAATTAATTAAAATTTTTTGGGCAGGGTTTTTCCTGTTGCATTTGTTTGTTTTTATTTTGGAGTTTGCATCATTCATGTTTGCAGCTTGTTTGCACCTGTCGGCCACCGTAGGACACGTAATACGTCTGTCTTTCGACAGATCTATAATACAAATAATAATAATGGTAGCAATAATAATAATAATAATAAAAAGAAGAAAAAGGGCATCTTAGACTTGCGTCTTAGACAAAACTGAGCATTGGGGTTGGAAACATTTTAATTTGACAGTGCAGGACTTCTGAAGTGGAGTTCTGTTGAGATATGAACAATTATCTTACCTGTTTTAGATAGATCTTTCAATAGCCTCAGTCTGGTGAAATTGTTGAATTTTAATCAAACTAATGAGCGAATGGCTTGAACTAGCTGTTAGCTCGTCAATCCAGTCGGAATTAAACAATTTCTCCACATTGTTCAAATTCAAAACAGGTAAGATATTAACTGTTCATAACATATCCACAGAACCCCACTTCAAAAGATCTGAAGTAACTATTTAAAGTATTTTTTTTGGTCAGATCCAGGCTCCTTCACGTCGGTTGAAACACGTGGAGAAAAGTATTTATGTATTCAGTAAATGTTAGCCTTGCTCAAGCCAAATAAATCAAACCAACACTTGTTTAATTTATAACAAACCTCTGTGTCTGTAAAGTTTTAAAGTATTTCATTAAAATGGCTCCAGAAACAATAACACTTCAAACAAAAGAAGAGTCTCGGTACCTGTAAGGTTTCAGGATCTTCTGGCCGTATCTGATGGCTCCGTCAGCATCCTGCATGTAAATACAAACCCCCATGGCCTGGTACATCATGTGGAGCATGTAGACGTTGGAGTCGTCAAAGATGGCTCCCATTTCATCCAGACTCTGCTCACACATCTCCAGCAACTCACTGGGAGGTGCTGCTGAGTCAAGGCTGCAACACTCAGCCAAAGGTTTTCCACACAAACTACCGAAGCCTAAAAAAGGCAAACTTATGAACTCTTCTGTAAATGGAAAATAAATATTTGATGCTTTTACTGATAATTCAGCACTAAAGGATATTTTTCACATGCTTCTGGGCCCGGAACTCTCTGATTTTATTCCTGGCGTAGCGCACCATGTTGCTGATGACCTGTGGCTCGAAGGGGTCGCTCCGATTACGAATCTTCAGCTTTAATTTGTCCTAGAGATGGAAAAGTTTTTTAAAAGAGTCTGCTAAAGGAAGTCTTCCATTCTCATTGTGGATTTACTTTGGACTTGGTTCTGCACTCGTGACAGTCGCAGGTGAAGTAATAGGACTCTCTCAGCCTGATGTTACGATCGTCTGTTGGATAAAGCAGGTCTATGTAGCTGATGAGCACCTGGAAAGAACAATAAAACCTTTAATAAAATAACAATAATAATAACTAGAGAAGTTGCAATTCCTGCGAAAATGCAGTGTGGATGCTTATTGGAGAAGAACTTGCTGAAAAACAGCTGAAAATAGCTAAAAACATGCTGAAATGTAGCTGAAATGAAAGAACAAGCCCAAGTTAGCAGAAGAAAACAGAGAACACAAATTCGCTGAAATAAGTTTAAATAACCAGAAATGAGCACGAAAATTAGGATATCAGCTAAAAAAGCTAAAATTAACAAAAAAAATGCTGAAAATTAGCTGAAAGTGCAGCTTAACCTATGAGAAGGAAGTGGAAAGAGCTGAAATGAGCTAAAAATGTGGCATTAGCTGAAAAAGCTTAAATTTGCATTAAACAGCTAAATGGTAGCTGAAAAAGGAGAAAAGCTGAAACTAGCATAAAAAGGCTGAAAGGAGCATAAGCTGACATTAGCAGAGAGCAGATAATTAGGCTGAAAGTACCAGGAATTACCCAGAAAACTTTGAATTTATCTGAAAACAGCTGAAATTAGAAAAAAAAAGTCTAAAAAGCTAGCTGAAAAGGTAGAATAAGCTTAAATAGAGCAGAAGAAATTAGAAAGAACACACGTTTGCCTAATCAGGCTGAAAGAAATAGAAATTAGTACAAAGAAGTGGAAAAAACGTAAACTAGCAAGAAACAGATGAAAAGCTAAAAAGGCAGAAACAGATGAAAAGTAGCTAAAAAGACAGAAAGAAGCTGAAATTACAAGAAAGAAGTGGAGAGAGCACACTTTTGCTTAATTTGGTTGAAAAAGTTTAAACTGGCATAAAAACAGCTAAATAGTAGCTGAAATTAGCTGAAAAATTTAGAAGCACAAAAATGTTGTAGTTAGTAGAAAGAACCTGAAGGGAGCACAGAACTGCTGGAAAAACAGCTTAAAGTAGCTGAAAACCAGCTTAAAAGAAGCTGAACTAGAACAAAATGTGAGAGGAGCAGTAAAACGTTGTAAACAGATCTAAGGTTTTGAAGGATGTAAAATGAGGGGGGGAATGGCAGAAAAGGCTAAAGATTTTCAAAAAGCTAAAGTTGCACCAATACCAAAAGTCAGCAGGATTGTCCTGAACGAGCTGAACGTTTTGATATGATTTGTTGAGACAGTTTGAAAACTGCGGGACGAGAATCGTGGCTTCATAAACATTCACACAATAAAACGAGCAGAAAAGCTCATTATTCATCTACTTTGTAGAAATAAAGAAAAGAACGCACCGTGATACTTTTATCCAAGTTTATGTTGAGAAATAATGAAGTTGCTGTATATGAGTTTTGGTGAAACCTTTTAAATAAAGTTTGTGTTATGGGATATGTGAGCTACGCACTTGGAGTTTGTGTTTGGAATGACTCTCACCAACTACCACAACACATTTTGGCTCACTATTTGTAAAACTGAGAGAATTTTAGACACTTTCTTTGTTAGCTAAAGTAGATTAGCTGTGGCAGCCATCTTGAATTAGGTTGAACCCAAAAAGCAGTCATTTGGAAATGTAACTAATGATTACGTTCTGAGAGTTTAATTAAAATCTGTCCAGCATTTCATGAGATATTTTGCTAACAGACAGACATTGGCAAAAACAATATCGCTAGTCTTTTTCCTTTTGGTGGTGGGTAATAATTTTGCAGAGTCAGGAGGGTCAAGAGTTTAGTTATGTTACTGCAAATCAACGTGAAAGTTGAAAAAGTGGATCTGAAAATGAACTTTTCTTGCAGCTTCACAATTTTCAAATCAGAGTTCACAAACCAACATATAATAAATAATACACACATATAGATAAATACAGTAATAGAACATATAATAATAGATACTGGAGGTTTTTTTTGTTTTTCATACAAACTGTGAAACGTGACAACATCATGAAACTGGATTAAAGTGAAGTGGTGTAGTGTTTATGCAGACCCTCCTCTCAACGCTAAAAACAAAACAAGGAACCAGACCCCCACCCCCCTAACAGCAGCTGTCTCTTCTCCTCACTTCATCTCCTGGTTTCATGTCCTGCACCGCCCGGACCTCGGCTGACGTTCCGTTATACGTGACGATAACGCTGGGGAGGCAGCTGTGATTTATTAGCGCCACGCTGAGGGGAGAGACAGATGGAGGGAGAAAGAGTAAAAATACTCGCTCTGCTTCGACTCCTCGAAACAGACCAGGGCAAACCTCGCATGGCTCACAGCGACGACACTTCTCTGAAGCTCTGAAATTTACAGTGGTGCTTGAAAGTTTGTGAAGCCATCAGAATTTTCTATATGCCTGCATGAATATGACCTAAAACATTATCAGGTTTTCACACACGTCCTAAGAGTAGATAAAGAGAACTCAGTTAAACAAAAGAGACAGAGATATGATTTATTGAGGAAAATGATCCAAAATACGTATTTGTGGTGGCAGCAGTATGTGAACCTCTAGGATTAGCAGTTTAACCTGAAGGTGAAATTAGAGTCAGGTGTTTTCAATCAATGGGATGATGATCAGGTGTGAGTGGACCTGTTTGATTTAAAGAACAGGATCTATCACAGTCTGATCTTCACAACATGTTTGTGGAAGTGGATCATGGCAGGAACAAAGGAGATTTCTGAGGACCTCAGAAAAAGAGTTGCTGATGTTCATCAAACTGGAAAAGGTTACAAAACATCTGTAAAGAGTTTGGACTCCACCAATTCACAGTCAGACAGATTGTGTACAAATGGAGGAAATACAAATACACGGTTACCCTCCCCATGAGTGGTGGTGGACCAACAAAGATCATTCCAAGAGAAAGAGTGGAATAGTCAGCGAAGTCACAAAGGACCCCAGGGTAACTTCTAAGCCACTAAAGGCCTCTCTCACATTAATGCTGATGTTCATGAGTCCACCATCAGGAGAACACTGGACAACAATGGTGTGCATGGCAGGGTTGAAGAAGAAGCCACTGCTCTCCAAAAAGAACATTTCTGTTCGTCTGCAGTTTGTTAAAGATCACGTGGACAAGCCAGAAGACTGTTGGAAGAATGTTTTGTGGACAGATGAGACCAAACTAGAACTTGTTGGTTTAAGTGAAAAGTGTTCTGTTTGGAGAAAGGAAAGCCACATTCCTTCATAAGAACTTTATCCCATCTGTGAAACATGGTGGTGGTAGTGTCATGGTTTGGGCCTTTTCTGCTGCCTCTGGGCCAGGACGGCTTGCCATCATTGATGGAACAATGAATTCTGAATTACATCAGAGAATTATAGAGGAGAATGTCAGAACATCTGTCCATGAACTGAATGTCAAGAGAAGGTGGGTCATGAAGCGAGACAATGACTTATCACACAAGTGGTTCCACCAAAGAATGGTTCAAGAAGAACAAAGTTCATGTTTTGGAATGACCAAGTCAAAGTCCTGACCTTAATTCAATCCAGATGTTGTGGAATGACCTGAAGCAGCAGTTAATGCGAAGAAACCATCAACATCCAGAGTTGAAGCTGTTCTGTAGAGGAATGGGTGAAAATTCCTCCAAGCCGGTGAGCAGGACTGATCAACAGTTACTGGAAACGTTCAGTTGAAGTTATTACTGCACATGGGGGTGTCACACCAGGTACTGAAAGCAAAGGTTCACATACTTTTACCATCACAAATATGTAATATTAGATAATTTTCCTCAATAAATAAAAGACCAGGTGTAATATTTTTGTCTCATTTGTTGAACTGGGTTTTCTTTATCAGACTTGTGTGAAAATCTGATGTTGTTTTAGGTCAATTTATGCAGAAATAAATAAAATTATAAAGAGTTCAAAAACTTTCACCAATGTATTAAAACTTGCATGACAAAGTGCAGCTCAATAAAAAAAGGTGAGGATCCTGTCTTACTCGGGATAGATTGAGGTACCCATTTGGGACAGTTCATCATCCTCTACAGTGAAACCGTTACAGGCAACCTGTTAAGTGAAGCACAAAAGGAGGAAGTTGAAAGATGCAGATTCCCCATCTTAGATGACAAAATAAAGGAAAAAAGGTCAAATCGCCATGCGTGCACCTGGGAGAAGAGTCGGAGCAGGTCTTTGTGGTCGGGCATCTCCAGATGTTTGGAGTAAAAACGGTAAAGACCAGCGATGTCTGCCTCTGTCCGCTCTATTTTCTCGTTATCTTCGTCCTCCAGGTCTGATAGGCAGAGACAGACACCAGAGTTTTGTGATTTTACTGTGCAAGTTTTTCTTTTTAGACCAATTGTGTTGTTTATCTTGATAAATCCGAATCAGATAAAAATAAATAAATAAATGCCAAAATTACAAGAATGTGCTGAGTTTATACAATACATTTCTACATACATTCTACAATATAAACATTTATAATGAATATGAACATTTTTGGAAAGATAACATTAATAATGAATTATGAAAAACAGCTGAGTTTAACAGTTGTTGAGATATTCGCATAAGCAGCAACAGGAAGTGATGTCAAAGAGAACGGCCTGCATGTAAACTGAACATCGCTACAATAGCTGACACGGACAGTAGAGAAGAGTCTGATGTTTCTTTAGATCATTTTGAGTCACTATCAAAGAGAGAGACAAAGAAGTCATTGTTCAAATATTGTTTCAACAAACAAAAAACAGAAAGTTCCTGTTTTCAAAGAGTTCCCCTTTGATGTCACTTCCTGTTTCACTTTAGCGCGCAAATTTCAAAATAAAATAGAGAAATTGCATTTCCTGTGAAAATGCAGTGTGAATATGTATTGCTGAAAAACAGCTAAAAAAATGCTGAAATTGAAGAACAAGCCCAAATTAGCAGAAGAAAGCAAAAAGAACACATATGTACTGAATTAGGTTTAAATAAGCAGAAATGAGCACAAAAATTAAGAAATCAGCTAAAAATAGCTGAAATTGGCAAAACATCACTGAAAAGGCAAAAAAAGCTTAAACTACCATAAAGAAATGAAATGAGCTAAAATTAGCTAAATATGTGGAATAAATACTAAAATTAGCATAAAACAGCTAAATAGTACCGGTAGCTGAAAAGGCAGAAAACACTTAAACTTGCAGAAATATGCTGAAAGGAGCATAAGCTGAAGATCCTGATGCATGCTTACTAATCCAGGTAGAAAAATCAAACAAGGTTAAATCAGGTCATCTGGATGGATTATTTTTTGTTGAAGAAGAATCCGTCCAGATGACCTGACTTAGATAACAAGCTGAAGTTAGCAGAAATTTAACAAGGCTCAAGTAGAAGATATTAATGTGAAAAACTTGAGCTTATATGTAAAAAGCTTAAATTAGCTAATAAATAAATAAATAAATAAATAAATTTAAAAAAAAATTGTTGAAAATGTAGAACAAATTAGCACAAGAAAGCAGAAATAACTTGTTTCCCCAACTAGGCTGAAAGAAGAAGAAATGAGCACAAAAAAGTGGAAATCACTGTATCTGGAAAAAGCTGAAATTAGCAAAAGCTGAAAAGTAGTAAAAAAAAAAAAAAAAAAAAAAAAAAAAAAAAAAAAAAAAAAAAAAAGCTTAAATTGCCAGAAGGAAGTGGAGAGAACACATTTACTGAATCAGTCTGAAAAGAAGTTGAAATGAGTGCAAAAAATGTGAAATTAGCTGAAAAAGCTAAAATTAGCATAAAACAGCTAAATAGTGGCTGAAAAGGCAGAAAAAGCTGAAACTAGCAGAAATAAGCTGAAAGGAGTACAACAAACTGAAATTAGCAGAAAGGAGTTAGAAGAAGCAGAAAAATGTTGTAGTTAGAAGAAAGAATCTGAAAGGAGCACAAAACGGCTGAAAAAACAGCTATCTGAGAAAAAAAGTTAAAATTTGCACTGATTAAGCTGAACCAGAACAAAATGTGAAAGGTTGTTAACAGATCTAATGTAAAATGAGCTCAATTCATTTTCTATGAGAAAAAAATGGCAGAAAAGGCTAAATATTTCAAAAAGTTAAAGTTGCACCATTATCAAAAATCAAAGCAGGATTGGCCTGAAAGAGCTGAATGCTTTGATTTATGATTTGTTGAAGTAGCTTGAAAACGACAGGATGAGAAACGTGTTGAAACATGTAAGGAAGAAAAATGGATCACAAAAGTGTGAATGTTCCTCAAGCTTTCACATAAATACACCAGTTATTTGACAAAATGGGTAAAATCGTGTATTGTGCCACATATCTTACATATTACGTACACTTCATGTATTTGTAGGATAAGCATGTCACTGAGGAGCTTTATATAAAGTAACTATGTTAGAGGCACTAAAGTTGCTGATGACACTTTGTGGGTGCACAAGTCAGAAAACAATCATTATAAATACTCACGTGACTGCAGCTCTCCTATGAGCATCATTTTCTCTGAAGCGCAGGGCTCTGTCTGCAGTTTCTGCAAGGAGCAGGCATATTAAAGAAAATTATCTTCCTGAACGACCACAAGTGCTTAAAATACCTTTGATTTGTTGCGTTTTTATTCATCGTGTCCAACCTTGGTAGCGAGGATCCGCGCCACCAGGCGAGTCGTCTCCGACGGACACCAGTTCTCTCCAAACGCAGTCATGGCTGAACACTCCAGCTTGTGCATGGCCCAGTCTGCTTTCTTCACACATCATAACAGAACAAACATTCTTACTTAAAGTCAACAGAAATGTGCATTTTTTAGCTTTATTCCAGTTTTAATATTTAAATCAATGTTAAAAACTGGAGAAAAAAATTAGATTAATCCTTTTACGCCTTCAGTATTCAAACTGTCTCTTTCCTTTATAGTTTAATCCAAGTTTGCTGACTTTATAAACAACACTTTGTATTACAGTAGCCTTTTTATGTACATCTTTAACATTAAACCACAGAGCAGCACAGGTAACGTGTAGTCTGAAGATGACTTGATCTGAGTCACTTTATTTTGGATTAGAAGCAACATTTTAGCATTGATCATGAATTCCCATATTCCTGTACTCTTACGAAAGACACTTTGACTGATTAGGGATTACTACAGCAGCGCAGGAGGTATCAGAGGTAAATTTATCACTAAAGCTACAAACAGGTCAGTCGTAGCTTCACGTTATTGACTAAACATTATGAACTGAGAGGATATTTGACCCACTGAACAGAACCACTGGAGCATTTATTAAATTTGTAGTTTTTATTACTTTAACGTGTGAACTGGAAAAAAGGTGACAGGATTCCTACCTGGCATTTCTTATTGCAGTAAGAAGCTTTCTTGCACTTCCCACATCTCGCCAAGCCTTCTTTCCTATAAAAACATGTCATTAAACTCCACAGGGCATGAAACGTCAAAACCACATCTGTATTTGTGCAATTTATCATCAAATCAACACCAAGACACCACCAAAAAGCATTGAAGTAGTTATGTTTTATGCTTTATCGTTACTTGTTTTGGTTGTTTTATGACGCATGCTGCTGACCTGGCCAGATCATCTTGAACTTGTTTTTAAAATCTGGTTATTTAAAGGTGTTGAAGAGAAAGTTATTAATTTAATCAGTGGAAACGAATTACGTAACTTATGGAGTAAATCCAATTAAAGATTTATAGAAAAACTGAACATTTTAAGTAATAGTCAATATGGGTTTAGAGCAAATAATTCAACATCAATGTCTCTCATGGAACTAATAGAAGAGATAACAACTACTGTTGATCAAAAACAGTATTGTGTTAGCGTTTGTGTTGATTTAAAAAAGGCCTACAACACTATTGACCACACCATTCTCCTTGAAAAACTGAATAAATATGGCATTAGAATAGAGGATTAGCACTATGTGGATTTCCAGACATCTGAAATAGGAGACAATTTGTACAGGTAAGTGATGCAAGATCTGAATTTTGTATTAATGCATGTCCCTCAAGGTTCTGTGTTGGGACAAAAGTTGTTTATTTTGTATGTGAATGATCTGGTCGATGTGTCAGGACTTTTGAAGTGTGTTTTATTTGCAGATGATACCACATTTTTGTAGTTTGGGTGAAGATACTGAACGGATGTTAGAGATGATACAGGCAGAATTCGTAAAAATACAAACTTGGCCCAACTTAAGTTATCATTAAATTTGAAAAAAAAAAAAAAAAAAAAAAAAAAAAAAACCTACATAGTAGAAAGAAAATGATCAAAGTCCCATTTGAAATTGACAGTTTTGAAATTCAGTCACTGAAATAAAATTTTGGGGTGTCGTTATTGATGAGAAGCAGCATGAAAATCTCATGTAAATTACTTAAGAATAAAAATTGCTAAATTAATTGCATTACTGTAAAAAGAAAAATACTTTTTGAATGACAAAGTTTTGTATATATTGTATAATGTAATAATTGCTCTGTATTTAATCTGTTGTATTGAAATTTGGGGAAAAGCATGAAAAACAAACCCTATTTTCATTTTACAAAAAGAGCAATAAGAATTATTAGTAAGAAGTGCTATGGTCACCCAACAAATATATTATTTCATCAGTTGAAATTATTAAAATTTTATGATTTAGTTGAATATAGTACTTTACATGTCATGTATAAAGCTCATAAAAATATTACCCCCAAATATTCAATTAAAATTTGTAAAAAATAAAAATAATAAAAATAAAATTAAAGGTTTTATAACCTTAAGGTTGAAATGTTTGTAAAATCTCCATTTAGAACTAGTCTGAAGGAGCTGTGTTGTAATTCAAGGAATAGGATTATGGAATTGACTTGATTTCACCATAAAAATGTATAAAACTATTTATATGTTTAAAAAGATGATTAATTTAAAGTTGTTAGTAAGTATGATTCCATGTGAAGGATGCCTGATGTTTTTTGTTTTCGCTTTGGGGACTGTTCAAGCCTGAGTTATTTGTTTGTTTATTTTATATTTTTTAATAAAGGACAGATATAAGAATTTTCTTCATCTTTCTGCACCTTTTCATTCAATGTTTTTTTTTTCTTTCTGATGAATTAGTTTTGTTTCATTTGTTTCCTTTAAATGAATGAATAAATGAATGTTTCTTTCATTGTTGGATTAAAAAAAGATGGCCACCACAGCTAATCCACTTAAACACAAAAAAGGCTACAACTCAGCTATTTTGACATATTAAGAGCTAAAGTTTGGTTTGGTAGTAGCTGAGCAACCTTCCCAACACATACTCATAACACTGCACATTTAGCTACATTTTTGCTTAAAACATTGGCATAGACTCTGTTAGCATAATATCTTATAAACCACTGACGATTTAAATGAAACCTTCGCAATGGAATCATCCGATGTACCACTACAACTGAATTAAACTTTTGGAGTGAACCAATTAAAAGGCCGCCACAGCTAATGGACATCTGTTTGTGTGCCTCTGCTCATGCAACACAGTATCTGTGCTGAGGGTTTGTTTAAACACCTAAGCGCTCTGCTTGATAACTCCGGGACTAGAAACAGCCGTGGCTGGTGGCCTGCAGTAACCGATAGGCTTTAAAACATTCTGTGGTATTAATAGAGCCGGCGTGGTCATGGACCAGCTGCCTCTGCAGCACGCTGAAACAGTTCAGGAGTCAAAACCTCAGAGATATTTGCTATCTCCAAGTCACACCAAGTTTATATTTGACCAACTTTTACATTACAGTTGTTTTCAAAAAGGTTTATGGTCATTTGCAAAAGCAAATAGTAGCCACTATCAGCAGCATATCCAAATGATTCTGCTAAAATAATGACTCGATGCTAAGTTTATGATCACATAACGGGTTAGAAAATACCAATCTTATGAACTGTTGTAAAAAATGAGAATGGCGTAGCAGAAATGCAGTTTGATCTTGACCCAGGTCAGACTAGCCATTAGCTCGTCAGCGTGGTCAGAATTAAACTTTCTTCCTGCAAACTGAGACCGTTCAAAGAGCTATCTACGACAGGTGAGATATTTATTGTTCTTAACCACAGAACCCCACTTTAAAAGCTCTAAACTACTCCTTTAACCTCATTTCTGACTATGAATGTTAATTTAGATGTGTTGCAGTGAGGTTAAAATCTAGCTAAACATAAATCACTGCCTTTAGGATGCATTTTTCTTATGGTGCCTGTTTTTTTTTTAACAGCATATTCCCAATAAATGGTACAAAATAAACAAAAAATAGGATATGACGTGTTAAATTGGTCCCAAAATATATGAATATATATCGTTTTGAGTTCTGCAAGAGAAGGTCATTAGAAAAATTAAAAGCTTGGTCCAGAGAGATGAGCCACAAAGTGTTGAGGCCTTCCATGCTGTATTTATTAATAAATATAAAAGTGTTGCACGTGACAGAAGTGTTACCTGGTGAAGCAGAGCTCGCAGCAGCTGCCTTGCTCACTGACCGACAGCACGGACGCGTAGGCCGGGCAGGACAGTAGCAGCTCCCCGGCTTTAAAAGCTCTCTTAACGCGGAGTCCTCGACCCTTGCCCGGACTGTCGAACCGCTCCAGGCCCTCCATGGTGGTCTTCTGTCAAAAGAACCAGCAGCTGATGAAGGGTAACAACAAGTGTCGGGGCGTCACCTATTTCTTTTTTTTACTCGTTGGCATTTCAACTCAGCGCAACAAATATCACCCAGAAATTACTTTAAATTATTCAATTACCGTCTGAGCCCATTTAGAGGGGCTATGTTTCTATGAGTAGCTCAAACATTCGCCTCCAGCTAGCTACCGGGTCATTTTCAATTAAAAATAATACAGTACTGTATTCTTCTTCTTCTTTTTTTTTTTTTAAATGTAAAGTCAAACTTTTCTTAAACGAGTGAAACAGCGCCCCCTGGCGTTCAATACTCGCCATTACACTAGGAGGGAAACTGGTCGACTTTTGGTGAATTCTTCAATCAGATGTTGCCTTTTCCTTCAAAAGAGACAGATTTGTTTTGTAGTTTTGTTCAGTTAAATATGAACAATACTTCATTTGGCTTTTTGAAGGTCCTTGAGGTGTTTACGGTTTTTAATGTGGCTTAAGATAAACTGAAACCTGGTCAAGTATCATTTGACTCTTAGGTTTATTAAAAAAAAAAAAAAAAAATAAATAAATAAATAAACTGCAAAATATAATCTACCATAAAGCATTTCAAATTTTAAATGGCATAAATACAATCCAATGAACACAGTATAATTTATGAGACGTTTATCATAATTACTTGTTTTAACAATTGTACAGGGTTTTGCTCCAAATCAGGGGTGCCCAAAGTGGTGCCCACAGGCCAAAGTTGCCCCCCCCCCCCCCAAAAGCTGTCCTCATTACTATATTAAAATTTCCTTTGAAGTTTCGATGTGTTTACACTCAGTCATTATTGACACTCAGTCATTCTGACTTTGTTAATGTTAAATGGACAGTCAGCCCAGTGACTATGGCACTATATAGCTGGAGTGGCTATTTTATGCATTAAGTTATTTAATTTTACTAATTTATACTTTATTTTGACAGACTTCCTACTGTTTCCTGCCACTGAAAAACATTTTCCTTTGATCCTGCACATACATTTATAAATCACACATAAAGCATTTAAAAATAGGCTAAATCAGAAATATGAACTTGCTTCAGTAGTGATTGTAGCCTCTTTTGGGGGGTGCTCAAGCCCCCCTAATTTTAAACTCAGCACCTAAGAAAAATAAACCATCATTAGGATTTTGTAAGGAAACAGTTATCAAACCTTAGATTCACCAAAATATTAAATATGGAATAAATAATGACAGTCTCAAACAGGCCAGTAAAATCTTGTTCTTTTTTTTTCTTTTTTTTTATTTGCACGAGTCACGCCACCTGTCAATCAATCCAGCATGTCAGCAAACTGGCCAATCAGCAACCTCAATTTGTCCTGAAGTGAACACCTCTTACCTGCTGCAGTCAGAGATTTCAATAACAAGTTTAGATCTTTTGTTTCATGTTAATCTACTGTAATAAACTTTTGTAAATACACCAAAATGCAGGAAATGGCATCTATGTTATACAAAATTCTCTGGGGAAGGACCCCAGAGCCCCCACCACCACCAACACAGCCTGCTCTTTAATTCTTTATACAGAATTGAAGGTTAAATAACTGTATAATAGATAAATGGACTTTATTTAAAGAAGTATTTGCATTTCTTGTACAGGTAGTCCTCGACTTACGAACGGGTTCCGTACCTACAAACCGTTCGTAACCCGATTTTGCCATAAGTCGGAACTTTACACGTGGTGCCGCAGCCGTTCGTAAGTCCGGATTTTTTGCCGTAAGTCGCGGAAATACATGTAAAATGTACGCTAACGCTGCGCCGCACACCCGTTCTTAAGTCCGAGTTGCCTTAAGTCGAGGACTACCTGTATTGTATTAATGCATTTGGCCCGCAGCCGTCTGATAACTTTTAAACTTGGCCCTTTCTGGGAAAAAGTTTTGGGCATGCCTGGTATAAATGAACAGGAACTGAAGCTGCTAATTTTAGGGGCCTCTCAAGACACTCAGTCTTACAGAAAAAAAAATGCATTGTGTGAATCATGGGTCCTACTTCTACTGGACTTCTACGTCCTACAAAATAAAGTCCAGTTGTTTTTGTCTTGAACCTCTTGTACTGGAGCAAACTGTCTCTCAGAGCAGTTGTGAACCAGAAGGAACTAGCCATGCACTAACTTTTATTTCAACGTCTTTAAAACGGTCTGAGTTTGGGTCATTTTTCTTTCTTGTACCATTAAAATCTGCCCATTGGTTCACAAAATATTTTACTAACAGACAGACAGGGTTAATTCCAAGAGTTAAACCAAACATTTTAGGCAAACATGTTGCACAGTATATACGTGGCATCTTCTTTTCTCATCTTATAGTTATCTTCTCTGCACAATACAAGACACAAGCTCACCTGCTTTAGTTTTAAGACAGTGCCACCTGGTGGTGAAGGCCAATAGAGTCAAGATGGTGTTTGTGTGCACCTGTCAGGTAAATAAAAATCAAAACTCACGAGAAAAAAATCATTTTGTATTTTCAACAACACTAAGTTTGTAGTCATTTATATTTGTTGCCATTAGGTTCAGAATAAAAGAGGAACTGTTTGAATTTCAAGCAGGAGTCCATTTTTATCACGTTGTGCCATCATGTGGATGTTTATTGTCAGTGCACGGTGAAATCATGGAGAGAACTTTGACCATGAAGGGTCTCTCATAGATGCAGGCAGATTATCTGTCAGGGTGGAGTGGGTTCAACTGGGACAACTGGCTTCCCTTTGTGTTTTCACACACATACACACAGGGAGGGCTCAGGTCAGGGATTTGATCTTGAGTGAATTGAAATGTTTTACAATCAGCCATTCCAACACATTACAGTAGATGTGAGCGTGCACGCTCTCTCACACACAAACACACAAGTACACACAAGCTGGGCCCACAGTGAAGATTTGTGCCTCATCTGTATCTGAAGGCTTTATCCAACCTTGCCCCAGTTTTCCTGCGATTTATTATAATTCCATTTTTTTTTTTCGGTCTTTCAATCTAAAGATTTGTTCCTCCCCATTTTTTAATAACCTGCAAGCAAAGAGTGGCATGTCCTCTGGGAGATTATGTGGCCGTCTCTGGTGTCTCGTCTTGATTACATCAGAGGAACCGGCTTTGATTTGGAAGAAGCCCCCTTGTTCCGGCACACGATCCCCACTGTGCTGATTTTCTTTGCTTCGGCGCAGGGGGATGATCTTGATGAATATGATCTGGACAAGAGAGGAGGTGGAGCAGGATTAGGTGAAAGGATTATAATTTCCAGTGATGAGAAATAATAAGAAACAATAAATCCTAAGTAGATTTAGTTCTCAAGAAAACCCTGTTAGGATAAATCAGGAGGACAAGAGCCAGGGCAGAGATATTAAATGAATACTGGAGGCAGGTTTTTGGAGATCAGTCCCTCTTTTTGTTTTGCAAACCATACTTCGACAGAAGTCCCTTATTTTGATAGGATTTGAACAGAAACTTTGTTAATTTTTTGTTAATTGTCCTAAAAATCCTCTAAGTGTTTATAATGTCTGGGTGGCATTTAATTACTGCTCTGAAGATCTACCTCCAGAGTCCAGAAGTGAAGAAGGTGCATCCTTTAAGGTTCTGATGTGTTTTGTCTGTAAGTTCTATTGTAAAATCAAAATTGATGCTCAATAATCCAGGTAAAAAAAAATCCATCTTTTCACCATCAAACTGGTTTGCCCATGTGAGTGTGCTGCTTGTGAGACTGAGTTTGTTGTGTCTCCTTGGACTGATGAAGTCCTCTGGATGAAGGACGCAACGTTTCAGCAAATAAACCATCCAGAGGACCTGAGTTAACTTTATTGGGTTGTAAAGAAACTTTCTTAAACAACTTCTCAACATCTCTGCTGCGAGGAAAGATTTATAAGTGGAAACTAAACGCATGCCCTGACAGCAGCTGTGAAGTTTTTGAACGTGTAAATGTCTTACTTGTTGCAGAACACAATAAACCAGAAATAGTGTTTCCTGCAAAAAATGCAGTGTTCATGTGTATTGCTGAATGATTGTTGCTGAAAGCTGCTGAAGAAGCTGAAAGGAGCTGAAGGAAACTGAAATTAGTGCAAAGAAGCTGAAAAGGGCTGAACCAGAATAAAAGCTGAAATGAGCAGTAAAATGTTTTAAACAGCACCAAAAGTTTGAGGGATGTGAAGAGAGCTCCATACATTTTTAATAAACATAAAAAACATGGCTAAACATTTCAAAAAGTAAAACACACAAATACAGAAAGTTATAGAAATATCCTGAACAAGCTGAACGTTTTGCTAAAACAGCTAAAAAAAAATGTGGAAGAGCTGCATCATGCTGAAAAATGTTCAGAAGAAGAAACGTGGATCTCAATATGTTTTATAAAGATGGCCGCTCGTCCTGAGCCTGGTCCTGCTGGAGGTTTCTTCCTGTTAAAAAGGCGTCATTCCTTTCCACTGTCGCCTGTGCACTGCTCAGGAAGGCACAGTTACAAAGTGGAACTTCAGCACAATCTTCTGG
Organism: Hypsolebias longignatus; assembly: GCA_031762435.1. NCBI lineage: Eukaryota > Metazoa > Chordata > Actinopteri > Cyprinodontiformes > Rivulidae > Hypsolebias > Hypsolebias longignatus. Next base: position 18,564,485 of record JARVGV010000192.1, on the reverse strand, counting down.
CTTCCTTAGAAAGCTTACTGACATTTTGGAATAAATGTGAACATTTTTGTGCAAATGTGTTGTGCTTCGGCGCTAAATTAATAAATTGGATTAAACTGAATTGAGATTTGAATAATTCAGCCAAACTTGCTGTGTTTGTGAGGATCAGTTTTTAGTTTGGCCTGTCAGCCTGCCCTGGTTCTCACGTACACATGATGAATGATGTTTGCTGCAGGTAAGATACTTATCTGGACACTGTGATAAAGAAAGCATTAAAGGAAAGTTCACATATTTTAAAGTGGAGTTCTGTAGAAAGGTTATGCATAGCTAGCATCTTACCTGTTGTAGATAGGAGGAACAACCTCAGTTTGGAGAAATAAAGATTTTGAGCAGACTGACTAAGCAGATTGCTAAAACAAATTTCAGAGTGGTTCATGGAAAAGCAATTTTCCACTGCTCTCAGCTTTAGATCATGTAGTTCTGTCAGAAATATAACATTCTTGCAACTACTGCCCTCAAAATGCTACAGCTAGCTGCTGCTGCTCATTAAACACCCTAAAAGCCACAGAATTCTGTTTAAAGAAACGTAACATGGAAATCCGATGGTGATGCAAACATTTATAAAACAGCATTCCCTGAAAAGCTGTATTTGAAACATGCAGTCATTTCCCCTCACTATAATGCTTTATAATAATAATAATAATAATACTAATAATAATTTTATCCAACTTAAACCTGTTGTCCATTTTTTGTAATTTCTGTCTTTTTAAGTATTATGCTTTCTTGAAGTAGGCCTAGTTATTAAAAAAAAAAAAAAAAAAAAAAAAGTTATTCTACGTTTTTGAGCTCAAACCAAAAAAAAAAAAAAAAGCATTTTCTGTGAAAATGCAGTGCAAATGTTTATTGCTGAAAAACTTGCTGGAAAACAGCTGAAATGAGCTAAAATGCGTTCTGAAAAGTAGCTCAAATGGAAGAACAAGCCTAAATTAGCAGAAGAAAGCAAAATTATGTTTAAATGAACAGAAATGCGCACAAAATTTTGGAAATTAGCATTAAAAAAGCTGAAGTTATCAGAAAATACATGAAAAGTAGCTGAAAAGGCAAAAATAAGTTTAAATTACCAGAAGGAAGCAGAAATAACTGAAAGGAGTAAAAAAAAAAAAAAAAAAAAAAAAAAAAAAAAAACCTAAAATTAGCATCAAAAGAGCTAAATAATAGCTGAAAGAGCAGAGAAAGCTGAAACTAACAGATAAATGCTGAAAGGAGCATAACAAGCAGAAATTAGCATGAAGAAGTTAGGCTGAAAGAAATTAACATAAATTATTTTGAATTTATCTGAAAACAGCTGAACTTTGCTTAAAAATGTATAGCTAAAAAAGTGGAACAAACTTAAATTAGCAGAAGAAAGCAATAAGAGCACATCTGCCAAATTTGGATTAAAGAAGAAAAATGAGCACAAAGAAGTGGATATTATGTGAAAAAGCTTAAATGAGCAAAAAACAGCTGAAAAGTATTGACTTTTTTTTTTTTTAAAGAAGCTTAAATCACCAGAAGGAAGCAGAGAGAGAGAGCACATTTTTGCTGAACTGGGCTGGAACAAGTTGAAACGTGTGCAAAAAATGTGGAATCAACCGAAAAATCTAAAATTAACATTAAAACAGTTAAACAGTAGCTGGAATAGCAGAAAAAGCTGAAATGCATAAATAAGCTGAAAGGAGCATAACAAGCTGAAATTAGCAGAAACAAGTTGGAAGAATCACAAAAATTTTGTATTTAGCAGAAATAATCTAAAAGGATCACAGAACAGCTGATAAAACAGCTGAAAGTACAAAGTAAAACTGAAACAAATATTACATTTGAACAAGGAAGCTGAAAGAAACTGAAACTGAACAAAATGTGAAAGGAGCAGTAAAAGGATCTAAAGATTATAGAAGGATGTAAAATGAGCTCAATTCATTTTCTATGAGTAAAAAAAGTGGCAGAAAAAGGTAAATATTTCAAAAAGTTAAAATTGCACCAATAACAAAAGTCATAGCACCCTTCTGACCGCGCTGAACGTTTTAATATATGATTTGTTAAAACAGAACGGAACGAGAATAAGGATGCTGAAAAGCGTGCAGAAGAAAAGTGGATCTCAACAGGGCGAGTGCTTCCCAAGCGTTCACACAGTGACCAGATGAAACTAAAACACACACCAAACACAAGCTCTGAACTCAAGAGGTTAAGATGATGATTCACTTTCATTTTGGACTGGCCTTGAGTTTGTAAACTGGTTTGAGTTAAACTCATTCTCCAAACTGAGGTCAAACGCTATATGCAACAGGTAAGATACTGATTGTTCATACCCTTTTTCCAGAACCCCACTTCACAGTCATTTTAAGAGCTTGATGTAAAGATGTCATCGACTTCAGAGTTCACCTCATGCTACAATTAAATGGTTAATACTTTGATCTTTACATGATAATGAGTTTATAATTCTTTTACCATCTCATATGTTATCTCATGTTTTTACTCTTCTGCCTGCGCGAAGACCGCTGCAGTTTTCACATCCTGATGAAAGCCTGCATGCATGCATGCACATCTCCTGACCGTAATGTTGATGGATAAACGGCGCACGTCGTCACGTCGGGGACCTCGTAAAACGGCAGCCGATAATGCCTCTTTGCCACGAGGTCACAGACGAGGCTCGTGTGTGAAATCCATCGTGGTTAAAGACCCCTGCTTGTTTTGAACTCTGCGGTGGACCGAGGCCTCCTCACCCGATACTCGCGACCTTGTCATCACGAGCTGCTCTCGGCGCTAACCGGGGGGTCAGCGGCAGGGCGAGGAGACAGAGAGGGGACGGTGCGTTTGCTTCAAGTGGAGAGAAATGGAGAGTAATTGATGATGGCAGCTTGAAACGTTTCTCGGAGGAGAACTCGGGACACACATGGACATAGTCCACATTCTTCGTGATGGACTCGGGCGATGTCTAACATTTCTCCTCGTCGCTTGTCGGTTAGCTCAGGAGCCAAGACTTAAGCCTCAGCCCCTCTGTCTCCACTCCCGGCTGGAGGGGGAATGTGACGCCGGACGGCCGTCTTAGCCCTGTGGGCTTTGCAGGCGTGGAGCCTCATCTCTCACTGTTTATCCATGTGTCTTTGCTTTGGCTCTGGCCCGATGCGCCGCAGGCCGCTGTGGACTGAGTGGGGTCCGTGCCCCGTGTCACCCACCTAAGCTCTGCTTTCACTGGGGGGCTTATCGCCTCACCCCTCGGCTGCTTTATGAGCAGACAGCTGGGCTGATCTGTCTCCCTCTCGTCTTCCCTGCTTCTCCCTTCTTGCGTCTTGGTTCTCTTCTTCTTTTTGCTCCTTTCTGTTTGTGTCTCGGCAACTTTTTGTCGCATCCTTACACACACAGACACACACATCATGAATGATTGTGCTTAAAGGAAGACTGGAGCATCGTGGAGTTTTAAATTGATGTATTTAACGGGTGAAAACGCACAAGCGGGGCGGCCCCCTGAGGCGCCTTGGATTTGAGTTCACGAGCTTTGAAGACCTTTTTAGACACAGACTGAGATTAGTCATCGTGTAGTGAAGGTCAGTCGTACGACAGAGTTCACGTGACGGAGGAAAGTTTCAGGAGTGATTTGTGACTAAAGTGTAGCAGCAAAGGTCAAAGTAAAAGTTTACAAGACAGTGGTGAAACCAGCTATGTTGTACGGTCTGGAGACAGAGACGTGGACAAAAAGACAGGAGAAAGAACTGAAGTGGTGGTAATGAAGATGCTGAGGTTCTCCTTAGGAGTGACAAGGATGGAAGGTTAGGTATGAGATCATCAGAGGTACAGCACATGTTGAACAACTGGTAGATAAAGTTAGAGAGACCAGACTGAGATGGTTTGGACATGTCCAGAGGAGGGACAGTGGGTATATTGGTTGAAGGATGTCAGAAATACAGCTGCTAAAGACAAAGAGGAGACATATGGACGCAGGTATAGAGGACATGGAGGTAGTTGGAGTGAAGACAGAGTGAGATGGAGGATGACTCACTTTGGCAACCCCTAAAGAGAGAAGAGCCAACAGACAATTTGATCGTAATATACTGTTTTTACTCATTTTCAAGCTAAAAGGCCAGAAATGTTTTATTATTCTTATAAAGTTTATTCTTTTTGTTAAACAAAACAACATTTCTATATATACAATAAGAAATACGATCACAAATAAAATGAGAGGCAGCAGGAAGAAGAAAAAAATCTTATATCTGCCCCTTTAAAAAAATTCAAACAATAAAAATCTTCAAAATAACAAAAACAACATAAATAACTCCTTCTCTAGCAACAATTCATACAAATACACATTAAGCTATTTCACATTGTTTTAGCTCACTTGTCAAACTCAAGGCCTGGGGGCCAAATGTGGCCCTCGTTGACATTTTCTCTGGCCCCCAAGATGACGTTTTAAAATGTAAAATGCTTTTGTCACTTGAATTATTTCAGTAATCTTTGATTATGATGTGGAAAGCACAACAGATAATGTCAAACGAGACCAATCAAAGTATTGTTGAGGAACATGTGACCAAGAGAAGATGCCAGGCTTCTAACTTGAGACTTAAACAACTCTCAACTACCGTATTTCCCACCGTACACGTCGCTCTGCCCAATAAGTTGCATCAGTCCAAATATGTCTAATAAAGTGGAATATCCATAAATATGTTGCTTCAGTGTGTACGTCGCATCTATTATACTTCACAGTTGACGCGTCACGTTTGTGACGTGTCAACGCTGACAACCTGGAAATGTGGGCCGAACTCAGAAATGTGGACCGGTGTTGTGCCAAAAATTGATGGACTGCCAAATGGCAGCCATGGGAGCGCACACGGGAGGACTTTAACGAGATTTTAACAAGATTAACCCTTTTAAACAATTATTTGTTTGCTCAGAATTGCAGTTTGATGGTCAAACCAGCTGAATTTCAAAAATAGTTTTGTTGCCTCGGTGCTCAATGAATGCGCAGAGGAAGAAAAAATGGAGGAGGAACGCAGCTTGTTTCTCCAAAAATTAACAAGAAAAACACCTAAATATTTGTTTGCTTGAAATTATAGCAAATGTGTGTTTCAGACTAACATTTGCTTAATAAATGCACTTTAATGGTCAAATTAGCTGCATTTCGCCGGGGCGGTGCAGCTGGTTTGACAGTTCCAAGCAGCAAACAGAACCTAGGCAAGGAGGCTATGGCAAGCCGATTAGTCATTAAAAACTGGTGAAGATTCTCAGTCATCCAGGACACGGTAAATTCTAAAATGTTCAAGAAAAAAATGATAAAGTATAAAGTATAATAAATAAAGTTCAATTGTTTTTGTCTTGAACCTTTTTGAATTTGTAATTATAGCCACATTTACTTATTACATGATACAACGGCATGCCATACAGCTACTACTGCTCTGCTGCCATCAAGTGGCTGAAAGTGATACTGCTCAATTTTTTTTTCTCTCTGAATGAATGAAAACAGTTATATCTCAGCCAAAAGAAAAATGGATGGTTTATAAATATGGGAAAAAAATCCATAAGTATGTCACATCTGCCTATAAATGGTAAATGGAGCTTAATTATATAGCACTTTCCAGCCCCCATGAGAGGCCCCAAAGCACTTCACAGTACCAGCCATCCACCCATTCATACACACATTCATACACCGGTAG
>JARVGV010000192.1:18519922-18531088 GCA_031762435.1 Hypsolebias longignatus | reverse complement strand
TGACAGCAATCCACTTTTGTCTTGACTGTTAATTGTGTTAGCCGTTAGCCTGCAAACAGTCAAAAATAAAAAAAATTTCTTCGTACTGGGACTGTTCAAAAAGCTATTGATTATTATTATTAGTATTAGTATTATAGCTTTAGCACAGAACCCCACTTTAAAAAGATCTAAACTTTTGCTTTAAATATTAAAAGCCTTAAAGTTGGAATCATAAAACACAAAAAGAGCCCCCAAAAAGCTAAAATTTCTGTGCACGTCCAGTGGACAATCTGAATAAGACTCTCGCAAGGTGAATTTAAAACAGTCACACTGTGTCGGAGAAGCTGCCAATGTGGGGCGGCACCAGCTAGCAGGGGGGCTCCAGGTGCGTGTCGCTTCTCACTACGCTCCCTTTGTAGTGCAGCGACTTTCTCCATCCACCCCCCGGGGTGAGCGCTCACCTTTGACCTTGAACTGCTTCTTTGAGAGGGGATCACTAACAGTGCCTGCGTGTCAGTGTTTCATCTACAGCGTAATTAACGAGCGACTGTATGTCGGCTTATACAGATTATTTTTCTTTAAATGACCTCTTTTAAAAAACTGCATTAGTTATCAAGCAGCCATTCTATATTGCCACAACACAAGGATGGATTCAAGTATCAACTGCCATTAAAGCAACTTTTCACAATAAAAGTCTAAAAAGTAAACAGGCTGCCTTCATCTCATAAACACCACTCGGTGAATAAAGCTGTGGAAAAATGCAAGTTTATATGGTGTTTTGTATGAGAAGATAATTTATTTGTTAAACTTCATTAAATGTTAAGCACTTCACGTGTTTCTGAAACTTACTTCTCCTACATTATTGCTGAACTAGTAGGACAAGTTCACCACAACGGCCTGCATTAAAACCCAACCAACTCCGGCAAAGTTGAGGTCGCAACCATAAAAAACAAACAATATAAGTGAATGAGGAAAAAAAAGGAATAAGAAGGGGGTAGAAAATACTTCAAAATCTAAAAACTCGCTCGTAATAATATCAATAGCAATAATTTATTTATTTTTTTCTGCAATGGCATCAAAGGACAAACAAATGTTGAAGTGCCAATCTTTCAGCAAGCAGTAATGACAAAAAAAAAAAAAAAAATTAACAACATCATTCAAAACAATAAAATACACCCAATAAACACAATGCCCCAGTTGTAGGGAGAAATACACTTCAAAAGAAAATAAGGGGTTCTCGGTAGGCGTTTGAAACCAACCTGAGTCCCACAGACCAGTGCAGACCAGTACCGCAAGTCCAGTTTCAGTCCATTCAATAGCCACACTGAATTTCTGTGCACGTGTGTACGTTTGTCCTTTAATTGAGCTCCCAATTTGCGCCAAGCGGGGGAGAGTTCGTTAGCATGTGCAGTCTTTCAGGAGCCCTGCTTGTGTCGGTGGCGGCGTAAATGAGCTCCCCACCCATCCACACAGACCCACACACACACACACACACACACACACACACACACACACACACACACAAGCGCACACACTCGTTCAGGTGGCGGTGATCAGAAAACAGGCCAAACAGATCAGGGCTCACACAGTCCCCCCCCCCCCCCTCAAAAATCAGAGTCTCTCCAGTTCAGAGTCTTATAATCTTATAAAAACAAAACATATAGTGTTTATATAAATGTATGAACAGGATCAGGAATGCTACCCCATAACTTTCATACATTGAAAAACAATAGTAATAAAGACAGGAAATCAAAAGTTTTAGTTGGAGAGAGAAAAAAAGTTATATATTTTTTTTTAACTTTGATGAAATCAGGAAAAAAAAAACCCAACAACAACAAAATAATAAAAACAAAATGGAGCAAAGGGCTAAGCGGGGAGGAATGGGAGAAATTTACTCGTGTAGAAGCTCTTGAAGACAGTTTGGGGACTTGAAGACGTCGGGGACTTCACTGTCCAGTTTGCAGATGACCTTGTAGATGGCCTTTTTCCAGGACGGGTCCACGTCTTTGCCGGCCACGATGGCGTTGAAGAACTCTCTCAGCGTGATTTCTGCCACCTCCAGGAAGCGATCGGGGACCTGCGCGAAGACAAGAGAAGAAGAAAAGGGTCAGGTGTGCGTATCTCAGGTTTCCTGTACATGAACGCCTAAACGTCTCTCAAATGTCAACTGTTATCTGCTTTGAACAATAAGAAACCACTCCCACGTACAAGCATGTAAATGGATCTTTGAGTGCGTGTCCTCAGATTCAGGACACGTTGACGTTCTCACAGCGAACTTAAACCCTAAATCTCCTGACTCTTGAGTGCACACTTCCTCAAAGGCCCATCAAGGTGGCAGCCTGAGAAAAGTGGCTTCTTGTGAACTCTCGGGTCCCTAACACTTTCCCCACTTCCCCTCTCCCGGCAACGTGGCTCCCGTGACATGTTTGTGAGTTCCTGCTGCGACTCGGAGGGAGCGCGGCGCTCACTGAAGAGAGGGCCGAAGAGGAAGCACTAAACGCTTTGGGAGCGGGGAGACACGCTCGCCTCTTTAGTGTCCCTGACAGCAGCGCTCACCGACACCGCGGAGATGATTAGTCTGGCAAAGATCTGTGACACCTTCCCCCAAGCCAACACTCTGTCACGCACACGCTCGTGCAGGCGCGAGCGCACACACCGGTGCGCACACCTCCTTGTGCCAAGGAGATGACACGTCCTGTGCGGTGACAGAGCTCCACATAATGCTCGCTGCACACACACACACACACACACACACACAGTAGCCACCCTGGTGCACTTGGCTGAGTCTCTCCTCGGCTCGGAGCTCAGGGCGATGCAGCCTTCAGGGGTCACCTGCTTGGATAATGCTGACTGTCTCCCTGCCCGCCTCCCTCCATGCTCACGCAGACACACACTGTCACACACACATTTATATATGTGTAAAGCAGCAGCTTGCCCAAATGCCTGACAGAGCGCGCTCCTCTCTTCTCTCCTCCAGTGTCCTGCAGATACTCATCAGGAGTGTCAGGACACTGCAAGGTTAGTGGCCACCGGAACATGCACACACTCACACACACACACAGGCTTCTTCCACACGGACATGCACACTCATGGGACAAGCCCACTGCTCCCCTAGGGGTGATGAATGGACGCTAAGATGCCTGTGTGTGTGTGGTTTGTGCTTATGCGAGAGTGAAAAAGGTGAATCATGAATAAGAAAGCTCGTTTGCAATGTGTCTATGTGGGTTGGACACACACACATACACACACACACACACACAAAGAGGAAAACTATAATCCCATTCTCTCCAAATATTGAATTCCCCGTCCACTGGAATAAAAGTGGACGTGCGCCGCTTGTCGCTGTTGGAACAGTGACACAATAACACGAGCAAGTTTGTGTGACCGCACGCGCACACGTCTCCCAAAAGACTTGGCTGACTTGGCCAAAGGAGCGCGGCGCCCTGGCCTCTGGATGCAGGGAGTGCTGCATTACTAAGAATATTCCTGCATGGAATTTCTCCTGACGTTTTGACTATAAAAGGACAGCAAAACGCTGACTGCAAGGAGAAAGCAATGTCAAGGAGAAAAAGGGTATTGGTATTTCAGATCCTCTTGACTGCGAGAGGGAGAGAATAGAAAGGGGGGGTTGAGTGAGAGAAGGAGGGGCTTGAGGAGAGTCTAAGGAGGGAGTTATTCCTGTCCCGCAGACCTTTGTTTTGCCACAACACGAGTTGTGTATGTGAGCGAGTTGCCTCCTGACCGACCAGCAGTCCGACTTAACTGTTTGCACCCCCCCCCTTCTCTCAGCTTGTCCCATTCTGCCCCATTCTCCCCCCACTCCGTCATTCTCTCTTGGGTCAGCTGTTGGGGCCTTTGTTCCAGAGGCATTGTGGGGGATTATCCGGTGTGGCTGTCCATTTGCTCTGCTGTCCCGTAAATGGGGCCAATCGCGTGGCTCACAATCCTTCATACATATTTCATAGGGCTTTTTAACAACTTCTCAGCAGAGACCAAAATTAAAACACAGATGTACAAAGGAGGGGATGCGACAAATAATGGGAGAGGTTTTTTTTTTTTTTTTTAATTTTCTCCGTGTGTGTGTGTTTGCCCGAGTGCGAGGAGTGCCACCTGGAAAAGGCAAACAAGGTGACAGTGGGTTCACACCGAGCAGGACGGATTAGAAAATGAACCGTTTCCTTCTAGAGTTTATCCAGAGGTGTGTTTCGATTAGGTACAGCTGCACAATTCATTCCCAGAATGTAATGATCTGTCTGAATACTAAAAACGCTGATATTTAACAGTGGAAAAGACTGGACGTTTAGGACGTGACATGACTCAGAATTATTTGCTGGTTCGGCATAACTCAAAAGTTGGTACTTATCGTCAGTGTTTTTTGTACATGGTTTGTTTTAGTTTGGATTAATCTTCATTTGGATCATGTAAGCCAGTTTTGCAACAATGCTTCCGGTATTGTTTTTTTTAAGTTGCTTCCCTGCCACCTGCTCTCCATTTAACCTCTCTTTATAGTAATGCTTCTTTTTTCCATTTGTCTTCTGTGCCAGCAAGTCCTTGTCATGTTCATGTCTTGTCTTAACGTTCCCGTTGATTAAAGTTTATTTTAATTCAAAACTTGCTTCGTGCTCTTGCATTTGGGTCCCTTTACTCTACGTATATACCTTTACACCATATGACCAAATGTAAAGTGGCTTACTTTGTGAGGCAAGTTTTATTTTAAACAGTGAAATAATGTACAGATAATACAGTCTGGATGTGGTTTGGATCTAAAATTGATGAACGTGAGGATCTCTGTCCCATCTACACCTGAATTAAAATATGCCAACACGAAAGAAACTTTAAACTTAAATAAGTAGCTTTAAATTTCAATATACAGTACTGTATATATATATTTATATATTCTTTTTTTTTTTCAGAAAACTCCATAAGTCTAACTGGAAATGCAAGAAAGACAGAGGACAGAAGTGTGTGTGTGTGTGTGTGTGTTGCGGGACATTCAAAGAACAAGGGTTTCACAAGGAGAGATTTTACCACTGACGCTGTGTAATGCAATATGAAAGAAGGAAGACGAGGATGAAAACACCAAAGAATCTGCAAAGGTGATAAACCTCTGCTTCACCTAACCTTTGCATTGTGCTGTGTTGGATAAATACTAATCAAGAGACGAAAGCAAGACAGAGAAAAGGACAGAGGGGTCTGATAGCAATGAGGCAGTTAATCACTCCCTTGCACCGACTCCCCACCGCTCTCTCCCCAACAACTCGCCCCTATTCTCTCCATCTCCCTCTCTCGTGACAGGTTGCTTTGAGACAGAAGGATAAGCTCTTTTTCAGAGAGAGGGAATCGGATTTCCTGCTTTTTGATGAGATAATAAAATATGACGGAGGACAATAGGAGCCTGTGGATGGCTTGCTGGGAGCTATTCACTCCGGCAGCAGCCCCTGTCTTAAGACTGCTTAGACAAACGTTTAAAAAGGTAGCCAGAGGCCCAAGCCCTTATAAAAAGGCTACTGTTACACACAGAGGCGAAGCGTGCATGTGTGTGTGTGTGTGTGTGTGTGTGTGTCTTTGCCTGTGTTTCGTTAAAGCCTGAGAAATCTCTTCTCTCTCGGTGACTCAGGGTTGGCTGTTTGTTTGACCAGAGTGTTTCTCTCCTTTTGCTTTTGGGAACTGTCAGGAGATGTATTGCACCTTCTATTTGCACAGCATTAGCCAAACATGACAAGACCCTGGAAGATAACGCCGTGTGTGTGTGTGCGAGCGAGTGTGTGTGCTAGCAAGCTGTCGCCTTGAAGAATGAAATACAGGGACGCAACACAAGCCCCTCTGCCCGGCCAGGTTAATTCCTAACTCCAACCAAGCTTGGGAATCCCAAAACTTCCCATGCTTCCCAGTTCCTGTGTTTGTGTGAATCTTTGTAAATTGATTTTTTTTAATTTTTTTTATCACTACTGCACATGAAACACATCTTTCCAAGAAACTTGTATTGCAACAAATATTTTAACTTGGCTGTAAAGAACCAACGTAGAGAAAATAAGAGTAAACGTGAGTGAACGTTCAACATTTTTAGTGATTTAAGCCAGAGCTGTTCGAACCTCAGACACATACACACGCAGGCCTCCGTGCCTCACGTATCTGTTCCAATCAATAATCTACAAAGGCCTTGATAAGCCCTTGGCCCACACTGTCACTTTAAACAAACACAACCCATGTCCCCTGTCTTCCTACCCCTCACCATGCTTGTCCTCAGCCCCCCTTTTCACTGATAAGACTGTGCCATGACGACCGAAGAGTCCAACCAACAAAACAAGAAGACAACTCTTCGTGAATCTTGCAGTTAAATAATTTCCATCTTAAGGGATTAATCTTTTTCATCGTTCCAACCTTCTGCGTTTCCACGATGCAGCTGGCTCCTCAAGTCTGTTTGTTGTCAGGTCTGTGCTTTGGAGACTGTTGGGACGGGAAATGGGCCTCAAAGCTGAGCAAACAGCAGCCACCCTCGCTTCACTGATAGCCTTGAGAACGTGGAGCCTTGGGGTTGTTGTGTATCTTTGTGTGTTTGTATCTCGCCGTCTGCTGGCGTCCATGTGTGCAGAGGCATTAGCATCACATGGCGGACTTCTCAAGGTGCACCTTGACGAGAAAATCAAGGGCGGGTTCAAAGACATTGATGAAGTCGTTCTTCGTCTTGTCTGAACCCCTACCCTCAGACACATACGAGCTGAGCCTGTAGTTTATCTCAGGGACTCTTTAGGCATCCCTTTTTCCCTCTCTTCTTGCTGCTCAGTGAGTTTCTAGAAATGGGACGTTGGCGCAAGGCTGCGATATCTGTACATGACTTAAGGAACCCCAGAATATGGCTCACCCTTGTTGGAAAACTTAGAAATTCATTGCCTGATTTTATACGGTTGGGACAAGCTAGTGGGGGTGGGTGTGTGTGTGGGGGGGCGGGTAGCAAGGGTCATCGAGTGCTGGGCCTCTGGAGGTCAGGAAGTCAACCCAGCCTTAAGAGACTGAGAGCACAGGAGGCAGCGGGAAGAGAAAGGAGCGAGGGAGTCTGGAAGATAGGAGCAGGACATCTGGAGAGGAGGAGATCGGGGGGAGGGTGGAGGAGGAAGAATGGAAGGGTAGAAGGAAAGAGGGCGGGAGGGTAAGCAAACAAAGGATGTAGCGTTAAGGAGCTGCAATGAAGGAGGAAGGATGGAAGATGGATGGTAGGATGCAAGGGCAAGTGAAGGATCAATAAGGGGAAGAAATGAAAAATAATAATTTGCAGATTGGATTGAAGGAAGAAGTTTGACACCGGCAGGTTAAGACTGAGAGTTGTGTGTGTGTTGGTGGGTGGGGGGGGTGGGGGTGCGTTGACACATCTGCAGCTCTGATGCACACCCTGGTCATTTTGGCATGCGTCCCTTTGCCACGCTTCATTAGTCTCACACTCACACACACACACGGACGGACGGAGACCAAAATGGTCCAGAAATAATGACATAATCAGCAGCTGTGCCACAGAGCAGGCTGCCCCGCACAAGGTGACCAGGGACAGAGGAAGGAGGGGAAGACGGAGGAACGAGAGGGGAGAAGAAGGGAAGAGGAGGAGGTGGAGGTTGGAACAATCAAGCACCGACCGGATAACACCATGAGATGATTGAGAAGGTGAAGGCGACAACGATCGGGTACGTCTTAATGTTGAAGTGATTCCACGCCAACCCTGTTGCCCCAGGCGGTACACACTCCTCGGGGTCATTCAATCAGCACATGGGATCAATCTCCAAATCTCACATGCATGCATACGTGCACACGCACTTCACAATGAAGAAAAGACCTGTCAGGAAGCATCAAACGGAGGTCTTCAATAGCTCTAAGCTGTGGGCCGAGACGCAGATGATCACACACAATTCTTTTCTTCCTCTTGCACTTTTCATTAAATCTATGGGGAAAAAAACCTTTTGGTCCAGATGAAGCATTTGTTTTGATAAATTAAAGATAGTTTTTAGATTTGTTACATTCTATTAGTAGGTTTGAAGACACTGAATAATGTTTTTTTTTTCATGCTTTTTGAAAGTTTAATTGAGAAAAAACTAAATTGTCACATTTATTTTGCACTTTAGTAAAATTAAACGATGTGTTGCACAAAAAAGTTATTTTTTTATGTTTTGAAGTCTGTAAAACAAACACCTTGGATCAGCACTTTATGCACAAGTGATTCAAAAGGACTAAATGTGGACTCCGACCTCTGACTGTGACTTTGTGTATTGATTTTCTGTAGTGAGTTAGCAAGTGTTTTTCTATAAAATCCTGGATATTTGCTCATATTTTCTGTTTTTTTTTGTTGTTTCTATGTTTTTTTTTTAAATATTGTAAATCAAGTGCACATTTAATTCTTAGGATCATAGAGGAACTTCTAAGTTTAACGCAAAAGCATTGAAGTAAAGGGAAAAGAGCCCGATACGCTTTACCGCTTATTGTGATCCCTTTTTCTTGAAATTGTTACACAAAACCTTTTTTTTTTTCCTTCGTCTTTGTGAGTTTGTAGCACAACCCTGACTCTGTGATTCCATCAAATCTGTAATTCACTTAAGATATTTCCTTATTTCGGATGAACTAGTTGCATCTTTACACAACTTTGACATATTTTTAATGCCGTTTGGCATTTTTGTGCAGACATGCGTGCGATAAATGGTTGTGTGGGCGAGTTTGTCGCTTTAAGATCTTAATGAAAGGGAAATAAGAACAAGTGATTTTCGGTATGAGGAGGCAGAAGAGGGTGAGTGTGTGTGTGTTTGCTGTGGAAATAAACCCACTGGCAAATCGTACTGGTTGTATTTTTGGCAGGTCTGAACTTAAATCTATACCGCCAGCTTGTTTTCATTTATCTCCCTCTGTCTTCTACTTCTTTTTGTCTTCAATCACTCTTCAAAGAGACCCCTAAAGCCGTACGGTAAAAGCACCACACCTGTGTGTGTGTGTGTGTGTGTTTTTTGTTTTGTTTTTTGTTTTTAGTACTTATATGTCTTTCTTCATGTTTGTATCAGCGTCTTTTTGCCTTTTCATCCAGTGAAAATGGCTCTGACCTTTTCACCTCGAATTCCCAGAGGTCAAACCTCGGTCAAAGACGTGCACACACAGACACACACACACACACACGATAGCGGTGAGACATCCAAAGACGCACACGAAAAAGATGAAGAGTGAAGGAGCGGAAGACGGGGAGGAAAAGCAGCGGCAGCAGGAGGAGGAGGAGAAAACAGACATTAGCTTCTCTGGGTGGAGAACAAATGGAGCCCCGAGAGGGACGTGAAGAGGAGGACCGAGGGAAAGAGGGGGGAAGGAGAGGTGAAGCACACAATGCTACGGGGCACGGCGGTTGGACAGACAGCATCTGCTCCCAGCTCTCTGTGGCTCTGGGAATGGATGGAGAGGTGGAGAGACACCGAGCGCAGCCAGGCAGGACAGAGGAAGTCAAAGTGGAGAAAGTTTTATTGTCATTGTCGAGTCACTTTGGGTGAAAGAATAATAAAAAAAAATTAAAAAAAACTAATAAAACCAGCGATAAAGTCTGTGGAAGGACATTATCACTTCAAAATACAGAGATGACAGACGAACGGACGGACAAAAGAGGAAGAGAGACAAAAGGAGTGACACATCTTTGTAATACGAGAAGGAACAGCTGATAAGAGAGGACACATGACACTCGTGTGTGTGTGTGTGTGTGTGTGTGAGTGCAGATGAGGGACAGTACAGAGATCATATGGACTTCCTCTTTAAATGCCATGATGTGTGTATGTGAGCGGGTCCTCGTGGGAGGAGTGCAACCTGACAGAGAAAACTTGGCGTAGTCCGCCTTCATGGAAATCTGAGAGTTTCCCAGAGCCATCATAAAACCGCCTCTTTATGGGACCTCACCTCTCTCTCTCTGTCTTGAGCCCATTACCAGGTCACACACACACACACACATCCCTGCCTTATGAAAGATGATGTGTGTTGTCATTGTGGGGGGGAGGGTTCAAAGACGAGGACGTAAAAGGAAAAGAAAAAAGAAAAAGGACACTGAGTGAGAATTTTCACTTGAGTTCTTACATGAAAGTGCCGCTCGCTCAAAGTCAAGGCTTTGGGAGGCCGGGCGCGTTTTGGAAGACTTTGATGACGACTGACAAAGTGAATGAGAAGCGGAGAAGAAGAGAGGGGATCAGAAGAGAGAGGAGGAAGAGGAGGAGGGGGGGGGGGGTCGCGGNNNCGCGGAGACGAGAGGAAAGTAGAGTTGGGGTCTAGGTAATTAACGGCGAGCTCTTTAATTACTGCTGGTGTTCATTGTGCCAGAAGGAATGTTACAATTACGACATTAAAACGTCCTAATGGGAGTGTTAAAAAGAAAGGGGAAAAAAGTGAGTGGTGGGGAGGAAGAGGGAGGGAATAACAGAAGACATGCAAAAAAGGAGGATGAAAGAATGGGGGGGGCAGAAGGAAAAGAGGACGACATGAGGGAGGAGGGATATGAAAGGGGGACAAAAGGGGGAAACAATCGCGACAAAAGCGATGCTGGGAGAGAGATGGGGAGCGTATTGGGCCAGCACAGTGACAGAGCAGATTAGCATCAAACAAGAAAGGCCACAGACGTGCACACGCATGTGTGTATGTGTGTGTGTGTGTGTGTGTGTGTGAGATCACTGAAACAGAGGACATATTCATTCCAAAGACGCCACCAAGGTGGATGAAACTTTGATGATGCAGAGTCTGGCAAAGGGAAAACTTAGTGTGTGTTTGTGTGTGTGTGTGTGTGCTGAATCTGCGTAGGCTCCTGTTTCAAGTGGTGGTGCAGGCAGGTAGGGGAGGAAGAGGAGGAGGAGGAGGAGGTGGAGAAAGGGGAGAGATCCACAGAAAAAAAAAAAAGGGCCTTGGAGGCATCCTGATACACAACCAGAGCATTTCCATCTCCACATTACCTCTATGACTCACACACACACACACACACGGAGAAACGCACACACGCTCACAAGACAACAAAAACACAACGAGTGTGTCCGCGCACAAACACATCGTTCCCACACAAACATCAAAACACGCACTGCCCACGCACCGGCGAACACACACAGTCGCTGACAACACCCACACACAAAACACTTGCACGCAAAAGTCTTAGCGCTCACCAAGGTGGTTGGTTCGTCGGGGGGGGGGGGGGGGGGGGGGGGG
>JARVGV010000192.1:18454455-18465630 GCA_031762435.1 Hypsolebias longignatus | reverse complement strand
CTAAATGTTTGTGGAGCTAAATATTTAGTTTCGTA
Source organism: Hypsolebias longignatus (assembly GCA_031762435.1). Lineage (NCBI taxonomy): Eukaryota > Metazoa > Chordata > Actinopteri > Cyprinodontiformes > Rivulidae > Hypsolebias > Hypsolebias longignatus. The sequence goes on along the minus strand of JARVGV010000192.1, from coordinate 18,465,595 downwards.
TTTAGTTAGTGAACTATGACGTATAGTATGAGAAACATGGTGAAAATATGGCTTGATTTTTTTTTCTTATGAAAGGTTAAATAAACCAAAACATTGCTGTTAATTTTTCAACTATGTAACTTTACAAACGGCACCCCATAGAAGTAAACAAAAACAGATAACTCCTATTTTCACTAACCTTTACATGCAAACAACTCTGATCCAGCTGGTTTGATACCATTGGGAAACCAACTGGGTGAAACCAGCTGGGTGCACATTTTAAGTTTTCTTCATCGTCTCTCATGTTTTGCGTGTTCCAAATGTCAAGTTGCAGTTTCCTACTCCAATCTTAAGAATGTTCATGCATCATCTTTACCCACTTCTTCCTTTTTGGGGTGCTGGTGCACATATCCAGATATAACTGTGCGAGAGGAGGGATACACCATGGACGGGTCGCAAGTCCATCACAGGGACACATAGAGACAAATGAGACAAACAACCATTTACACTCACTCACAACTTGGGAGTCTAACTTGCACGTTTTTTCATCTGTGGAAGAAAACCGGAGTCCCTGGAGAAAACCCATGTTCCGGTTACCAGTGGTGGCCACAGCCAACCAAAAAGTTAGCTTTGCTAACCTATACTGTTATTCCATTAACTAAACAATTAGCTTCGCAACGCTGAACTATTGAACAAGTAAATAAAATAAAAAAACGGAAAGCTAACGCTAAAATGTTAGCTGCTAAGATGACTGTCACTCATGTCTGTCTCCTTCCAGGTGAAGCTGTATTGACCAATCACATCTTGTCACGTGCACATGTAGTAAGCCAATAGCATGCCTAGCAGACTCCTCTAGACACACCCACAACATACGGGAACAAGCTTGTGAATTTTGTTAGCAAACTCAAAGTTGGTAAAAGCTAATTTAGCGTAAGCTAATTGTCCTAAAGGATTCCAGTGAAAACATTAATCTGCCAAACAAAAAAAATTGTTCCACTTTTAGCAGTTAGCAGATTAGCGGAACTGTGCCCACCACTGCTGGTTACCTTTAATATCCTCAGACATTACTTTGTTCAGATACACTTTAATGTTGCAAAAAAGATTAAACTTGAAAGTTCAGCTACTACACTGTAGTAAGCTCCAGCCTGCCCTGTCTGCAGAAAGTTAATGACCTGCAGGTCATGGTTGTGTGGTTCTCAAAGTCTTTCAGCTGCTTCTCCACTGAGTTAATGGTCAGGGTTTTGTCAGTTTTTTTCTCCATCAAAAGCTACACTTTGTTCTGCTCATCAGGAAATCAAGTGCAAGCTGGAGGTGGCAGTCGAAGGAGAACTGATGAGTAAGGATAGATGTCATTGCAGCTGATATCCATGCTGGTATTTTATGGAAAAGTTGGAAAATCCAAATGCTGACTTTGCTGTTTAGCAGAGACTGCTTTGTTGAAGTTAGAAGGCTTGAGTTGAAGTCATAACTTTTTCTGTAACCTTAAAGATGAGACTTAAAATCTGGAGGAAAAAAAAAGGACAAAAAAATATGTGCAAGTGGCCTCTGACGTCACGCCATCGTCTGATTTTAATAACTTCGAACTGAAGAAAAGACTGAAAACACTGCTGTCGAATAAGGTTAAGTACAATCTGATATGAACAGTCAATCAATGGGTTAATCGGTATTCATTCTCCTGAGGGAGTGGGCACAAAGACCTGTCCCTGGCTTAGCCAATAAAAGTATTCAAGGCAGTTTCAACACAGCACGGCATGTTCCAGCGTAATCTGTCCGGGAGGTTGTGACCTCCACATCCCCTGCCTGTGGAATAAAGAGGACCTCAGGTCAGGATGACAGGAGAAGTCTTCTAAGGAGTTCATGTTACCACATGTCATAATAACAAGAAGCTACTGTTCCCCCGCCAGGCTCCTTCCCCCTTTGTCTTGGAGGGGCTCTGGACAGGGGCAGACAGGACGTGCTGGCAGAGCTGAAACTGAATATTATCATTGGGGGGAATCTTGTTTCATGTTACTGTGCACACGGCCAGCAGGGCAGCTCACTGCCACTTTGCCCAACAAGAGCGATTCCTGTTGGAAAACTCAGACGAGGGTTAAACGGAACCTCAGCAAATCTTTACTTTTCGGTTTCCTCCCTTGTCCTGAATCGTAAGTTTCTCAAAGATTTTACGCTCCTATCAATTGCACTCAAGTGTTGACCAGACAACTCCCCCTCGCCTGCCCTCCATGGCGATTGAGAGGTCAATATCTCACTTTACCGCCAGCTACACTTTCTTCTGTCACTCACAGCTCGCACTCCATTCAGACGGCAAGTTAACCCAACAAAGGAGACCGCAGGGGAGCTGCCTGAGCCTTCCACGTACAAACACACACACACACATACACATATAACATGGACAGTGTGTGCAGCGGCGCTGCTTGGAGCCTGACGGGTGCTTTGTGCTCGTCCGTCAGCCAGCTCTTGGGTCCTGAAGATACCTTCAGTCAACAAGCCCGGTTCCCTGAAAGGCGGGATTCACACGGCTCTGAAATATTGATGCCAAAAGGGCACATGGAGTACTCTGACCTTTTGACCCCTCCTTCAGTGCTTGAAGAAGGAGAGAAGGTAACAGAGATAAAGGGAGAAAAAGGAGTCTAGTGGGGGGTGTCATCTGACGGGGAATATTTTTGTTGAGTTGTACAGGACTTTGTCGAAAACTTTATACATTCATTGTCAAAATGATTAAAAAAATCTTAAAAACGCAACAGAGGACAGATAGCATGGGGCTATTCTTTGTAGGACAGTGAAACAGAGGGATGAGAGAAAAAGATGGATAGGAATGGAGAGTGGGGAAGAGAGAGAACGGGTCGGAAGTTTGACATTCCTGTGGGCGATGTGTGTCTCGTCAGTTAACACGTTTGGATTCTTTTAACGGGAGTCGATACCCCCTTCCGCTTCCTAAGCACTCACTGTGAGCTGAGCCAGGGTAATGCCATTGAACGGGGACAATGGGACCTCTTAAAAGGCAGCTTTTAACTGGCCGTGTGCTCGTGGGTATCAATAAAACTGATAGTTTTCCATGCAAGGAGATCAAACACGGAGATACTGGGAGGATTCTCGGTGAAGAAGTGCACAAACAGGTGGAATGTCTGGGGAGGAGTTGGTTTTAAAGGAAAAGAGTGTTACTGTTTTGCTGTTGTAAAACATACAGGCGCTCTTTTCCCGTCCATGCTTCTGTCTCTTTTTTCTCCTTTCTGTTCCCTCTCTTTCTCTTTGCTCAGTCACACATGCTCCAGCGTGCGCTCTTCAAGTTTAAAGGATACGATTCAAAGGCACTCCTTTGCCTGTATCACTGCTTTAGACAAAAGGGGCCAGCTCTTCCGAGATAGAGGGACATCTGAAGCAGAGACAGAGGAGGGGGGGAGTAGGAGCAGAGAGAATGAAAGGAAAAGAACGAGGAGGGTGAGAACGGTTGGCGAGACAGAGGGGGGAGACAGAGAAGGAGAGAGTGAGAGAAACAAGGGAAGAAGTGGGTGGAGGGGGGGGTCGCACGATTGCACGCTTTCAACTGCCTTTTGTGGGCCTCTCTGCAGATGTCACCAGCTGTTCCCCTGCACGTAGGGTTCCAGAGCGTGGAACATCGCCTCCGGCCTCGTCCTCGGCCACCTTTCAAGTGTCAATCAGACAGGAGGGGTTGGAGGGGCAGCTGAGCGGCGGAGGACCAGTTGAGGGATGCAGGAGGAAAGGGGGAGTTTGGTGGAAGGGAGGCATAGAGGGCCAACACACCGGGCTTCGGTCACTGTCCTGAGAACATTGCCAGCGATTTGCCATTGATTTAGTCCGCCCCCAAACACACCCACACCCACCCATCCACCCCCCCACAACCCCCCAACAAGCCGCTCAATAACAGAGAGGATGGAGCCAGGCGTGTGCGGCGTGCAGACAAAAGAGGCCCATGGGCAAGGTTAGCTGGAGATCACACGGCTGCTAGGCTACTGCTTCCACAGGGCGACTGTTAGCCGTAGTGTTAGTGATTAGCGATAGTTGATGCTCCAGCCTCCTCCCCCCTCCATCTCCCCCGCTCCTTACTCTAACACATGCACAACCGTGAGGGTGACCTACGATTAGCTAGATGTGTATGTTTTAGTGGGAAAGAGGGTGATGGGAGACAGGGGTGGGAGTAAGAGAAGTTGTCAGTGCGAGTGAACAAGCAAACATAAAAGAGGCTGACATGTGGTGTGACTGACACTGAGACAAACACTGTCTAACAAGGATGAGAAGGTGCGCTTAACACCGCTTAACCTTGGAGCATCTCGTCCGTTGACATAACTCCGAGACACTTTTATTGACGACATCAATATCTACTGTAACTTACGCATAACCTTCTGATCTAGCCTGGGACGAAACCCTCAGCGCAGTCGTTGAATCGCCCAAACAGGGTCAGCTGTAGAAACCCACAGACAGGAAGCCAAACAGTTCTTTCCCTGCTTACACTGGCATACAATTCGAAAAACGTTGCTCCTGTCACATTGACGTGATGTGATTCAGAGCCTGAAAAAACACCACTACAACATCTATAATTGACAGTCTGAAGTGAGAGTCACAGACTCTCGCTGTATCTTATCAGGGAGCGTAAGAAGGCCCATTATACACACTATTGCTGCTGCCCTGCTGATAACCTCTGTACAGAGGCTGTAAAACAAAGGCCTTTGAAGACGAAAGGAACCGGTGGATTTCATGTGATTTATGTTCTATAAAAATGAGATGGCTGAGCAGAGGTCCCGGACCATGGTTGACCTTAGTGCTTCCTGTCACCTCTTCACATGTCCAAGTGTGTGTCGTTTTCAGGGAGATAAGTCTGCACAGACACGCTACAGGTTCATGGTGTCAGAGAATGGTAGAAAAGAGAATTTGTATTAACTTTGTAAAGGATAAAAACATACAGCTGCACGAGTAAGCATAAATCTATTTCACAGTTATTACATTTACAAAAAAAAAAACAAAAAATAAATCCCAAAATTTGTTACATTGTTTGTTTTTAAAGACTCCAGACTGACTGTCTGACCTGGTGAACTGCAGTGTGAATGAAGGGAAACAGTTTATTTATAGAACAAACTTCTGATTTTGATTTATTTGTGCATTTTGATGCACTTTTGATGGTTTGTCTCCATCTCCATCGTCTACCGCTTATTCATAGTCTGGTTGCGAAGGCAACAAGTCCAGGAGAGAAACCCATACCACCCGCTCCACAGCGATACTTTCCAGCTCATCCATAGGGAGGCATCCTAACCAGATGCCTGAACCTTCTCACCTAACTCCTTTTGAAAGTGAAAGTGCTATGTATTGTCCATGCCATGATAAAATTTGTGCTCTGCATTTAACCCATCATCCGTGAGGTACACCCAGGTGGAGCAGCAGGCAGCTACAGCACCCAGGGAGCAGTTATGATTAGATCTCTTGCTCAACAACAACAACACGTGCATGTCTGGTAATCGAACCTGTGGTTGGCTGCCTTACCTCTGTACCACAGTGGGTTTTGATGTTAAAAGCAGAAGCTCTACTCTGATGTGGAAGCCCATCACCCTATCTCGAAGGCTGAGCTCATTTTAGACACTTATCTGGAATTGTGTTCTTATAGTCTAAAGCCAAACCTCATGACCATAGCTGAGGGTTGGGACATAGACCGGTAAATTGTTAACCCTGGGTTTTGACTCAACACTTTCTTCACTATGACCAACCGAAGCAACACTCCATCTCCTGCTCCACCGTACCATCACTCATGAACAAGATGCCCATATAATTGAACTCCTCTACCTGAAGGTTCTTAAAGAGCATTTCTCATGAACAGACATAATGCTTTGGAACTACCGTAAAGTGTAAATTTAGAGATCATTTCACTGCAGATAATATTTAAAGAATGACGGACACCTCTCCTTTAATGAAAATATCTCCTTGATGTTTCTAAACTAACAGTTTTCACTTATTGTTGATAAAATATATTACATTTTGTGGACAACTGTTAAAAAATAAACAGAGGCCAAGTTGTTAGTTTGTCAGGAATGTAAAGCACATTGCAAAAGTCTTGAAGCATCCCTCTTTCCTTTCTAATTTTCTTTTGAGCAACCAGAGTTAAACAATATTTTTGAAAGTGATTTGAGTGGACCAACCAACAACTTTAATGTCTTGAACCACTTTGGCTGTGGCTGCCTGCCTGGGAGGAGTTGACGAGGGACAGGACAGCCCCCAGAAACCATCTTATCATCATAAACCAGTTGGTCCACTATAGGAGTGTACTGCTTAGTGGGGTAAACAGTTTACTTGGGACTCCTCAGACTGATGAAGCCCTCTGGATAAACGTCTTTCCACAAAAAATAAACTGTCCAGATGACCTGATTGACTATTATTGGACATTAATCAAGACCACTTGAAAAATTAGCAGGGATGTCTGTCTCCTTGGAAGCAACGTATAACGACATTAAGGGTGATATAAAACATTTGCACATTACTGCAACAAAACACAACTCCAGTCAAGAGGTTCTATTATTGGTCACTAATCGTCTCGGTCATGAATCAAGACCGTCGCTCCACTTCAACACCCAGCTACATTCCTCCTTAACCTCCTCTTTCTTCTTTCCTGCTGTGCATACACTTTGCAAACTCCTGCAAAACATTAAAAATAAAACATAAATCAAATAAATGACCTCAGCTATCCTGCCCCATGCCACCTCCCCTCCATTTCTATCCCCTATTCCCTGTCCTCCCCCTTCTGCCAGACTCTTTCATCCTCTCGACCCTCTACCCATCAGAGTTCATCAAACGCGTCAGAAATCAAGAGTAGCTTCCTCAATGTTTCCTCGTCATCCACCCCGCGTGTCCTGGATTTGATGCCGTGGACGACCAAAGCCTCCGCCCCTCCTCCAAGTCCGAGGTCTCGGGGTCGTCGCAAGTTCTCGTGTCCGACAGGCCGATTGTGTCTTTGTCTCACTCGGGTCTGAAGTCCGGCTAACTTTAGCGGGGCTTTGCTTTCTTGCTCGTGGAGGTGACCCCCGTCGTCACAGAGTCCCGTGTTTTTCTGCAAAAGTTGAAAAATAGCAGGAAACGTATATCTGTCATTGTCCATTCAGGAGATCACCTGTAAGGAAACGGAGCGGCCAGCAAGTGCTGACACAACCATCCCTGCGCCTAGCAACACATCCTGGTTCCGGCCCAGACGCAAGGGACTGTACAGTACGTCTGAGCCGCGCCACTTCCTGCCCCACCAGGCTGTGGGGGTGGGAGACAACAGGTTATCATGGGCTGAAGGGGAATTCTGAAGGAGAAAAAAACGAGAGATTTTGTTGTCAGATGGTGAAATAAATGACGGTGTATGAAGCCAACAAATTGATTGAAATTATTGTGTCAGAATTTAAATATAATGTTGCAAAAAATACGAGTTGTTTAGGACAAAAACGTGACTGGCAGTCGCTTCGTGTGATTTGCTACCCCTCAATCACGCATGTTGTTGAGTCGACTGGCAGTTTTTCTTAACCCTGACTCAGCGATACGAGCGCCGTTTGATCCTCTGTTGTTGTGATGTCGTGTTCCTCTCATTACAAAGACTTACCAGGAAACGGTGGCCCCTGGAGAGCAGGGAAAGAGACCCTGTTTATCCTGAGCAGGACCGCTCGTGACTGTGACCCAGCCCTGCACATGGCCCCTTCGACATGCCAAGAACACACACTTTGACACGCCCCACCCCCCAAACGATACACACTAACTTTATTCATCAATACACGAGCCATAACGTTTAATACAGAATATCTACCACTTCATTTATGCAAGGACACCTTCGATTTTAATTAAACACAGGACCTGTGCATCATCAGAAACAGAAAATCAAACATTATGTCTTGAATTTATTGTAGGTAATCATGTAAATTACCTGTAACATCTGTTAATTACCTGTGTGTAATTGTTTTTCTTGGTCTGTTCTCAAACTATTACATGAATCACTGGACATGTTTTAAGAAGACTCTAAGAAAGTGATCCCTGGATGCACTACAACTGGTTCAAGACGGTTGCCACAACCTGAGAAAACAGAAAAATGGCTAAAAATCAGTAACGTTTGACAAATATTGAGCTCAAATTTGTTGTGGCAGTAGATGAGAGTCATCCTCTTCATGTATTGGGAATGTTAGTTTCACTTAACGTTTTACCGTCACAAACCCCACATATTGAACTAAATGAAGTTAGTCATTTTATTTGCACTGCAAATGTGAAATAATATTATTTTAGATTCACAACATTTGATTCACAGTGTTCAGCTTGATCAAGGTAATGTAGAAGAAGCTGATGATTATTCAGTTTGAGCATTTTAGGTGACTTCAGAGGTCGCAGCCACACCTGTTAGAATGAAAATGTTGCTGAACAAGAACTCATTGGTCCTTCTCATTTTTATGTAAACTGAAAAATCATTAATTTTGATGCAACTTCCTGGAGCTCATGAGATGCCATAGTTTTCGCCATATAAGTCGCACCTTTTTGCATAAAGTTGCAAGTCCTGCGACTTATACAGCAAAGAGACTGATATATGCTTTTTTCACATATTTATAAACCAATTTTTGACTGAGATCTGATGATTTCATTCATTCTGACATGGAAAATATTGAACACTACCATTTTCAGCTGCTAAAGGGCCCTCAACCAATATGGCAAGCTAAAAACTACTAAAATGTAAACGAAAAACAGTAATAACATCTAAGATTCAGTAGATCACAACTCTTAACTCACTCCTAGTGTTCGCTGCATTTGATGTGTAGTTGTTTCAGACATATTTGGACAAATGACTTAATTTTTTTATTCAGCTGTCTGTGACTAATGTGAAAAAGTTAAAAAAGTAGCAAAGTAATTATAATTATTTTAATTTGATCAGTTTTTACCCATTTCATCCTGTGGGAATCTAAAACTTGTCACCTACTCTAATAAACAGATTAGATGTGCTTTCTATGAATCTTAATGGGTCTGTTTATGTCTAAACTTTATTCCGACACAAGGCTTTTTATATGCACATGCTCTCACCCAGGAAACGTACAGCACATGATTACACTCTTACTAAAAATAACCAGTCAGAAACCACCGAACATGTTGGATCAAATCCAAGCTGGCAGCAGAGGTTTGTATTGTGTAGCTGAGCTGGTGGGGAAAAAAAAAAAAGCTGTGACGTCGGCCTTTTTTTTGTGCCTGCTCGGAGTCACATTGCAAACTGGTCGAATCAAAGACTCGCTGAAAACTTTCAACAGTTTTTTAGTCGTCCTTTGAGCTGAAAGAACCACGATCAGGGTGTAGCTCCACGTCTTTCGTGCTCCTTTCATATTTGTTTCTCCTTTTCTTTGCGGCCCTCTCCACAGCATCTTAAACTCCTCTCTAATGCTTCTTTGAAACCTCTTATTCTCACCTTTGAGCTCAAGCAAAACTGAGGGGAAAGAAAAGACGTGGGAAGTCTGTCCTTTGCGTCTCTTGTGGCCTCATTGACAGACCCTCTCGTGCTTTGTGTGTCTGGAGGAGCACTATTGTCTCTGGGCGCAGCACCTGTCGCTGCAGCGTTATGAAGAAGGGCCGCAAAGAGAAGGACGCCCTCAGCAGGCCGCCGGACATGTGCGGAAGGGCTCCTTTTTGCCTGTGCACGCTCATGTTCACGAGTTATTTCTTTACATATTAGGGTGTGTTGGATGGGGAGCTCACTGAAGCTGTGTTTGTGATTAATCCACTGAGTAAAACTTAACAGCTGGGTGCTAAACGAGCTTCTATCAGGCTGAGCGGACGCACATTTCCCACATTCAACTGTGAAACAAATGCTTTATATAAGAATCCCCCCCAGACGTACGGTCGCATGTGCACCGTTCAGGCACGATAAGGCCACAGCAAAGATTTGATCGTCATGAAAGAAGGCTCACAGGTCCAAGTCCAGCCAGGACTCAGCGGTGACACACCTGTTGCTCCGGCTCACTGTCAGTGAAGGTGGCAAATGCTTGGCACAAGAACAGAAGTGTCATCTCGAAGCTTCATTGTGAACGATTTATAAAGGCCCCTTTGCTACAAAGTGTTGATATTCATTCATTTTGGAGAGTTAAAATAATTTTAATATTATATATTCTCTATCTTTACCAGATAAAATAAACTAAAAGTAATTAATTCACATAAACGTAGTTCATTTAAAACCAGTGCTTAATGTCTTTAGAAGTGAATTCATGCAGGAATGTTATGAGCAACTAATATCTTTTACCTGCAGTAGATGAACAACCTCGTTCAAGGAAAGTTTTGAGCTAATGGTCTGAACTGACCTATTGTTGCCATCTTAAAGAGCAAGGTCAAGGTTCTTCATTGTCATTCGCATCACATGTGGTGCATGAGGTGGAACAAAACTGTGCACACAGGATTCCAGTTACATCCAACTATATAAAATTATTATAGTGTTAAAAGAAACAGTAAATAAGGATCTGCGGGATAAACTAAGATATACTCCAAATGAACGTCAAACAGTAAGCTGAAAGATCTGATGATGCAAAACAACGCACCAAACAACAGCAGCATGATTCTCGTAGGTTCTGTCATCAACTCGGAGCCGACACCAAAACCAACATAAACTGAACTAACAAAATAAACTGACATAAACTGGGATTTATTCAAAGCATGCAACAAAAATACAGAAACAAGGTGCCAAAAATAAAAAAGAAATAAATCTACAGCAGCATGGTCCTATTGGCGGAGTGGTTCTGATGACAGAGAGGTTATCTTAGCAACATGGTCCAGTTAGCAGCATGATACTGTTAGCAGTGAGGTTCGGTCAGTGGCGTGGTCTTGTTAGTAGGTTCCTTCAGCAGCTTGATGATAGTAATGACCACAGCAGCTGCCCTACCAGACTGCCCTCCAGAACTGGGTCCGGAAGACAGAGAACATCCAAGGTTTACCTGCAGAACCAAATGGGTCCATAGAGTTTGGTCTGTGCAGGCAGATGGAGGGTCACGGAGACAGCCGCCGTGACCGGCCTGAGCCTGAGGCTGGAAGGACTGAACCACGAAGGCACAATGGCAAGACAGCAACATAAAACACTCCACAAGTGTGTCACAGTCTTACATGTACTGTGGATGTGCAGTTTAGCCCCCCCCCCCCACACACACACACAAAAGTTAACGCAAAAGAAACAGGA
>JARVGV010000192.1:18442740-18453951 GCA_031762435.1 Hypsolebias longignatus | reverse complement strand
GGCCGTTCGAAGTTGTTTTACATTGAAAAAACGTGTTTAAAAAGACGTGACCGATTGCCGTTTTAGTTTCAGTTTCGTTTACGGTCGAAAATCCGCGTTTACGGCCGCCAGGGGGAGCAGTTCCGGTTTAAGGAGCCGTTAGAACGGATCTCAGCCGTAAACCAGGGACTACCTGTATATTGTTATTCCAGCAAAAATATGATCATATTATTGGTAGAAGTGCTACAGCTAGTTGCTACTGCTGCAACTTGGGTTTTTAAACGACTGTGGCACCCTATGTCTTACAGGTCTCTCTTATAAACGAGTCCTCGAGGCTCAATGAGACTAACTTGTATAACTAAAGGTTGAATTATATAAAGCTGCAGGTAAAAAAATAAAATACACATCCAATCTTCATCTACTGTAATCTCTTGCAGCAAAACGACTGTAGGATTGTTTCCAGTCATAATCACTTTCCCACAGCTGCTAATCATTTCAATCATCCACCCTTTCTGCACCTGATCCTGAACACTGCTCTGCTGTGTATTTAAACTCCTGGCAGTCATACATCCAAAATGCGGTAACGTAAGTAACAGCCAAAAATCCTTTGCTTGTGAAAAATGTACTAACCTTTGTAATTCTCTCATGTCCTTTGAAGTCCTGCTCCTCCGTGTCTTCTGAGACCTCCTCGCTCCTCGTGACCTCGCCCCGTCATCATTCTGTTCCTGCAAACGCCAAACACCAGCCTGGATCAAATCTACGGAGCGCCTTCAACCTTTCATCCATTCATTCAACCTTTATTTAAACAGATAAGTCACATTGAGCCTCCAAGACTCATTTACACGTGAGATCTGTTGGACAGACAATAAAAGTGGTGAAAAATGACACATAGAGTTTGGAGACAAAAAAAAAAGATTCCTAACACATTTTTGACCTTTGCTTGAAGGTCAAAAATGTGGTAATGAAAAAAAGTCTCGCACACAAGCACATAATGACGCCAACATTACGCAGAAGCAGGGGAGGGGGAACTCATGGGGGAGGGGGGTGGGGCTGCCGAGGACCTGTTCCCCTCTCCAACATTGCTCACCTCTTCTGGATCACCCCTCGTCTGCCCTCGAAATCCTAGGACCTCGTCTCTCCTCCTGTCTCCAACGCGACCTGCAAAATAACCAGAAGTAAAATTATTAAGCGTAAACAACCTCCCATCATCAAGAACTCTGAAAGCTACTCACCCTGTTCTCTTTCCCCTTACAGCCCAGAACAATTCCTGCACTTTGTCAGTAAAATCACTGACCTTTTTATTCCTGAGTCAGTGTCTTCATCAGTCTTGTAAACTGGGGTCATGTAATCCAACATCACGTTGAAGACTGACCTTTGAAACAAGAACCAAGCTTAATTTCTCTTATCTTTATTGTTTCATTAGTTTTTTTTAATTACAAAAACAATTGAATTATTGAAAATTCAATTAATTCACTTTATTTATATAGAGCCATATCACAACAAAGTCTCCCATCCTGAGCAAGCACAGTGTCAACAGTGGAAAGGACAAACTCCCTTTTTAAAGGAAGAAACCTCCAGCAGAACCAGGCTCAGGACAAGCGGCCATCTGCTTTGACGGGCTGGTTTGGGAGGAACAGGAAGGAGAGAGGAACACAGAATGGCAGGTCCAGGTGTAGGTGCATGTGAACCTGAAAGACAAAAACACATCAAGGATGGAAATAATTACAAATATAAAACAGGTTGAGCAGAGTGAGTAAAGCAGAGTGAAAAAGTGTGGTCAGTTTGTCCTCCAGCAGTCTAAGCCTGTAGCAGCAGAACTAAAGGACAGCTCAGGAAACCCAAACCAACCCTAACTATAGGATTTATCAAAAAGTTAAACCTTCAGTCCAGTCTTAAAATTGGACAATGCCTCACGGACAAACTGGAAGTTGGTTCCACGAAAAGTGAGCCTCATAACTGAAAGATCTTCCTCCCATTCTGCTTTTGGAAACTCTAGGAACCACACGTAAACCTGCAGTCTGAGAGCGAAGTGCTCTGTTAGTAAAATATGGAACAACAAGACCTGTAGCATAAGATGGATCTAGGTTGTTGACAGCTTTGTCGGTCAGAACAAAATGTGATGTTATTTTAGAGGACGGTGTTTTTGTTCTTTAAAAAACAAAAGTTACATTTGCTGATCTTGTTTGCCTTTTTGTTGACAATTGCACCTTTTCAGTCATTCTGCTTCACAAACGGTGAATAACTGATCTCGGTGTTAAGCTACAACAGTGTAATCTATTATAATTTGTATTTCATTTGTCTTGCTCTATGTGGGGTTGCATGTCCGAGCACCAGGGCTGGAGCTCTTTTGTAGGTCCTGGTACATCTATGATGTCTTTAATGTGTGAGCAGACGTTCGAGCAGAAGCACTCTGTTCTGCATACCCCCCCTCCCGCACCATGCTCCAATGTAACCTACATCTCTATCTAAATAAAGGCATGTTTGAGATTATCATGTTAATGCAAAGCCATTGTTTACCAAACCACTTTCCCCTGGCCTCGTATATCCTCCTCCTGCCTCCTCCCATCTCCATGTGGACCACCTGATTGTGCATTTGCAGCCCCCAAGTCCTTCATCCAGCCATTATCTCCTCTTATCTCTTTCTAAGTCCCTGTTGCCCCCTGACCAGAGAACGGCTTCATATTGTTGCTCAGGAGGAATTAAGACGCTCTCAGCTGTACTGAAACGCTTTCAGCAGATGTTTCACCATTTGAGCACTTTTGATCGCCTTCGCTTTCTTTCTTTGAGAGCTGGAGGGGAGGGAAAAGAGGAGAGCAGAGATGGATGGAGGGAAGGAGGTTTTTAGCATTAGAAGGCCAACAGCTGGTTGCTTCTCCCTCCCTGGTTGCATTAACCTCTTTGGCGCTCTTGCCGCCGTGCTACTACAAGAAGCCTCTCAGCATCTGGAGCTTAAGTAGGGCAAAAATGTCACTGCAGCCACGGTGAGGGGACAGCAAATCCTGAAAGCAGCCTGGAAGATGAGAGGGAGGGTCATGCCACCATAATGCAGCAGACATGGCAAGCTGGAAAAACTATTGTCTCAGGCTTCGCTTTGGAATCAAACGTAACTCAAACTGGTTTAGTAGCTTCTTGCACATTTAACATTAATTCTGTGAATTCCACTCTACAATTTTTACACACTGAAAAGTTTCAGAAGTTGAGTTTTTCGCTGTGGGACATGTTCACATGAAGAAAACATCAATTTTACAGTTCTTTATGATACGCAGCTTGCTCAATGAACATTTTAAGCCATTAAATAATTCATTCAACAGAGTTATCCCTGGATGAAGAAATTATAATAAAAAGCGTTTTTCATATATTTTTTTAATTTGACCAATAGGCTTCTTTAAATAGAACTACTACAAACAAGTAAAAGGTGACACAGATGCTAGAATTAAATTATAATGTTTTGGTGACACTTGATCAAAATGCCTCATCAAAAATATTTGAAATTCTTTCTTATTAATGATCAACAATTAATTTATTCATCATGCAAAGAGTTTGTGCATCTGTGCACTAAAACCCAGGCTTTTAATGTGGAAAATAACTACCGTAATTTTTGCTGTATAAGTCGCAGTTTTTTGCATAAATTAGCATCCCTGCAACTTATACAGTGAAGCTACGTATTTATGTTTTTTTTCTCTCTCATATTTATAACCCAATTTTTGGCTGAGAGCTGACGAGTTCATTCATTCTGACATGGAAAATATTGAACACTACCATTTTCAGCCACTAGAGGGCCCCCGACCAATATGGAAAGCCAAGTGTCTCATTAATAGGTAAAAGTGGCTATTAATGAGACACTTGGCTTGCCATACAAAGCCACCTTCGTCTTGCCTCAGAACTCCTGGCGCAAACATCAAATCAGCTGCATTTCATCGTGCCGCCCAGGTAAAATGCAGCTCATTTGACCGTTAAAGTGCATTTATCAAGGAAAAGTTAATCTGAGACCCACATTTGCTATAATTTCGAGCAAACAAATAATTGTTTTTAGGTGTTAATCTTGTTAAATTTCGAAAAAATGCACAGTCATCTCTCTGCGCACTCCCACGGCCGTGAATTGGCTTTTGAAATACAGCTGATGTGACAGTCAAAGTACATTTATTAAGGAAAAGTTAGACTGAGACACACCTTAGCAATAATTTTGAACAAAAATATAATTGTTTTTAGTGTTAATCTTGTTAAATTCTTTTAAAGTCCTCCCGTGCATGCACCCGCGACTGCCATTTGGCAGCCAATTGATTTTTGGCACAACAATAGCCCACGTTTTTGTGTTGTCAGCGGTGACGCATAATAGATAAAACTTGGACAGCGAAGCGCCTTATCAATGTTTTTTTTTTCCACTTTATTAGATATATTTGGACTGATGCGATGTCTACGACAGAAAGTACGGTAAATGTGCAAATGACTGGCATAGGGTTTGTTGCACAGCTGAATCCCAAAGTGAAGGATCAAAAGAACCAAAATGTCTCAACTTGAGATGTTACAGCTTAGATAAAAAAAAAATAATAATAATAATAATTAAAAAACATGGACCTGTGTCAGAAGGTAAGCTAAAAATACAACAACTGTGGCAGTGGAGAACACACACTATGTAAATCTAAACTAAAAGACAAGACTAGGTGTTTAAAACTGGAAACAAATTACTGTATTATTTTTGTGAAACTTTTGTTTCCTTTCAGCTCGTAACACCACAGTTGTGCAGACACTAAAATTAAAGGCACAAAATGTTATAAAACATTGATTTAGTGTGCGATTTTGTTTCCAGCCACACAAGCATCAATTTTTATCCTCAAAACCCAAAATAAATCGAACAAATCAAGCCTACTGTGCCCTGAACTTTAATTTAAAAATAAAAAAATGCATATTTGGTCCTATTTGATGCTAATGTTGCAGCATTACTAATTTGCTGTAATTGTTTTCTATCACAATGGACCTGAAGCCATGTTTAATGATGTTCTAACATGTTCACAAGACGTAAGTCATGACAGAACACGACATGTCCACAGTGTCAAACACCAGTGTGGTCCACAAGTTTCCTTAAATTAACAGTTTTAAAACTAGTTTTAAAGATTGTATGAAAAAAATTATACTGTATTAAATCTTAATTTGATTGAATTTAAGTTGGACTTTATTTTACTGGAGTTGTCTTAAACGTGCTAATCTTTCCAAAATAAATAATAAATAACATCTAATCAACCAGTTTGTGTTGGTCACTTCCTGTGTCACGGTGTATTTATTCCTTTATTGTTGTCCAATATTGCTGGTGCATGTCCCATGTTAAAAACAAACAGAAATCAATCTAAAGCATTAATTGGAAACTGTGTGAGATGAACATGTACACACACAAAAATACACACACATGCACACGCACGCACGCACGCACGCACGGCAGTCACCATTCAGCAGCCGCCACTTTGATGATCCAAAGTGTACCTTTTCTTGAGTAAACAGGCCGATTGTCTGCGCTTCTCTCAACTCTTCAGCAGCTGCTTCTCCTTAAGCCACTGCCACGGCCGTCATCATCACCATCATCATCATCTTTATACTCAGCTGGCTTAAACACAAGACAACAAAGGTGGCGGCACAATGGGCCTCAGTGGCTTTGAGGAACATATCAAGGCTTAGTGAGAGAAAAGACAGAGGGTTAGCTGTCTATATGTCAATAGGTAGCCTTTGCCTTGCACAGGGCTTGGCCCCTTTCTTCATCTTTGCTCAGTATTGGGTGTTGTGTGCTGAAGGGAAAGGTGTGTGAGCGTGACAATAGGAGCAGGTGCTCCAGAGTTTGCCTTCGTGCAGTTTGTTAGCTCAGAGATGAGACACACAAACGAACAATGCTCAAGGAAAAGCAATTTTCTCGATGACACTTGCGCGGTCCCCTGTCGTCTGTGTCATGGTGAAGTCTTCCTTTTGAAATGAGCGCGTATCATGTTGCTCGTGTCTGGAAGGGACGGCGCTCGCAACGCCCCGCTGATGACGAGCGTTTCCGCACTGAACACACACAGAGTGCACGGTGCGCTCATTACAAACTGATTTCATTTACAGTTTTGAAAAGAGAACTCTCTGGATTGAACATGATTTAATGGTTGGTGCTTGAGAAGGACCATGATTGAGGGAAATTAGAGACTTTCAAAAGTTTGTGCAAAAGATTTCACGCGTGCTTCACTCCTGTATGTTTTGCTACCAATCATTTTTGAATAATCTTTATTCATTTGTTTGTTTAGCAGCTATATAAGGGCCCAGCTCCGTCAAAGGAAAATGTTATTCAGTGGCAGGAAGCTGCCAAAAGACGGCAGGAAGCCCGTCAAAATAAAATATAAAAAATAAATTATTAAAATTATAATAAAAATACACAAATTAGCTGCTCTTGAGAAGATGGCCACTGAGGGTTGGACCATATCAACTCTTCATATTTTAAAATTTTCTTTATTTCTGCTGCTGTATTCCGATTGATAAATTGTATATACATATTTTAATGCATAAAAATGCCCAACCAGGGACTGGAGTTGTGAATTAGCTATAGCTATATACTCATTGTGCAACAGATCAGTCACAGACTTGTTCTGTTCTATGTTTGTGTGCATTGTCCCTGTCAAAAAAACTAATAATAATAATAATAATAATAATAATAATAATAATAATAATAATAATAATAATAATAATAATAATAATAATAATAATGGTAAATGGTAAATGGAGCTTACTTAGACAAAATAAGGCAAGTAAGCCTAATTGACCACATAGACAACTTATCATGATCAGTCAATTTTAAATTGAATTTAGAGACACTTTGTTAGTAAAAAAACCTACAACTAATATTATTTTTCCATGTTTTCAATTGAATCCATGAATGTATAAGCTTCAGTGTTAACAGTTTGACATTAAAAGAACTTAGCACCAAAAAGCTGGGACCCAAAGAGCTAGTACCGGTACGTAAAACCTTGATGTACAGAAGGTGATCAGTTGAAGGAAAAGGCGTCTCTCGGTCCTTGTCGGTGGGATTTCATCCTGTTTTGACTTTCAAGTGTAGCTTCATATTCCTCTTGTCTACACTGCTCATTTTTAAACCAATCACTGAACAATGTGTTGTGAAAGGATACAAGAACAGGATATAGTTAGTAAAAAAGCAGCCGATGTCCCCCACAAAAAAAAAAAAAAAACCTTTGAAAAACCTTCAAAAAGCCTAAAAATATTGATTAAGACCACTTTAAAATATTACATTACGTTGAGCTCCTTAAGAGCAAAGAGTGAAGATATTAAAACTCTTGCACAATATAAGCAATTAGAGGAAAAAATGAAATGATGCACTGAGCGACGTGCATGAGCTGCGCTTTATTTCTCTAATTACGTATAATTTGATTGCTGTCGTGGGCTTGTCGTTCTTTTTTTTCCTCCATTGATTTACCTCTCCTTCTAGAAACGCAAGAAGCACTGAGTCATTTTCTGGCAAGCCGAAGGAGACGAGGGCTGAAAGTGCAGAAGCAGACACTTTCAAGGCCAAGGCTCATGCAGAAGCACAGCGAGAAATTAATTAAAACGAGATGAGATTGAGAGAGGGCACGAGGTATGAGAGAGATAGAGGGATGTATGTGAAGGCATGATGAAGAAAACATGTATTTGTACAAATACATCATTGTGCGTGTGTGCTGGCAAGTGTCTGAACACCCGTTGTCCTCTGCTGCTCACAGACACATGAGGGAAAAGTGTGATCCTGACACAAATCCTTGGTAAGGGTCCTTTTCCGCCCTCCCTCCCTTACCCCTTTCCTCTTTGCCATCAGTAAATCCGGGTTTCACTACAACTTAAGCACTTAGCCGTAATCCCCATGAAGAGGCGATAGCCCCGCACAAGTCACTTTTCCACCATTAAAGGCATACAATAGGGGCGTGTTAGAGACTCACTTAAATGGATTGAGCACAAAGCCGGTGCTTGATAAGTTTTTAGCCGGGAAGAATCTGCCGTTTACATCCCTCCTTTTGTGCATTCTCTTAGATGTACTTGTCTCAACAGTCTAAGCCGATTTAACCCCCACTTCTTTTTTTTTGTGTTTGTTTTAATTCCTACAAAACGGGCTTTAGAATATGTCCCATTTCTTTCTCTCTAACTCTCCTTTTTTGTTCAAACAAATGCCCCAGTGAACAATGAATATATCTCCGTCCACTTCCTACAAGCTAAACACAGGGGAGGGGGTGGCCTCTTCTTGATGTTTCCAAAGCTCTCCCTTCGTATTAAGCCACTGTTTCTAATCTTCTAACACGGAGAAACAGTCAGACTGAAGGGAAGCATTCTGATATGATGCTCTCTCGCTCTCTCCCCCTCTTGAATGAGGAGGAAGTGGACTCCGAACTCGACAGAAAACACTAATTCCCATCGACCACTGGGAGCAAGAAGGAATACTGTTTATCAATGCAAGAACACTGAAACACAAGCGGCCAAGAAAGGAGGCCAGGGACAAAGCAGGCATTGTCACAGCTCATTGTTTACACCCTGGTTGTAGAGGAGGGTTTCAGAGAGACAACCCACTCTTGTATGTTATGTGGGAAATCAATTAAGGATGGAGAGTTTGGAAAAACAAGGGGGAAACACCTCAGAGGGAGACTTACAGTTTCAAGTCAGTGGAATGAGGGGATCTGGCTCTTTCAAGGACATGGAAGTAGTTTGTAAGAAACATAGAGGTCATGTGCATACCCTTGATTATCGCGGGGGTTACGTTCCACACACCACCACGATAGGTGAAAACCGTGAAGTAGGAACGCTATATTTATTTTATTATTTATTTACATTTTAAGACATTATAAACCTTTCCCACACTCTTGCAATGTTCTAAACCCTTAAACCTATAATTTCAACAACATTCAAAGTACATATATGTGCTGTACAGTACTGCAAAATTTTACTCACCAGCTCTCTAGACCAGCACCTCGGTTCCAGTTCAGCAGACCTACCCTGCAGAGACAAAGCCCACCACCCCATCCAGGTTGATGTGCCCATGGATAATTGAGCTTCAGGATTATTTCTGACTTTCCTGGCAGATCTGTGAGCTGCATAGATAGCGTAGATTTGCGTTGCAAAACTTTCCCTCCATTTTGGCAGAAAGCAGTGGTTGGAAGCAGTGTTGGCTTCTGGGTAGTGTAGTTCTTTTGACTGGCAATACTGTATAGGCTTATTTTATTATTATTTTTTTTTATTTAACATTTATTTAACCAGGATTACTGAAAGAAAACTACAAGACACCAGTGTTCAGAAGCACTCTTGGCTTCTGGGTAGTGTAGCTCTTTTGACTGGCCTTACATTATGGACTTTTTTTAATTTAATTTTTTATTTTATTTTTTAAATTTCACATTTATGTAGCCAGGATTACTAAATAAAACTACAAGAAAGCAGTGTTCGGAAGCACTGTTGGCTTCTGGGTAGTGTAGTTCTTTTGACTGGCCTTACATTATGGACTTTTTTTAATTTAATTTTTTATTTAATTTTTTTAAAATTCACATTTATTTAGCCAGGATTACTGAAATAAAACTACAAGAAAACAGTGTTCGGAAGCACTGTTGGCTTCTGGGTAGTGTAGTTCTTTTGACTGGCCTTACAGTATAGACTTATTGACAAAAAAAAAAAAAAAACTACAAATTGGTGGTGCCTGTCCGAAGTATATTTTTGTTGACTTTTTATTTTGTACCGTCCCAATCACATGATTAATATTAAAGTTGATAAGAAGTGGGAAAAGATGATGGATGGATGGGCAATCATTGAAAAACCTCGAAAGTCGAACCGCGAAGTAGTGAGGGACTCCTGTAGTCCCCTGTAGTTGTACTGTAGTTGTATCAGTTAGAAGCATTTTAGTCTAATTTAAACTTGGGAAGCAAATACTTTGATGCAATTAGTTGTTGAGAAACATTTGCATCCTGCACTTTTACGCTTTGCCCTAAGACTATTTTAAAACGCCTCTAAAGGAAGTGCTTTTAGTCACACAGACAGATAAAGTCTGACAGAGAGGTGAGGACGCGGGAAGAGCGACGCCGCTCAGTCGCTGAGAGCTTATCTAATCCAGAGGTTTGAGTGCTTGCCACTGCCACCAAGTCTTAAAGCAGATCTCTGTAGGAGGTGGTAAGATGCTCCTCGGAGCTCAGGACCCTAATGGTTTGATTAAGCTCATCCAGTAAGGCCTGCATTGCAGAGACTTAACCTCCATTTGAGGACCAGACAAAGGCAGGACCGCTGGGATGGATAAGAGTATTAAATCTGACTGCCAGGCTCAGAAACACACAGATGTAGATCATACACACTGAACCAGTGGTGATGGGAGAATGTTTGTGTGTCAGCTGGCAGAGGCCCATGGGTGCCCCATCTGAAACTATTTATTTCAGGGCAAACTGGAGGTTTTCTCCTCACTGTACTTAACTCCATAAAAACGTGACCTTTGAGGATTTAAGCTGTGATTTACACCAAAAATGTAGGTTACACTGACCCAGGCACAATCCTTTTAACGTTTTTAACGACCTTTTATTGCCACATATGCTCCGTTTAAACACACAAAAACTGTTTTTGGAGAAAATAAAAAATTTTTACAAAGAGTTTTCAACTGAACATTGTTAGAAACTTTGTCTTTATTGTGGCAACAGTGGCTCAGCTGGTAGAGCTGCCACCTCTCAGCAAGAAGATCATCGGATTGATTCCCAGCCATGGAGTTTTTTTCTGGGTGGTTTGCATTTTCTCTTTGTGCATGCTGGGTTTTCTCTGGGTACTCCAGTTTCCTCCCACAGACTAAAAACATGCATGCTAGGCTGATTGGTGACTCTAAATTGTCCCTAGGTGTAAACGATAATTTGTCTATATGTCCCTGTGATGGACTTACACCCTGTCCAGAGTTTCCCCCACCTCTTGATATTGTTGAAGCATTGGATGCTAATGATTATTCTGCAGCACTTTTCTTAGACCTGTCTAAAGCTTTTGACACTGTGGATCACAACATCTTGTGTCATAAGCTCTCAGAGATTGGTTTCTCAGATCATACCATTGCTTGGTTCACTGACTATCTTTCAGATCGGAGGCAATGAGTTCAACATAACGGTATTTCCTCCAGTTATTTAACAGTTAACAATGGTGTACCACAAGGCTTAGTCTTAGGACCAACCCTCTTTACAATCTACATAGGTAATGTAGGTCAGAGCATCCCTGATGCATCCTTACATTTCT
>JARVGV010000192.1:18365871-18377286 GCA_031762435.1 Hypsolebias longignatus | reverse complement strand
AGTCCAAGTGTGAACTGTGTCACAGAGTAAACACAATAAAAACATGTATTATCTGTAGCATTGTTCATTAAAATGACAGAAAATATACATACACATTAATGATATTGTAGACCATTGCATTAGGTAATACATTTAGCAAGTACTTTTACTTTTAATACTTTTAAGTATTTTTAAAAGCAAGTACTTATTTACTTTTACTTAACTGAAAATGTTAATGTGGTACTTCTACTTTTACTAGAACACATTTTTGTCTGTTTATTTGTACTTTTACTTAAGTAGAGTGTTTGAGTACTTTCTCTACCACTAAACAATTATTAATCTCTGTAGACAGTATATTTTGATCCCTGCAGATAATATAAAGGTCTAACTAAATCTCCTCCTGGTCTGATTTTAATTACCTGCTGTAACACTACGTGTTAAAGGGAGTTCACTGCCCTTGTGCCTTTGGGCAGTTTCGTGTTTTAATTCGATCAGATGGCACAAAGCAGCTCTGTTCCTTGGCGTGGCTCCTTTACTGGTCTGAAAATGTTCAGCTCTGCGCTCGTAATGAAGTAACCGCACAGAAACATTTCATGTGCGTGGACAAAATCAGTTTCTGATTTCTGCTTGAGCCGCAGATTAACAACAAATTGGCCTTAACGTTTAGCTTATCTTTGAGACCGATCACTGACCCGATTAGTGCGCCACACGGCCCTCCACCTGCAGTGGTTACACACTCTGATCTGATTTCTGCAGCAAGGCCGTGAAGCGGGGTCACCCATGGGTCACTTTAAAGATGTTCACTTTGTCAGGCCAGAGAGAAAAAAAAAATTGTTTTCATTGTTTTGCTGCATTCTGAGGACTGAAAATGATCAAAATAAGTATTATTTCCTCTTCATTCAGTCTTATATTTCACAACTAAATCCAGATACAGACTGACAACAAAACACGCTGAAGTTGTGCTGTGGTTTATGTAGTTTTTTTTGTTTTTATGTACCTCAGAAAGAAACTGAAAAGAAGTTGCCCATCCACGTGTGATTTACTCTAAGTTGAAAAATGACGAAATCAGTTATTTTTATCTTGTAACACACAAAGTCAGACAAACAGTTTTAGATTGGGAGCGCGTGTTGTATGCAGAGATAATCTCTTTTTTCACTAATGAATAATAGTCCAGCGGTTTAATTCTTTAAAGTAACTTTTTGTAGCTGTGTGGTTGTTTTAGTTCTAAAGATGTAGTCTCTGATCTCATTTTAGGATCTTCATGGTTCAGTTTTCACCAGATCCCACAAAAGCACAAAGAAAATAAATGCATGTATCACACACTGAACGTTCTTTACAAAAATTAAAATTGTTGGCATCCCAAACGCCACAGGAAAGTCAACAAGCAGCTTTGTTAGTGGATGCACAACTCTGTTCAGTTTCTGTCGTTACTTTAGAGTTTAAAAGAAATTCCACTGAAATTGGAATAAATTATAGCAGCAAAAGATTTTCTTCCTGTGTTTTTCATTTTTTTAACGGCTCAGTTAACCTGTGACTTTGCTGCACACTAGTTCTGAGTTTGACCATGAAACGTGCACGAGCGTGTGTGTGTGTGTGTGTGTGGGTGATGATGAAGAGGCATTGTGTCTCCTCATAATGACATCATGGCTCTGACAGAAGCTGGAGAAGATGCTCGAGGTTTCAGAGCAAAACTCTTCAGCTTGCTGCAAGTGTGTGTGTGAGTGTGTGTGTGTGTGTGTCCCTGGGCTACAGGAGTCCTCCTGGACTTTGTGAACAAAAGTCAAACCATAAAAGACAAAAACAAAACCTGACCACCAGCAATATGAAGCAGAGGGCAGGCCATTTGGCTGCTGCCCGCTCGCTGGTGCCTCTGCGTGAAAACGATGAGATGTTACATTTAAGGGGAGACCGAGGTGGGAAAGATGGCAGAGAGCGCGAAACGAAAAGGAAAGGGGGATGAAGAGGTTCAGGGAGCAATTTAGCCTGCAGCGCAGCTCGCTGACGCTTCCAGGGATCAGGAGGAGATGCCTGGATTGCATCATGGGAGTCAGTGATGCATCTTTTATCTAGACTGATCAAACTCATTTTACTTCTGTGGCTTCTTATATAAAAAGAAAAAACACAGAGAAACAAAACATGCATTTTTTTTTTTTTTTTTTTTTTTTTGTGAGAGGAACCAAAGAATCAATGCTGGAAACATACAGAACTCTGTAAAACTGTCTCACACAGTCGTGGTAAAAGCAGTGAAGGCACTTGTCAAACAGGAAATGCTATTACTGGATTATTTTACTTGTTTGTGCAATATGTTTTCTTGAAATAACAGTTTTAACAAGTAGGCCTGTCGGGAAAAAAAAAACCTCTGTCTTGTCAAAGCTCCAAAATTCATGGTTGAAACTCATGCCTTTGTGTAAAAAGTTGTTTTTCTCTACAAAAAGAAGCTGAGAACTTGTTTAAAGAATTTTTTTAATTAAAAGCTTCATGTGACAAATGCTATGCTAAAGAGCTCAAACCACACCGAGCGTCTGCCATTTTGAGAACCAAAGAAAAGAGAGACAGCCCATGACACATCAAGGGGCCTCGCTCTCATTTTTCTTACAGACACGTTGCTCGCTCCCTCACTATCCATCCTTCAGTTTAAACTGTCCTATACTGCCATCAAGTGGCCGAAAAAAGGTACTACACTCAAAACAAATCAACATTTCTTCTTAAATTTGACAATAATTACTAATTATTGTCAAATTTCTAACATTATTGTTTATCGCAATAATTTCTGAGAAAATTATCCGCCCAGCAAAATTTGTTATCAAGTTTTTGTAAGGCAGGTAACAGCTCCAGAGATATACCTTTTTTTTTTTTTCTTCTAGTGCTTACATAACAGGTACACTGGAATATTTTTAATGATTTCACTGCTGACAGAAAAAAAAAAATACTGCAGAGCATTCGGTAAGATCAAATTTGAACAATAATAGAATTTTTAAAAATCCAGAAAACAATCAGGAATGTGTGTTCAGACCAACTGACTTGCTCCTAAAGACGAGCAAGTTTAGTCATAATTAATGACACGTAATGTGCATAAAACCATAAACTGTGTTGAAACTACTTTACCTCCCATATAAACCTACATATTTAACAAATGCTTGGCTATAATTGGTTTATTTAAAGTGAACCTGGTGTTATGAACCAACACCATTGCAGAATCAGCTGAAAAATATCAAGAGATTGAATGATGGACATTTTGAGGCACTTCAGCAGCTGATGAGGACACATCTTACTAATATACTGTAGAGGTTTTCCTTTTAAAGTCCATTCACACAACGGAGTCTTTATGTGGAGCATTAAATATGCTCAGAGGGATCCTGCTGCCTCTGTGAACCCACTAAAGACGCGTCTCCCACTGAGTAAGATTGACAGCTTTCAGGAGTGAGCTGAAGGGAACCTCTCGCCCTGAGTCTGTGTGTAATGTGAGACAGTTCTTCTGATGAGCACTAATCAGCTGCAGCTCCTGACCCCGTTGCAGTAAAGTTGCCACAAGGGAGAGAGCTAACAATTCCACCTGTGTGTGTCTGTTCACATGGGTCGTCCCCGTTAGACAGAACAAGTTAAATTCAGTCAAAGTTTAAAGTTCAAAGTGAGGGAAAATACATTCCAAAACTACAGAAGCTGCACTTCCTGCAAAAATGCAGTGTGAATGCTTATTGCTAATGAACTTGCTGAAAAACAGCTGAAATGAGCTGAAAATGAAGAACAAGCCTAAATTAGCAGAAGAGAGCAGAAAGAATATATATTTGCTGAATCAAGTTTAAATAAGCAGAAGCAAAAAAATTGTAAATTAACTCTAAAAGCTGAAATTAGCAACAACAAAAAAAATTACCTGAAAGGTAGCTGAAAAGGTAGAAAGAAGCTCAAGTTACCAAAAGGAAGAAGACGAGCATAATTGTGCCCAATTAGGTTGAAAGAAGCAGAAATGAGCACAAAAAAGTGGAAAATATCTGAAAAAAAGCTGAAATTAGCCAATAAATAAATAAATAAGTTAAAATTGAAAAGTAGCTAAACCATCAGAAAGAAGCTTAATAAGTGGAGTGAGCACATTTTTGCTGAATTAGGCTGAAAAAGCTTAAATGAATGTAAAAATTGTGAAGTTAGCTGAAAAAGCTAAAATTAGCATAAAACAGCTAAATGCTGAAATAAGTGAAACAGCATAACAAGCTGAAAAGAGCATAATGGAGTTAATTAGGCTGAAAGTAGCAGACATTACCATGAAAAACTTGAATTTATCTGAAAACAGCTGAAATTAGCTCAAAATGCTAGCTGAAAAGGTAAAAAAAAAAAGCTTCAATAAGCATAAGAAAGCATACAGAACATGTTAGTCTAATTAGGCTGAAAGAAGCAGAAATGAGCACAAAAAAGTGGAAATTATCTGGAAAAAAAGCTAAAATTAGCAACAACAACAACAAAAAAAAAGCTGGAAAGTAGCTAAAAAAAAGGCTGAAAGAAGCTTAAATTGCCAGAAGGAAGCGGAGAGAGCAAATTTTTCTCAATTAGGCTGAAAAAAGGTGAAACGAGTGCGAAAAATGTGGAACTGGTTGAAAAAGCTAAAATTAGCATGCAGCTATAGTATACGTATAGTAGCTTCAATAGCAGAAACAGCAGAAACTTGCATAAATAAGCAGAAAGCAGCACACTAAGTTGAAAT
The DNA here is from genome assembly GCA_031762435.1 of Hypsolebias longignatus. Classification (NCBI taxonomy): domain Eukaryota; kingdom Metazoa; phylum Chordata; class Actinopteri; order Cyprinodontiformes; family Rivulidae; genus Hypsolebias; species Hypsolebias longignatus. Next base: position 18,372,614 of record JARVGV010000192.1, on the reverse strand, counting down.
TAGCAGAAATAAGTTAGAAGAAGTACAAAAATATTGTAGTTACCAGAAAGAATCTGAAAGGAGCACAGAACTGGGGGAAAAAAAAAAGAAGCTGAAATTAGCTGCAAGCAGCTGAAAAAAGTTTAAATTTGAACCAGAAAAAATGTGAAAGGCGCAGTAAAAGGTTGTAAACACATCTAAAGACTTGAATAAAATGAGCTCAATTTATTTTCTGAGAAAAAGTGGCAGAAAAGCTAAATATTTCAGAGTCAAAGTTGCACCAATACCAAAAGTCATAGCAGGATTATCCTGAACCAGCTTTGATATATGATTTGTTGAAATAGCACAAAAACTGTGGAATGAGAAAGATGCTGAAAAACGTACAGAAGAAAAATGGATCACAATACGTGTGAATTCTTCATAAGCGTTCACACAATACACTCCACTTTTTATTTCTCCTAAGATTTGTTTTTCCAAGATGCCAATCAAAATTATTTTGTCTATTTTTTTCCCCAGTAAAGAAGCCGTGTTAAATACACTTAAATAAATATCAAAGATACTTTTAATTGGTTAACCCTCCTGCTGCCCTTGGGTCAAAATATCCCACAGGGAGTTTTTAAGACAGAGGCATGTGGGTAATTTGGACTCAAGAGGAGCAGGAGGGTAAATATAAATGTTTTTGTACAACACAAACATTTTGAGGTTAATTTTTTTTATTTTTGTTGGTATGTAAATCTGTCACTTAAATAACTGTTTATTAAAAATAGAACTGAGTTTCAACACGTGATTTCTTCTAGATTTAAGCAAACGTTACAAATGAAGATTAAAGACTTGAGTCTACAGCACCTTACAGGTCTGACTGGTGGAATGCTGCAGACATGGTCGTCCTTCTGGATGGTTCTTTTCTCTCCACAGACCATGGAGTTCTCGCAGTGACCATCAGGGTTCTGGCCACCAGACTAAAGGTCCTCCTTCCCAGATTGTTCAGGTTGACCAGGCAGCCAGGTCTAGTAGGAGTCCTGATGGTTCCAAACTTCTTCCATGACGTACACCAGAGTGCTCAATGGGGCCTTGGATGCTGCAGAAAGGCTTCTGTACCCGTCCCCAGATCCGTGCCCAAACACCATCCCATCTCAAAGGTTCCTTGGACTTTAAGGCTTGGTTGGTGCTCCAACAAGCACCGTCAGCTGTGGGACATCCAGTCTAAAGAACTTATCACGTGTGGAATAAGGCTGCAACATAAAATGTGGAGAAAGTGAAGCGCTGCGACTCCTGTCCTGCACATTTGGGATCAGGTTGTTTTCTACATTGATGCGCACCTACATTTCAAAAGTCACTTGATTGATTGAGCACTTTTCAGGCACATTAGCAAAAACGACAAAAACCAGTAAGAGGGCTGGAGCATCAGCTGACTGCTGAGCTGCACCGCCTGTCGCCTCGTGTTATGGTCGTGGTGAGGAACAGCCGGAGTGGCAGCAGCTTTCTAGGAGCATCATCTGCCCAGTGGATGAGACGTGCTCTAGCCTGAGAACCCAACACACACACACACACACACACACACACACACACACACACACACACACACATCTGCATAACACACACCACTGCTTTTCATGTTACTCACCAGGTATGTTTATTGTTTCCCAGAGTCAAAGGCCAGACAGGAGAAATCATTACAGACATTAAAAGTGTTCGAGTCCATCTAATTAAAAAAAAAAAAAATTAAATTATATATTAGGTGAAACAAAGCTGCTTATGTTTACTCTGTTTTATTTACCACTCATGATAATTAAAACGTTAGATTGGCTGTAGAACTATACCAGATATGCTCCTACATTTCTCAGAATCGCCCATAATGATGCAAGAAATGATATGCAGAGATGACCGCAACCATAAAAATGTAAACCAGTCACAGTAAATCTTAAAACTGGATTAAAGATCTGTGTGGCAACTTGGTAAATGTGTTAAAAAAAAAAAAAAAAAAAAGACAAAGCCGATCGGCGCTGTAGTGATTGACGAGTCAAACATTTGACACCCGGGTTGTACATTTTACAACATCCCTAAAAAGATGCATTTACAAGACGTAATTTACTGCTCAACAGAATCATCATCAGATTAAATACATCACATAAATCCTAATCCTACAAGCACGAAATGCAGGGTTGTAGAGGGCAGAGAAATTTCTCAAATTGTTCATAAAAAAACTGTAAAAGGGCTGTTTACGAACATATAATGGTGGCCTACTGCTTTAATTGTTTTAAATAAATAAAAAATACAACCTCTATTCTTAGAGAGTGCTTAAACTGTCTTCACCTGAGCCTTTTAACCTCATAAATAATCTCACAATGACTAAATTCAACAGCCGCCTCTTATCTCTGTGTATTTTGTTCAGTTGTGTTGCATAGTGTCGATTTATGGTGCAGTTTGTGGGCTGGAACAAAAAAAAAAAAAAAAAGTCAGAAATTAAAGCCAAGCATCTCAATCAAAGCAGTTTTATGCATTACAGATGAAAACGCTAAGTGTATTGTACGGGGATCTTCAAGAAGGACGATTTAGGCCCACCAGTGGACACGTTACAGTACTTGAATAATGCAAAGACACGAGGAGGCAGAGGGGTCCATCGTTCAGATCCTTTTAGCTCACAGGTAATGAGTGCAAATGCGACCATGCTGTAGTGGATCATCGCTCACGCATGGCGCCACATGTGTAAAGTGTTCCCTGCACAAACAAGAGCACTGCTCCTCGTTAAACTTGAACTAAAATCGAAAGCACAACGAGGAAAATGCATAACCTGATGTTACTATGCATGCATTTGAACGTCCAGCTGCAGGGGAGCTCGTCCAGTTTATCCAGCACGGAACTCTTGTTTTTTTTTTTTTTTTTCCTGGTTCCAGGATTGCTCCATCTATTTGGGCCATTCCACTTTTGTGAAGAAGGGGTGGGATTTTATATCGTCGACCCCTTCGGCACCCGCCCCCAGCCTCTCCGTTGGGTTGTACTGGAGTAGCTGAACAGGAGACAGACATGGAAAGAGTGAAAAATGCAGCATTTACTCTGCTGAGAAGAAAATTATATTTTACAAAAGTATTCATCAACAAAACAGGCCTGTATAAATAAATACTTCTTTTTGGATGCACCGATCCACTTTTTTCGCTTCCGATACCCAAGGTTTAGTACCAGTCGATACAGAAAAAACAGTGCTGAATTAACTTAAAGCATTTTATTAAATGTACTGAATTACAAATTTATTGATACCTGCACCAGTACAGCAGCACACCAACAGCTTCACAAGCTTGGTCAAACGTGTAAAAACAACACAACTTTAATATGTTCAGTGAATGCATTTATGAGTATAACATCTAATGTAGAAATAAATAAGAATAAAAATACTGAAACTGACAAAAACAATAAGCTGACAACTTTGGTCAAACATAAAACTATAAACTTCAACAAACCTTTCAAATGGTTCTGGAATAATATACCGGTAATGTACAATAAATAATAAAGGAGCTGAAATAAGAATAAACAACAGCTTCACCAGCTTAGTTAGCAGATATTTAAAATAAACAGCAATCGGCTCCTGTCCTTATGGATCGATCACATTTGTCACTGATACCCGATCAAGATTTTTTTCTCGATATCAGTATCGATACTAATATCGGACCGATAACCTATCTAGAATTTTTCGATATATGTACCAATACTAACAACGGATCGGTACCCTCTACTTTCTGCAGTCCTAGTAAAATGAGGGCATCATATTTTTTGTATGCTTGGTCACCTAATAGCATAAACACATAATTTACATCAGATTTGTGCTACATTAAGCAGAGAAAAACCCAGTCGAGCCACATTAATGGACATCTAAAGATTACCAGTTTTGAGGATTTGCAATTAGCTTTAAGACATCAGCATGGTGCCAACACCATTATTAAGGACATGTCCATCAGGAAGTGATTAGATCTGTTTATTTGTCTTAATCCGTCTGAATAATACATGCATTCCTAATCATTTAAGGCAAGTCGAAGGTTTCTCTATTTTTATTAAAGGCTTTTTATATGTGCTGTAAAAATGCAGCTTTTCAAACAGCAGAACGGGATTGTGCTGCTCAAAACGGTTTAAAATGAAAACATTGAGAGAATTAATTGAACATAAAATATTAAATTAGATTCAACCAATCTGAAAATTGTCCTCATTTCAATTCTATTTTCTCCTGGTTATCCACATGACAGAAAAAAAAATTTGGACCAAGCAGAAATTGGCTGCAAAATAATGTCACATATTGTTTTATGCTATATTTTCCCAAAAAATTAAACTCTTTAAATTCAGTGTCTAATATTAGAATTTGAAGCTGGAAAGAAATGTATCTTCAAAAACTGCTCTAAATTAAAAGCAAACAAATCAAAAAAATTAACGCAATAATAAAAAAGTATCGGTAAAAAAATGTTTTAGAATATCTAAGCAGAGATTTGTTTGGCGACGTGACAACAAACATCTGTTGGCCTTCTCAAACGGTTTAACTGGTCATAACAAGGCCAGAAATGATGGCAGGAAAATGCTTGAATTACAATAATTGCAAAATGATTATGAATCAATAAATAAAATAAAGTTTTGGGTGCATAATCTTGACAATGATCCAAATAAAATGTTTAAAAATGATCTGAAAAAGCAAAATGATTCCATTTTCAAGCTTCATTGTGGCACTAAATACTAATATACCATTTTACTGTGAAAGTGACTTTTATTTTAACAAAGTTCCCCTATTGCTTGGGACTATCAAAATAAAATAAGTAAAACGTAAGCATATCTGATTTGAGGACGCCTGGTTGAGGCGAGTGCGTGGCCCCTCACCTGCTCCAGCAGAGACCTGGCCTCCTCTGAAACAGACTCTGGGATGCTGAGAGCCGTGTGGCGGTCGATTCCTGCTGGATGGCAGCGAGCTAGAGACTGAACAGAGAGAAGGAGGAGTGGAAAGAAGAGGGACAGATAACCATCGATGTTAAACACGGAACGTTCGGACACCTGCGGAGCTTTAGTCAACGCTGAAGCGTCGGAACAGAACAAAACAGGAGGAGGCCAAAGAGTCGGAGCACCTGAAACAACACTGATCCCACAAACAACAAGGTGATGATGTCACTGCTGCTGTGCTTTATTGGAACTGATATGGGAGTCTGACACAGTGGGAAAAAAATAAAATCATAGAAATAACAAAAACAAGACTGCTTTTGATAGATTTATTCCTCATTCACACATAATCTTTATAAAGCCTTTTTAGTAGGGATGCACAATATTATCGACATGGTATTGGTATCGGCCGATATTAACGATAAACTTAAATATTGGACATCAGCCATTCCATCAAAACAACTCAGATACAAAAGGCTTATTTTTAAGTTCATTTTTAATTTAAGAAACTTTAAGTACAGGTTGTCCTCGACTTACGAACGGGTTCCGGACCTAAGGACCGTTCGTAGGTCGATTCTGCCGTAGGTCGGAGCAGAACGCACATGGCGCCGTATGTCCGCATTTACGGCCGTAAATAGAAACCGAAACTAAAACGGCGAACGGTCACGTCTTTTTAAACATGTTTTTTCAATGTAAAACTACTTCGAACGGCCGTTTTAATGTTTTTAAATGTGTTTCCAAGCAGTAAGTTAACAAAATACCCTAAAAAAAAAATGAAAAAATTATAAAAGGCTGCATAAAAAAGGCAAAGAACGGCGCAATGATGTCACTGGGGGCGGCGCCGTAAGTACGAAGCGCCGTAGGTAGAGACTGCCGTAGGTCGAGGACAACCTGTATTTTAAAAATAAGTGATTATAGAATAAATATTAAATATTTGATTATAGGATAATTAATGTTAATTGTTTAGTTAAATAATTCTTATGAATTATTTAATTATTGAATAATAATATTTAACATGTAATTACAGAATATTTGTTATTAGATAATTGTTAATAGAATAAGGACTCCTTAGTTTCTTTTAGTTTTTTGTAATAAATGTTTTAAGTGATCATTTTAAGAAAATTTTATTCAATGGGACAGATCTCTCTGATGTCACAGGAAGGCGTTTTGTTCACTCTAATAATTATATTTTAATTAATATTAGTTTTTTGGAGATGTAAAAAAGGAGGAGGGACATTAATCTGCACGTGAGTTCAGCTGCTTGACCCGAGCTTTTCCTGCAGTTTAGTGCTGGACCTCATGCTGCAGTCCTCCTGGCATGTCTTCATCAGCTGCTTTGTTTGTAAACATTTAGGATTAGCCCCGCCCCCTCCTGGCCCCCTGAGAATGTTTTCTTTTCCTTCCATGAACGTCTAACGGCTGCTGCAACAGTTAGTTTCTCTCTGCAGCTCACTGCCTCCTCCACCATGTTCAGTCCTCTGGTTCTGGTTCTGGTTCTGGTTCCATCAGGCGGGGAGCCAAGTGCTGAGCGGCGCCGCTGAGATCGTAATAAAGAGCACGATGTCATCACTGCACTCCCTGCTCATCTGTCAACCACGCTCCGACGGACACCTCTGCAAATTTATGCAAAAAAAACACACACACACGCACACACACAGACACACACACACACACAGACACACACACACAGACACAGGAAAAACAACACAAACTTCAGTTATCTATAAACAATCAGCTGAAACAAACGATCGTTTGAAGGAAAAAAAACTGCAGTTTTCATGAGTGTGTGTCTCTGTGTGTCTCTGTGTGTCTTTGTGTGTGTCTCTGTGTGTCTCTGTGTGTCTTTGTGTGTGTCTCTG
>JARVGV010000192.1:18297250-18312996 GCA_031762435.1 Hypsolebias longignatus | reverse complement strand
GTAGCCAGGTCTCTCTTGTAAATGAGTCCTTGAGGCTCAATGAGATTAACCTGCCTAAATAAAGGTTGAATGAAAATAAAATATCCAAGATGGCCTCCATAGCTCAAAAGAAAAAATGACTATAACTCTTTGATGTGTTGCCATGTTGAGCAGAAATTTTGAATGTGGTATGATAGTAGTTGAGAGTGAACCTCAGACCAGGTGCTGTGTCTTCAGGTGCATTGTTCGTGTAATTTCCTCAGCACCCTGCAGCTGATTTCCCTCAAACTTGGAGCGAAACATCCTTAAAGTGTGCAGAATCAAAGAAAGGAAATCTAGGTGAAAGGTTGCTTTTTAGTATTTAGTTTGCCCTTAAAATGCTGTGCACAAAGCAACAGTGATTTGGGTGAGAGTGACTGAAACCAGAATCCTCCATTCACTTTGCAAAGAGGGAGAAAAACCAAACAACCCGTGAAGAACAGCTGGTTAAAATGCAAAACAGGACACACTGAGCTCGTATCTGCACGAACTGAACAGAATGAGGAGTAGAGCGAAGCCGAAGGCCCCAACTCCACAAACTAACTGCTAATGTGAAAATCTGACAGTCCCACCAGTGTCAGGTTACAGCTGGTTTCATCATACGTGCACTGAAAACACGGCTCTCTGTCCAAAGGACAAGTTGCAGTTTGCACCATGTTACGTAACCTCTTTGTTCAGCTGCTTTTCCTTCATGTGCAGTGGAGCGTAAACACCAGAGGCTTGAATCGAGCGTGAACGACACCAAGCAGACCTGCTCAGCTCCATCAACATGTGGCTTTATCATTTTTTACTGAGCTTTGACCTGAAGAGTCTCTTCTTGTTCCTTTTTCTGTTCCTTCTCATCGCAGACTTCTTGAAAAACAGGAAACCACCAAACTTCCCTCCAGGACCGACGGCTCTGCCCTTCGTGGGGAACATCTTGGAGCTGGACAGCAAACAGCCTCAAGAATATTTTGCTAAGGTATCAACACGAAGCCTGAGGAGTGAGGATCACAGAGGCCCATTCTTTCTGCCAATACACGCTCACTTCATCAAGTTTTTCTAAAAGTATTTTCTGTGCATCTGTTTATGTAGCACCTTTGAAAACATCAGTGTTGACCAAGCAGGACACCGTCTGGTTGTGAATAGTAAATGTGCCTTGTTGTATTTAAACTGATTTGGCAGTGATAATAACATTACATGTTATAACATGTATATTGTGTTATAACATGTAATGTTATTATTACATGTTATAACATGTAATGATAATTTCTGCTCAATGAAAAATGTAAACTTAAGTAAAAGAAATAGTTTTTCATTTTGTTGTAAAGTTTTTGCCTCCATCTTGTGGCTGAGCTGAAACATGACAGACACCTGGACTTCTCTTGAGTCTCCTCCCTCTCTGTGTCTAAATATATTTTTTAAATTGTTTCATTGAAATTTGTTTTCTTCTGAATGTGTTTCAGCATCTAGCTCGCTCCACATTATTTTTTCTATTTCAACAAATCATGAACCAAAACGTTCGTCTCATTCAGGAGGACGCTCCTGCTGTGACTTAATATTTGTGCACTTTTAACTTTTACTCATATTTAGCCTTGTCGGCCATGTTTTTTTGTCAATGAAAATGAATGGAGCTCTTTTCACATCCGTCAAAGCATTTGTGTTGTTTTACGGCTTATTTCAGCTTTTTTCCCCAGCTTCTTTTAGCTTCTTTTAGCTTCTATCTGCTCATTTCAGCTTTTTCTACTTTTTCTTTAGTCCCCCCCCCCCCCATTCTTATAACATCTATTTTCTAATTTTAGCTTCTTTAGACTACTTTTCAGCTCATTTATGCTGTTATGTTTTTAATCTTCTTTCTTCTTATTCCAGTTTTTGTGTTTTTTCAGCCACTACAAAGTAATTCTGCTATACTATTTCTTCTCTTTTGTTTGACATTTTTCTGGTAAAGCAGTCTTTCAATATGCCGTTCGGATTTTATATTGTTGGAAATTTCAGCATGCTTCTGCCACTTTTAGATATTTACTTGCTTTTACAGTTATTTTTAGCTCTTTTAGTCTCTTTTGCTAATTCCAGCTTTTGTGCTTTTTTTCCAGTTCAGCTTATTTTCTGCTAAGTTCAGCTGTTTTGTGTTTCTTTCTTCTATTTTAGTCTTTTTATGTTATTTTTTGCCTTTTTTATTTAATTAAGGCTTTTTCTGCACTTTTCAGGTTCATTTTTTTGTTGCTTTTTTCAGCATGTTTCTTCTACTTTTAAATGATTTCTGCTAATATCAGTGTTTTTCATCTACTTTCAGTTCCATTTTGTATAACTTTAACTTTTTTGGTCCTCCATTCAACTTTTCTACGTTTCAGCTCCATGTTTCAGGAAAGCGTCAGCTTGTCCAGAAGCTTTCAGCAACAATCATTCATGCTGGATTTTGGCAGGAAAGGCAGTTTCTCCGGTTGTTGTTTGCTTGTGCTCGTTCATTCCTTTGTCCTGTTCATGCGGTGTTTGTTGTGCTTCCTTCGTCCTGCTGTCCACAGCTGGCTGAACGTTATGGGAACGTCTTCACCGTTCGTTTCGGCGGAGATACCATGGTGATCGTGTGGGGCTACAAGACAGTGAAGGAAACCTTAGCGACTCAGGCCGAGAACTTTGTGGATCGGCCGTACAACGCTGTGGCTGACAGGTTCTACTCTGAACCTGAAGGTGTAGCATCTCTTCAGGTTTTCCACACATCACATATGTACGGTTGACATGGGAGACATTTTAATTTGTGTGCTCTCACATCCAGCTGGTCTCTTCATGAGCAATGGTGAAAAGTGGAAGAGACAGCGACGGTTCACCTTGTCCACCCTACGCACCTTCGGCCTGGGCAAGAACATGCTGGAACAGATCATCTGCGAGGAGATCCGATACCTGCAGGAGGAACTGCTGAGGGAGAGAGGTTGTTTTCACTCAGCATGTGGTTAGGTCATGATCCAGTGAAAGCATTAACCTTCTCGCTCTCTGTCAGGTGAACCGTTCACTCCGGCTGGTCTCTTCAACAACGCCGTGTCCAACGTCATTTGTCAGCTGGTCATGGGGAAGAGGTTTGACTACAGCGACCACAGCTTTCAGATCATGCTGAAGCACATGTCAGATTCAGTTTGGTTGGAGGGGAGCATATGGGGCCAGGTGAGTCAGCAAACGTCCCCCTCCATACGTCCGTGCATGTTTCGAGCACGACAACGTGAGAAATAGACGAGGGACTGATTTTTACTTTGGTGTGTGGCTACAGCTAGTAAGAAAAGTTCTTGTCCAAAACCGGGTCGTCACGTCAAAATCCAAGATGGCTGTTGTCATATATGTCTGTCAGTGTTGTGGAAATACTCCTCCATCCATCCATCCATCCATCCATCCATCCATCCATCCATCCATCCATCCATCCATCCATCCATCCATCCATCCATACAGGGTCCATCACAGGGACACATGGACAGGTCTCCAGTCCATCACAGGGACACCTGGAGACAAATGAGACAAACAACCATTCACTCTCTCACACCTGTAGGGACAGTTCAGAGTTACCATCAGTCTAACATACATGTTTTTGGTCTGTGGGAGGAAACTGGAGAACCCAGAGAAAACCCACACTGCACAGAGAGAACATGCAAACTCCACCCAGGAAGGCCAGCTGAGAGGCAGCAGCTCTGCCAACTGAGCCACCGTGCTGCACATGAGAAAAATCAGCATTGAAAACTGGATTGCTACAACAAAAACCAAGATGGCCACCACCAGCTGACCACCCCATCATCTATTTTTTATGTTGCTTTGAAGTATAGTTTTCTAAAATGACTGGGTGCATGTAGATTAATCTATGATGGACAAGGACACCATTGGCCACCCTCTGGCTCCACCACTGAATCTGAGGTCTATAAACTGTCTCCCTACACTCTCTAGGATCTGTCACTTTGCTCTAACTAGGACACCCCCCCCCCCCCCCCATGTTCTTCTCCACAGTGAAACTTGAACATCTTAAACCAAAAACATTCAGGTTTGTTTCATCCCCTGTTCAGTTCCAGACCAGAAAAACACTCATCTCCATTCACTGTTTGAATCCCTCAGCGACGGGGGACATTGACTTGTGCCAAAGCGTTGGTTTTAACTTAAGTTCTGTATTTTTATCTCTTGCTTTATTCTGAGCAGCTCTACCAGGCGTTCCCTAAAGTGATGAAGTACTTGCCAGGTCCTCACAACAGAATCTTCAGTAATTACAACATCATACAAGAGTTCTTGAGTCGGGAGGTAGAAAAGCACAAGAAGGACCTGGACCCCAACAGTCCCAGAGACTACATGGACGCTTTCCTCATAGAAATGAAAAATGTATGTAGGCAACAGCACAAAAGTCATTTCACTTTAAAACATCCATTTCTGATAAACTAAATGTTGTTTTTTTTCCTCAAATAGCACAAAAACTCTGACCTGGGCTTCTCCGAGATCAATCTGGTGATGTGCTCTCTGGATCTTTTTTTGGCTGGAACAGAAACAACATCCACCACTCTGATGTGGGCTTTAGTTTACCTCATTAAATACCCTCACATCCAAGGTGGGTGACCACCTGAGCCTGTAAGGAGCTCAAGCATGCCTCTCATTGAAGTTTCACTTGTTCCTTGTTGCACAGAAGAAGCTCTAAGCTAACCAGGCAGTCAAACACTTTGACCCTGACAGCAAACTTGAGAACCTGGTTCACTAGAGAAATGTGTTTTCATGTGAAAATGCAGCTGAAGAAGCTGAAACCAGGCTGAAAAAGTTTCAGTGCTGAACAGCTGACAGCTGCTGAGAGCAGGAAGATTAAAAACGAGCACAAACAGCTGAAACTTACTGAAAAGTAGACAAAACAAATAAATAGAATTAACTGATATCTAATGAAAAATTAGCTGAAAAAAAGCCTAAAATATAAATTATTAGAAAAAAGCAAGGGCAAAAAATACCAAATAATTATATAAAACTAGCACTAAAGGGCTAAAATTAACTACTGCAAACAAAAATGTGTCTGAAATAAAGGTTCCTGAATTAATTAATTCATTCAACCTTTATTTCTACAGATTAGTCTAATTGAGCCTCGAGGACTCTTTTACAAGAGAGACCTGAGTTACACAAAGAACACAGATGAGGTACAGACAACAATAGACAATCATATAAAAAACATATAAAATGAAAAGAAAATAGAAGAAATTATGTAAAAACTAAAATAAAAATAAAATTGAAAAGACTGAAAATAATTAAAATGAACATAAGCAGATGAAAAAGGAGCAACAAAAATTAAATTAGAAAAAAATAACTAAAAAGGCAGGAAAAAACTGAAATGAACAGAAATAAACTAAAAGGAGCTGAAGGAAGCTTAAATTAGCAGAAAGACGCTGAATGCTAAAAGCAGTTGCAACAACATTTTCAATGTGGGGGATAAAAGACATGTCCTGATCAAAAATAACACCAAGATTTTTAACAGAGCTGGAGGAAGATTAATGTAGCGAGAAAGACTCAGGTCCAAAAACTAAAACCTCAGTCTTGTCTGTGTTCAAAAGCAGAAAATTATGGGTCATCCAGGTTTTTATGTCTTTAAGACATGTTTGTAGTTTAAGTAACTGATTGGATTCATTGGGTTTAGTGGAAAAATATAACTGTGTATCATCAGCATAACACAGAAAATTTATCTCATGCTGTTTAATAACTTTACTTAATGGAAGCATATATAAAATAAAGAATATTGGTCCAAGCACTGAACCCTGAGGAACTCGGTGACTAACTTTGGTGTATGAAGAAAATGTATCATTTACAATTACAAATTGGAATCTGTCAGATGGATGTGATTTAAACCAATTTTGAGCTGTTCCTGTAATTCCAACATCATATTCAAGTGTCTGTAGTAAAATATTATGATCAGCTGTGTCAAATGCAGCACTGAGGTCTAACAGGACCAGTGTAGACACCTGTCCATTGTCAGAGGCCATGAGAATATCATTAGTGACTTTCACCAGTGCTGTTTCTGTGCTATGATGAGCTCTAAATCATTTTAAATAATGTTAATATTTATAATATTATATTAGGATAACCCCCATTTCTTATCTAAAACTTATCAACTTCTAAACGGTATCTGAAACAAAAATCTTGTTTTCTTTGTTAAATAGGAAATTTACAGTATATGTTCTAATATTTTTGTAGGGGATTGTGATTATTTTATGTCTCTGTTTTAGAGCAAAGCAGCACAGTGGTGCAACTGGTAGAGCTGCTGCCTCTCAGCAAGCAGGTCCTTGGTTCAAATCCCAGTCCGGGGGCCCTTCTGGGTGGAGTTTGCATGTTCACTATTTTTTATTTTATTTTACTGCTTTTTATTGTGTCTGTACTCTGAATGTTGTCCGTTTAAAACAGGCCTCTAGAAAAGTCCTCATGACTCAATGAGACTGCCTGTTTAAATTAAGTTTAAATTAAAAAAATGTAAAAAAAAAATTTTTTTTGATTGATACATCATGTCATACACAAACAGATGGTTGCTAGTTTGACATCCACCTAAATCACCTGTATGTTGGGGTTCTGTGAGTTCATGTCAGCGTTGGCCAGGTCTGGAAAGTTGTTTAAGTCGAAGATGAAGGGTTTGGTCTCCTCCTCTGGCTCAGGCTGTGGAAGAACACCAACGGAGCGCTGCTGGGGGCGAGACCACCTCCTCTGCTGGCTGTGTGGCTCAGGCAGAAGGCTCTGAACCTGGTTCTGCTGCTCTGAAGCATCAGCATCAGGCTGGACTCCACCATTATGAACTGGCTGGCCATAAATCTAAAAAAAAATACAGGTGGAGAAGAACAGTTTGTCTAGATTGCAAGGGGGTTTCTCTGGAATAATAATAAATAATAATAATAATAATAAAATTAACATTTTAAGTTAGATTCTGTCCTGAGAAAACAAGTAAACACCGTTTTAAATATATTTAAAAGCCTAAAACACGTAAAAGCCAAGAATTTCTTGAAGGAATCCATTTCACCAGCTGCTTTTCTCACCAGCGTTTTACATTAAGATCATCTTGCGATAAGAAATTAGAGAGTTAATAACAGAACATCCAAGATCAATTCAATTTCAATTCAGTTCAGTTTATTTATATAGCGCTAAGTCACAACAGAAGTCCTCTCAGGGCACTGAACAGAAACATTCATATAGCCTACATAAAAAGTAAGTTAACACTATTTACCTGATTACATCATGAAAGTTGTATTAAAAGCCACCCAATGGTATGAGTCACACAGCAACCATGCACACACACACACTTACACACAAACATGGGCAAAGACATTATTGCCTTTTGCCTTCAGCGGTGGGCAATAAACAGTGAAAAGCTGCTGGCTGTTTAAGAGCTCAGTACAACATATGCTGAATTTGGTGGTTTATTGAAGGGAAATACAATCAGTGTTGTGCTTCCATTAAGAAACTGGAATAAAATGGGACATTTCACAGCTTGGTCAGCAGTTCCAAAAAAGCTGTGAAGCATCAAACTAGCAATCCAAGAGATCAGCCACTGTTCGTTTCATTTTCTTTGCTTTTTTTCCCACAGTGGTCATGGCATCCAGACTGTGGACAAAGAGCATCCTGTGCCAGCGAGATCCTCTTTTAGCTTTAATGAGAGGGCCTGGGAGGCGTGGGACCCCTGGGCGGATGCAAGTGTGTCTGAACCTGCTCTGTTGCTGTCATTAAGGGCCTCCGCTTCATGTGACCTTTTTTAATTTTTACAGTTACAAAGGAACAAGATAACAAAGAGGGAACGTTGAGCCTTGAAAGTAATACTAATTAATGGTTGTGAATGTTAGCTATGATGTGATGTATTCAAAAAATGGTATTAAGAATTTAATTTATTTGCTTGTCTGACTCTGTTGAGCTGCCTTTAAAGAACACGCATCTATGTCCCTGGTTTGAAGTTGTATCCACACCCTCTAATGAACACTTGCCTGCCATTCAACTACGTCATGCGCTAAATTGGCCCTCACATATGATTGGATAAGAATTTATAATAAAAAAATGAGCCATTTTGTGGTGCGCTCAGTAAAACAGTAGCAGTTGGAAGGCCTAAAGAGAACTGTCTGAATTCTTGGTCAGTGCGTAGATGATTTACAATTATGGCCAGTAGAAGACGGTGTATATTTCAGGGACTGCCTGTGAATGGCCCTTAAAAAGCTTACATCGTTGGTCAAATATAGGAGTCAGCCTTTGACTTTGTAACTGAATACGATGTTTGGAAACATTTCAAGCAAACGTGATGTGTAGGGCAATGAATCAAAAGTAATGAAGCCCCAAATCATTTCAGGTTTCAGCTGCAATGTCAACATGCTAATCTTTAAAAGCTCAAAGTACAACACATTAGCACTTATGGGACGTTTTTGAACATGTGTCGGGTGTTTTCATCTTTTAGCAGAAAATGTGTACATTGGTTTTATTTTCAGTGAAAATTTTATTCTTTTGATCTTGTCCGTAGCATTTGATGAGCGTGACTTGCAAAGTTGTTTTGTCACGGTACTTTTATAGTCGGGGTGCTACTGCCCACCGCTTCCTAAGCACAAAATCATCAAGCATCCCCCCACACTTACTTGACAGTTCTGAGCTCGACTAAGTTCCTGCTGATTGTTGTCTGACTCCACATGTGAAACCTCCAGGTGCCTGCCTACGACTGCCTGACTATCTCAGCACTCACCCCACCACTCTTTTAGGGGCAGAGATTTTTTTAAGAACAGAAGCGGAAATTATACTTGAAGGGGCAGCTCATATGCTCGTAAGTGGCTGTTGTGTTTAAAATGAGTGTTTATGTAATTATTTTCAGTTTACATGTCCAATATAAACTTTATTCATTCAAGGCAGTCATATTTGTTCACAACTTGATTATTAGTAAGCCTGAGAGTTACTGGATCCAAGTAAACAGGAACCGCAACGCACCCTGTCAAAATAAGCAAGTTCCCGGATCCTGTTCTGGCTCAAATTAAGCACAATTTTTTTTATTGTGGTAGTTTATTTTGAATGGATTACCGGTATATAGTGGAAACAATGCTCATGGGTGAGCTCAGCTTTCCTGCAAGAGTACCGTACATGCATCTCCCAGTACAATGAGCTATTAAATGGTAAATGGAGCTTACTTATATAGCGCTTTCCAGCCCCCATGAGGGGCCCCAAAGCGCTTTACAGCACCACCCATCCACCCATTCATACAGACATTCATACACCGGTAGCGGTGGACTGCCATGCAAGGCGCCAGCCAGTCCTACCGAGAGCAACTCGGGGTTAAGTGTCTTGCCCAGGGACACAACGAGGTATGCAGTGACTGGGGATCGATCCCGGGACCTTCCGGTCCTGAGCCGGCTGCCCTGCCTCTACACCATATCGGCCCCTATCAGTTTTAGTTTTTTCATAAAGTGCTGAACTTATCGACTGAAGTGTTGACATGATGGATGTCGTAGCGAGGCTCAATAACTTTTTAAAGCCAGTGCATCATCAACATTTGGACGTAGACATCCAGAGCTTTAAAAACTCAGCAATAACACAGCTTGTGTTATTGCTCTGGACCGATCTGAATTACCTGATAAAAGTTGTTTAAATGCTGCTGTTATCGGTCTTTGAACCAAACTACGTTCATGTTCGGATGATGTAGTTTCAAGCACGTTAACAAGTTAGACGTGTTGCTGCTGCAGATCTTATCTCCGTGAAACACCGTCGACACACAGACACGGCTTTGGATTCGTTCACGTCTTTTTAACAAGAAAGACATAATGTTCCCAAACGAGACCGCAACGAGAAGCTAGGCTACTATTGCTAGGTGTGCTGCAAGATATAAGCGCCGTGCTGAAACACGCTTAGAATTTTTTTTTTGTTCCGCGGCACATAATCGCTCTTTAATAAAATTGAATGAGTGGAAAAAATGACCGAAACGGTACGCACGTGGACTGAACTGAACGTGCGAACCGAAACTGTTCGGTACACCCACGTGTACTGTTGCACCACTAGTATTTAGTGCAGACTTCTCATGACAGCTGGTCAACTTAGAAGCCCAAAAAATGTGTTGAATTTTTTTTTTTTTTTTTTTTTTTTTTTTTATGTGGAAAGAGCAACAAATGAACCTGCAATCATAAAATGATGTTTTCTGCTGATCTGACTTGAGTTAATGTACTTCTTAAAATTTGCCCTTAAACCCTATTTTTATTTTTGGCCTTCTTTTGTTACCAGGTTTGATACTCTTGCTCTAAGTTGTGAGCGTGCTCATAATTCTGTTTTTGCCAGACTGGAAAAATCGGCCTCTGAGTAGTGGAGAGCAGTGACTCAGACTTTCTTTTGTGAAAAATGAACAAATGAAATGAGCTGTGAGAAGAAAAAAAATTAACAGACTTTTTCTTTTTTGTCTTTAGTCAAAGACATCTACCCATATCCTTACCTTATCGATTACACAGGTATCATTTTGTTGCCTGATGGATGTTTCCTAATTTTAGTGTGTGAACTGCTGAGAAGTGTTTGCTAGAAGTGAAACTAGTGAAATGCAATGGAATAGTTCCTTTTCAAAAAGCATGTGTTTGAAGGTAAACACTAACGCTACAATAACTTTGTGGTAATTTGCACAGATGGCTTTTTTATGTTTTGCTTTTCAAATAAAAGAAGGCAGCTTCTATTTGTTTGACTGTGAGTCTTCCCAGTGTAGACGGCAACAAATGAGCTGGATTAAAGCTTAAAATCTTCATGTTTTGGCTGCTATAGCAGAATCGTTATAGTTTTAGCTGAATAATTCAAGTGTTTTTGTTATTTTTGGATCTAGATGCTATTTTAAAGCAAAAGCACAAAGGACAAACATTTGAAATGGGTATTAAAAACATTGAATTTTAGGGGAATGCAGCTGGGTTGTGTGTTTGGAATAATTTTTTTATTTTTATTTTTTTAACTATATCTGTTGAAATTCTGATACCGGACAGAATTTTGACCAAACGTGTGGATTTGTTTTTGGTTTTGTTTCCCATTAATGCTGAAATCCAACTAATGCATGTGTGAAAATAAACTTTGTATTTGTCTTGTTGCTTCAAAGTTAAAATAAAAATGGCTTTGAGCAGAATTCTTCAAAGCCTCCCCAAGCGTCAATTGAACTCACGAGACTCGACAAGAAATGAAAAGACCAACTGTGTGCTGAATTTTCCACCTTCTAGTTTCTGGGATGTTTTTAGCACATGCTAAGTTAAATATTTGGATTTTGATAATGTTGAACATGACATGGGCAAGTGGAAAAGCTTCCAGACACCTCAAAATGTCACTATTTAAAAAAATTTGAATCAGAAATTAAGACATACCGGCGGTAACTATCCTGTAAGCATTAAAACTGAAATTTGTATTTATTTTACGAGAAGAAATTATACTTTTCTACTTTTTGTCTTTATCTTGATTGAGCATGTTTAAGAGCAACTAAATTAATAACAAAACTAAATTCATAAGACAAATTATAAAGACTTTTACCCAGAAAGATACAACTCATCTGGTGGGAGAACTTTAGAAAGAGTACCTTTCTGTAGCTGCTGCTCTTTAAACACCATAAATCATTGAACACATTGTAGAGATGAAAAAAACAGGGTTGACTTGTGTCTATGATTTGAAGCTAACACCTGACCTGATGAATCCCACCTCAGGGGCAGAGTTTGACGAGTGGGACGATGAGTGGGATGAGAAGTCCACTGGCGGTTACGCAGAATCAGAATCAGGAGAAAGTGGAGCAATGCAAAGAGGCGGAACGCATGCATCTTCAATGAAAATCTCCCTCAACAAGTAAGATTTTTTTTACAAGACATCAATGCACAACGAGTTTGTTACAGGAACAAGATTTAACAAGAGAAATGTGAGTGCTGAGGGCTGAATGACTGCTGGAGTTTACAAAAGAAGCTAAACATGAGCTTTAAAGCTAAAAGAATCAGAGCATTAGCTAAATGCTATAAAGCGGTGAAACTTTAAAATCTGAAAGCAGCAAAATGCTAGCTAAAAGCCAAAACTGGCTAAAATATTAGCGCAAAGCTAAAAGGAGCAAAAAGTTAGCTAAAAAGGGCAAAATGCTAACTAAAAGAAGAAAGATGATAGCTAAATGACTGCTAAAAGTAACAAAAGGCTATAGGTAAAAGTAGCCAAAGGCTAGCTAAAAGAAGCAAATTGTTAACTAAAAGTAGCAACTGCTAGCTAAAAGCCATGATTGGCAAAATATTAGCTCGCAGTTAAAAGGAGCAAAAATACTAGCTAAAAGAAGAAAGATGCTAGCTAAATGGAGTAAAATGACTGCTAAAAGTAGAAAAAGGCTAAGTAAAAGTAGCCGAAGGCTAGCTAGAAGAAGCAAAATGTATCTAAAAGTAGTAACTGCTAGTTAAAAGCCAAAATCGGCAAAACATTAGCTCAAACAGAACAATGGTAATAAAAATAGATGTGTTTCTATAGGAAGTTATGTGTAAATAAAGTATAATGTTTTGAAAAATGTAAATGTTAAAAATGTGTTATTGCAACAACCCGTTGAATGAGCTGAACAGTTTGATATGTGTAAAATAGCAGAAAATGTGAAGTAGTAGTTAGATTGCAAAAACAGAGCACTCTCCTCGTGATGCAGCTGTGATGGGACCTTGTTCCCTGTTGCTGATAAGCTTTGTTTAAAAGGCCTTGTCTTACTGAGAGATTTTCTGCTCAACATTTATTTAGTAATAAACTGATAAAAATCAACAAACTGTGTTTTCCTTTGTCCCCCTTTATTTCTGCCATGATAAATTTAAAACAAGTTTTATTAACAGTTTTGTATTTAAAAAAAAAAAAAAAAAAAAAGCCTGAAAGCACTTTTTTAAACTTTGTGGCAAACTTACAGAAATAGATCAAGAAAATGTGTGCGTTTTTAATTATTTTATTTTATTTTTTTTTTGGGAGCAGGTTTCCAGGATTCTCCAAGT
Organism: Hypsolebias longignatus; assembly: GCA_031762435.1. NCBI lineage: Eukaryota > Metazoa > Chordata > Actinopteri > Cyprinodontiformes > Rivulidae > Hypsolebias > Hypsolebias longignatus. The sequence continues at coordinate 18,300,067 of JARVGV010000192.1, read as the reverse complement.
CTGGTCCTGAGCTCTACCTTCTTAATAAGCAGATTTCAAAAGACAAAGATAGGCTGCCAATTTATGTAAGTTATCCCTAAACGTACTCCTTTATACAATCTACTAGCCATTACCAAAAATACTTAATGCACACCACGTTTTAAGATGTACTCGGTGCATTATATTTAGCATCTTTACTGACTTTGTTTTAAAATGAATTTTGTTTGCGACTGACTAAGAGCAAAGCTGAGAAAGTCCTACATCTTTGTGTTGTGTGTTCAGATGGGAGAGGTTGGTCCAGTGTGGTCTTACCCAGAAAATCAACTGGACTGTATTGTAGCTGATCCTAAGAAAGGCTCGAAGATGTACGGCCTCAAGAGTTACATCGAGTACCAAATCACACCCAACGTAAGTACACCAAAACCATTCTCAGATTATTAAATGAAACAAATTCAATGCATGCTCGATTGATTTTTAAGTTAAATGTTAGTCTCGTGCTTCTCTGACCTACTCCCTGCTTTTGGCTTGCAGACCACAAACCGCCCAGTCAATCATAGATACAAGCACTTTGATTGGTTGTACGAGAGGCTCCTGGACAAATTTGGTTCGGCCATCCCCATCCCCTCCTTACCAGACAAGCAGGTGACAGGTGAGCTCCTCTCGCTTCAACCATTTGTTTGTTAAACAAAATGTTGTGAATATTACCTGAAAAACACTTCATGACTTCATGTCCAAGGCCGCTTTGAGGAGGAGTTTATTAAGATGCGTATGGAGCGTCTGCAGGGTTGGATGACCAGGATGTGCAGACACCCTGTTGTTTCTTGCAGCGAAGTATTTCAGCTTTTCCTCACATACAAAGATGAGAAGGTATAGTGTGATTTTATTTAACTTGTAAAACCTCTAAGACTGTAAAAGGTTGAAATCAACTGTTTTCTATTATTGAAATGGAGTTTGTGCAAAATATTTAACTTTCAGCTCTCTATAAAATATAGATTGGACCTAATAATGTTATTAGTAAAAGTTATGGACTTATTGAATGAGTTGATCTGTTGGTTGATTTCAGGACTGGAAGATTGGGAAGAGAAAAGCAGAGAAAGATGAGACCGTTGGAGTGATGATCTTCAACACAATCGAACCTGAAGCTCCAGAACTGGATCCTTTAGAAGTGTGAGTTTATTCATTCATTCATTCATTCATTCATTCATTCATTCATTCATTCATTCATTCATTCATTCATTCATTCATTCATTCATTCATCCATTTATTTATTTATTTATTTTTTAATGTCCAGAGGATCAGACTTAACTTTTTTTTAGATTTTTCCACCTGATTTTTTTACCGTATTGAACATGCATCAGCACAACTCAATAGGTTAATTTACCTGAAGAAACTTTTTGGATGTCCAAGACAGCAGCAAATTCCTTGGAAACTCAAAGGCAAATATCAACCATGATAAGGTTGTGAATAAGTCAAACAGAAAGGCAGGTCCTGAAGAGCCAGCTGAATGGCAAGAACAAAGTCCAAGGTATCAACATGTATGCGGTGCCAGTCATCAGATCATACCATATTATACCATCAGTATATTAGTCAAGACATAAATGCTCCTCACAGTGTGCCAGGGATTTCATCCCACTGTCTAGCAAATTGAGACTGTACACTAAGGAAAAAGAAGGAAGCAGTGCATCAGTTATACCATACAGGATGAAACAACAAAGTTAATCCAATAATCATGGCAGCACAAAAAAAGGCCCTCAATACCAGAGCAATAGAGGCTGGGGTTTATCATACCAGACAGGAACCAGGATACGGAATGTGCAAATATGTCTTTGAGACAGCCTAGTACATAATAGCAGGATATAAAATGCAAGCAGGCAAAACATACATGAAACACCATAACCAAGTGGCTGGAATAGTATACAGGAATATTTGTACTGTGTGTGGCTGGAGGTCACACAGTCAAAGGGGAGGTGGAGAATGATAGGGCTAAGTTACTGTGGGACTTTCTGATTAAGACTGACAACCAGGTAATTTATAACCAGACAGGCATTGTAGGGGGCCAGAAAGTTACAGAGGAAGACAGTTGTGACAGATGTAGCAAACTTGTTGTTTTATTTATTTGTTTTGTGCTTAGCACAAAGTCTGTGTTTGTGTACAATCGCCAGTCCCACCTGGATATTCAGCATGTTGTTGTTGGCAACCTCAGTGCCTTTGATTATGGTGGACAGAAAACTTTACCCCCGCTCCTGTCAAAAGTCCCAGCTCATCTCCTTCGAGCATCACAGAGACCTGGGTCGAGGCTGATAACTCCAGTGTTTTTGTTGAACTTTTACTGGACGGCTGCTCTTATTTGAGCTCCCCTCGGATGTCAGGCCATGGAGGAGGAGCGATGGTGGTTTATAAAAACAGTTTTAAATGCAAGCAGTGCACTGTACCGTCTTCTTTCTCCAGCTTTGAGGTGACTTTATTTGAGGTGGGTCACTCACACCCCGTGCTGTGCATTGCCATCTACAAAGCCCCCAAATATAATAAGGATTTCTTAAATGACTTTTTTGAGTTCCTGACTGGAATAATGATAAACTATGATAGAGTCCTTATTGTTAGGGATGTTAACATACATGCATGTTGTCCAGAGAAACCACTGGTGAAGGACTTTCTGAGCCTCACTGACTCTTTTAATCTGATTCAGTGGGTGGCTGGTCCGACACATGAACATGGACACACATTGGACCTGGTTCTCTCTCACGGCTTGTCTGTGACCGAACTGGAACTTTATGATAATGTTATTTCTGACCATAGGCCTGTTTTATTTGATGTTGGTTTGTCCTGTGCTCCAGTTAA
>JARVGV010000192.1:18249321-18267782 GCA_031762435.1 Hypsolebias longignatus | reverse complement strand
TCAAAATGACCGGGTCGACACCGCAATGTGTGCTATTACTTTTATTGGTGTTCTGAGTTACCTTGGTGACGTAATTTACAAACAAAAATGCTATTTTTCTAATTGAAAAACCACTGACTCCTAATCTAACGATCGCAGTCAGGTCACATGACCTACAGGGAAGAGGTCTCTGAACAAAGGAGACCACATTTGTGACATTTAATATGGGGACATCTCCAGCTTGGAGACAAAAAACAATAAAATGTTATCAAGATCAAATGAAGAAACTGGGACAGTTACGGTTTAATTTATTTTGACATATTTATTCATGTTTAAACAATAAAAATCAAATGCAGCAGCAGGAATGTGTCTCTCCACACACATTTCCTAAGAGTGATAAAACAAACAGTAATTGTAGTAGCAATGGTGTGTGAAACAAATTTGTAATGGGGGGTGGGGGGGGGCAAACTGGTGGTGTGGAGGGGTCTGGGGGTCCTCCCACTGAAATTTTTGGATACAGCAGATGTCATTTCCTACAATCTGGCGTATTTTAACAGGTAGTTAAACATTACGTTTACCTCCATATATAAACATATGATTCAACAACTCTTAGAGTAAAAGGCACAACAAGTGGTTTGATATGGCTCAAACTCATGCCACCGGAAACCAACAACTCTGAAAAGCTGTCTCAAACTGAATGTCACGCAACTGAACATGAATTTAATGGTTTGAACGTGAATTCACTTGCTTTGAAAATTCAGTTATATAATTCAGTTTCAACTTCCAAATTCAGTTTTTTGTGTCGTACATCCGGGTCTTTCCAGAGGAATCGAACGCAGATTGACAGATTGATGCTTCACGTCAGGCAGCACGGTGGCGCAACTGGTAGAGCTGCTGCCTCTCAGCAAGCAGGTCCCTGGTTCAAATCCCGATCCAGGGGCCCTTCTGGGTAGAGTTTGCATGTTATCTCTGTGCATGTGTGGGTTTTCTCCAGGTACTCCAGTTTCCTCCCACAGACAAAAACATGCATGTTAGACTGATTGTGACTCTAAATTGTCTCTAGGTGTGAGTGAGACTGTGAACGGTTGTTTGTCTCGTTTGTCTCTATGTGTCCCTGTGATGGACTGGAGACCTGTCCAGGGTGTCCCCTGCCCCTCCCACAGTGACTGCTGGATATAGGCACTGGCGACCCCCGTAACCCAAAATGGAAGAAGCGGGTAAAAGATAATGGATGGATGGATGTTTCACATCAGTGAAAGAAGGAATCAATTAAACCATCACTTAAACAAGTCTCTCTTGTAAGTGAGTCCTCATGACCGAATGAATAAAGGCTGAATAGTATGAATACATTTTGAACAAAAAAAATGTATAAATAGAAAATGCATTAAAATAATAAATAAACAAGAGTGTCTCATCTGTCAGGTGTAGTAGAGTAATTTAACATGAGTTCTGTGTCAATGGGTCACATGATGCAAAAGATATTCATTTATGATTCTGAAGAGTTTTTCATTCGGTAATTTGTTGACCGTCCCTAAGTGAATGTTTGTGACTCAGAGGAGGAGCAGACTGAGCGCAGCCAACCCACATCAGACTGTCTGCATGGACTGAATGACAGGAAGACGTCGCTGAGTTAGAGGAGCGCAAATATCCAACGTCCAACATAAAACAAAACTAACTTCACTGTGGTCTTCTTCTGTTTAAAGGTGGTGTGCCGTGCTCGGCTCTTCTTCTCTGTCTGTAACGTCAACAGTAGCACGACCAGCTACAGGGACAGCTGTTGTTGCGTGCAACATACTCACTCACGCATTTTTTACCTGATTCATAAAATGCTCAAATCGGGGACATTTCCGGGGACAGCTTTAGCCGGGGACAGGTCATCCAAAATGGGGACTATCCTCGGAAATCAGGGACATCTGGTCACCCTACTTTGAACAAAACACTGATTAACTTTTGGAGCCATACTGGTGCAGCTCAGAACACATTATTGATTATAACTCGTTCTTTGACGTATTGAGCTGACGTTTAGTATGGTCGTAGTTATACATTCCTGATGCCAAGTAAAAATACAAGATGGCCACCTTAGCTAAAAGGGAAAAAATAGGATAACTCAGCTATTTTAAAAGATATTCAGCTGAAATTTGGTGTACTGTTAGCTGAGAACAATCCAAGACAATCCAACAAAACAAGAAAGAGGTTAGCCAAGAAGAAATATGAGAGTGAGAGGACTGAAGAGAGGAGACAGGAATACAAGGAGATGGGACATAGACCAAAGAGGGAAGTGGATAAGGCAAAGCAGAAGGCGTATGATGAGTTGTATGAGATTGGACACGAAAGAGGGGGAGAAGGACTTGTACCAATTGGCAAGACAGAGGGATCAGGCTGGAAAGAATGTGCAGCAGTTTAGGCTTATTAAAGATAGGAATGGTAATGTTCTAACAAGTGAGGAGAGTGTGATGGGAAGATGGAAGGAGTACTCTGAGGAGCTAATGAATGAAGAGAATGAAGAAGAGGAAGGCAATAGGACCTGATGACATACCAGTGGAGGATTGGAAATGTCTTGGAGAGATGGCAGTGAGGTTTTTGATTCAAATATTCAATGACATAATTGAGGGTGAGAAATGTCACATGATGAAGATCTGGGAGAGAGTTGTGGAAGCAAGACTTAGACAAGAGGTGACCATCTGTGAGCAGCAGTATGGTTTCATGCCAAGAAAGAGCACCACAGATGCATCTTTGATTTGAGGATGATGATGGAGAAGAACAGAGAGGATCAGAAAGAACTCCATTGTCAAGTCAAGTCATCTTTATTTATAGAGCACAGTTAAAACAGATAAACTGCCATCAAGGTGCTTTACAACAAACATAAAAAGAAATTAAAAACAGAAAACTGTAACACACACTAATGCTGAATATGAAAATTAACAGAAATGAAATATCATCAAAATGTAAAGATCAACATTAAAAAGAAACAGAACAAAATACACTAAGTCATCTCACCCAGTATGAAACACGAGAGTGAACAGGTGAAGGGAGGAGGCCTGACTGATGTTGGGGGGCAGGTTGTTCCAAAGTTTGGGGTCAATGACTGAAAACATTGTGTCTTTGTGGATTTAGAAAAAGACAAACAGGAGATATCTGGATGTAGTTAGAGAGGACATGGAGGTAGCTGGAGTGAGGACAGAGTGAGATGGAGGAGGAGGAGTCTCTGTGGGGACCCCTGGCAAAGGAACCATCTAAAGAAGTTGATCTGAAGTAGAATCCAGGATGACAGACTTCTGGTAGCATGGATTTAAAACTGTCATGACCTTAATGACTTTTGTTTCATGTAATCCCTCCATCTTTCTCTCATATCCTGCCGTCAGCTGTTGCAGAAGAGCTGATCTCTGTGAGGAGGAGCTGATGTTGGCAGCAGCTGTCATGGTGCTTTTGTTCCAGCCATCTGTGTTGGTGTTCACTTGTCTGAATCATTAGATGGACGTACACCACTGATCCATCTCTGGAGCCAACTGACGTAAAACACATTAAAATGTCTATAATGTAGGAAGTTTTAGAACTCGGGGTGTTGGCTTGTTGTTGCTGACTGCTGTTTTAAAACGAGACATTTAACAAAGTTTGATAAGACACTAAAACCTACAAGAAAGTCCCGTACTTCAGCAAACAAAAGGTTGATGCTGCTGCTGGGGCCAGAAACCTCAGCTCGGATCGTCTTGTCAGGAGATCTGGGTCATGCAGAGTTTCATACGCAGCAGCTCAGAGGTGCCGTGTTTGTCTTCAGCTGTGAGACACGCAGACACAAACCTGCGCCCGCTGTGGGAACGTCACGTGTGTTTTATGACACACGGCTAATCGTCACGGTGGATTTTAGGCACCCTCACTAAATGGAACGGCAGCAGGAAAGATGAAGGTTTCAGTATTTGCAGAAAAACATTTAGTCACAATGAACTTAAGACGAGCCGTGCCGCTTTATAAAAACAGGAACAATGAGCCCGTGCTCAGTGGCCACCGCTCTGGCTCATCTTCTGATTCATTTGTGTCAATTCGTGCTCACTTTGGTGCAGTCAGGAGGTGGAGTGAGTCCAGTTCTGTGGCCTCAGGATTCATCTCTGCTCTTTGCAGATGATGTGGTCCTGTTGGCTCATCGTGCCGTGATCTTCAGCTCTCACTGGAGCGAGTCACAACCGAGTGAAGCAGCTGGGATGAGAACCAGCACCTCCAGATCTGAGGCCATGGTCCTCAGACAGAGGGTGGACTGTTCTCTTCAGGGTGAGGTTCTGCCGGTCAGTCTACGTTCCGCCCCTCACCTCTGGTCATGAGTTTCCTCTGCTGTGTCCTCAGCGTTCTCTCGCTCCCTGTCATTGTATTAGAGTTGTAAACTTCAGTGCACCCCCTCTGTCTCCAACAAGTGTCCCTCATGGTCTTCAACTAACAGTAGCAGTTTCTACTGACACTGGTGGTGGTGGTTGTTCTCAGGCCTCGACCTGCCACGGTTTGAACAAACTTCCCTTTTTGTTTTACGCCAGACGCCCTTCCTGACCCAGCTCTCATTTGCCCGGACTTGTGACCGACACCAACCAGTAACTTCAAAGAACTTTTTTTAGCCCAATCGTATCAATCTGTGAAGGACACACTGAAGTTTAAATGGAAAAGTTGGAAATGTTTTCGCATGGGATCTTCATGTTGGATCAAACATGAACATCTGATTACTGAATGAATGAATGTTGATGGGAGAGATATCACAGAACTGGCAGCTGCAACAAGACATGAAAACCAACTTGGAGGCTCTGAAGATCAAGAGGTGTGCAGCAATGCGTCTTGTCTCCAGATCTGTTCTCCTTATATGTGTTGAGAGATGTAGAAGGAATGCCTGGCATCGTGTTGGGGGTAAAAATGTCAACATGTCATGCTGATGGTGCTCAATGCTACCAAAGAGGAAGATCTTCACACATCACTGATGGAGAAAGTGATAAACCTCAGCATCAACATTAAGGAAACAGAAACCACGATGAAGCAGAAAGAGACACCAGAGGGTGACGTCAAACTGAAAGGCTCAGCTAAAACAAGTCAAGTGTTTCAGAGCTTTAACAACAGAGGAACCATCTTTGACAGAAATCAAGAGCAGACTTGTGCAGGCAACATGAGCGTTCACAGATCTCAGAAAGATTCTGGCAAACGTCTCTCCATGAAGACCCAGAAGAGTGTCACATCAGTCCCACTGTCAAATATGGAAGTGAAGCGTGGACCACGGACCAAAAAGATGAAATGCTGCAGAAACGTGTGTAAGAAGAACGTTCAAGATCTCACACACAGAATCACAAACAAATGAAAACCATCCCTTTACTAAAACATCATGCAGGGACAGGCCAGATGTTTTGGACACACCAGGAGGAGAGTTAGAACATATTGCATCAACTGGAAACATAAAGGGACAGTTTGACAGAATGAAACGTGAGCGCCGTGACGTTCATCTTCTGTACGGTTTCCAGCAGCAGCTGTGAGTGAACTGTTCGTGTTGTAAGAAGAAGCTTCAGAGGGATAAGAACCTCCTCTGAGCAGAAGATGAGTCATTTACCGCTACGGTTTATTTTACACCATCGAGTCATGAACGCCTCGTTTTCCTGAAGCTGACAAGAAGCCCACTCATCTAGAAAAGTTCACACATTAAAACAAAAACATTAGATGTTTCAGAGTTTCTTTGGTGAAATCAACGATATGAAAGTGGCGTGCACGTGGAGTTTCACTGAAGCTGTGCAGGAATGTAATTATATTTTAATGAACACTCCAGTTCAGTTACTCATTCACTCTTATAGACGCACGCACGCACGCACGCACGCACGCACGCACGCACGCACACACACACACACACACTGTGCTTTCAGTTGTACATTTTTACACATCACTTCTTGCTTATACTCAGACAAGCTCTGGTCCAGACCCAGAACTGGTTCCACCACCACACCTCGCCCCACCTTCAGAGCCAGTAGCATTCTGTGAGTCTGAGTGGACCTTAAGGTCCACAAATACTTCTTTACTGCTCGTCCAAAAGTTGTGGGGACCCAGACCCTGGAACCAGCAGCCTCAGAACTTGAGCTCCACATCGACCTGGACCTTTTTAGATCTAGTCCTTTGATGGAGGCGGACTTTGATCACTCATGTCGCACTGACGTGTTCGTTTAGTTTCACACTTTGAGCACGTTGGGTCCGTGGTCACGGCTCTGTAAACACATTTTGATCGTTTGGTCCATAACGAGCACTTCTCTCTACACATCAGACATGAATTGATCTGATCTGAAGGAGCTGGATGATTTTGTATCATGATCTTACGAGATGATTTTATGGATTCTACTCACAATCAGTTCATGTTCTTAGCATGTAAAGAAAACAGTTCATGCTGACACAGTGACACGTCTTCTGATTTTATTGCACCACCTTCATCGTACTTTTCATCTCGACCTGGACTCTGGTGAAATTCCTTCAGTTTGGAAATCTGCCAACGAGCTCCGGTTCAAAGAAGATGACCAGAGAAAAGAAGTGGGGGCGCGTCTCTCAACAGGGGCCTTCGTTCTGAAGACCTCACTGTGTGTGATGTGTGACTAAGTAAAATTTGTCCTGCACAAAATGACAGAATTCAGTAAAAGAGGAAGTTGATGCATCTAAAGAGTAGATGTATATTTAGATCTGCATAAATCATAAATATATCAAACCTGTTGTAATAAAAGTCATATTAGGAGGAACGAACAGGTCACAAGTAATAATAAACTGCTTTCATAAAAAAGAGGCCATTAATATGTAAAAAGAGCTAAATGAAAGATTTTAATAACTGAATAATGTCAGAAAGTCAACTTATTTCACTTATTTCAACTGAGAGGTAAAAAACCTGCTTTGTCCCGACTGACCACATGTTTTGTCTCCAGATGTTCTCTAAGGAACCACAAGGCTCCAACAAATGTTCTTAACTGGGCCAAGCTGGAAGGGTCAGGTCCAACATGGCAGACTACTTCCTCTTCCTGCCCCGGCCTCGCCGTCCACGACTCGTGGAGGGGCCGGCCCCCGCGGAGTCCAGATCGTGAGCCGGCCCGCTCAGGATGCTGATCTGTCCCTCCTGGATTTCACTGCGAGACTCCGACGACAGCTGTTCAATTTTCTGCTGCGTCTCCAGATAAAACATGACGTCTCGGAGCTGCTCCTGCAGCTCGGCGATCATGGCGTCCTTACGTTCTCCTGCAGAGGACAGAAAGACGGAACAGCGCGTCAGTCACATGACCAGAGACGGCAGATCACAGCTACAATCAAACTCGACTGAGGTCACCACAAACACAAACGTACGATCGTTCGCTCCATCCATCCATCCATCCATCCATCCATCCATCCATCCATCCATCCATGCATCCATGCATCCATCCATCCATCCATCCATGCATCCATGCATCCATCCATCCATCCATCCATCCATCCATGCATCCATCCATCCATCCATCCATCCATCCATCCATCCATCCATCCATCCATCCATCCATCCATCCATCCATCCATCCATCTTTACCTGCTTCTTTCTTTTCAGGTGGTGGAGATCACAGCCATCACGTTGCAAGAGGTGGGGGACACACTGGACAGGTCTCCACAACCAGAATCAAAGAAAAACTAAGGCGTAGAAAGTGTCACAGTAATGAAGATAACAATGATAAAATGATAAAACCATGATGGAGGTGCTTTCAGGTGAAAGAAGCTGCTCCTGTGCTTCAAAAGAGAAGGTAAAGGATGATTCAGGGTTCTTTGGTTCTTTAGGGATTAAAAGGGACAACTGTCAATTATTACTGTTCCTTCCTTTCTGCAGTTTGTTCCTGTCTTGTTTCGTGGCTGCTTCAAACCAGAGTACAGAGCAAATAAATACAGAGAGGAGACTAAAGCAGGGGTCTGCAACCTTTACCATCAAAAGAGCCATTTCTGCCCCTTTGTTCACTAAATTAAATGTGTCCAAAGCCACAAAACCTGCTACAACTGGGATTCTCAACTGATGGCCCACAGACCACTTTAAGTTTGTTGGAGGACAAGTTTCTGGTAGGTTGGGTAGTTGGGTAGTTTTCTGTAAAGCTGAAAATATCTAATGATTTTTTTAAATATATATTTTTACACTTTAAGACAAAAAAAAAAGAGGACAAGATTCTTAATAATATGTTCATTCCCAATAAAAAAATAAATAAATAAATAAATGAGCTACATCTAGGTAAATTATTTTAACTGTGGAAAAATTAAGTATCCTACTTGGAATAAATAAAGTTAAAGTATGTTTTACTCCTTCTATTAGTTCTAATATTCACATATTCACAAAGGAAATAACAGAAAAACGGCTAAAACTAGCCCTTTTTGTTGCAATAAGAACCAATAAAACTCAGTTTAAAGTTAGTTTTGATCAAAGCTTGAAAGAGCTGCACAGAGGGACCCAAGGGCCGCATGTGGCTCCAGAGCCGCTGGTTGCAGACCCCTGGACTAAAGGATCAGCAGCTCCTGGAGCAAAGCGCTCTTCATCAGCTGCTGCAGAAACGTCCTTCACTGAGCCTCTTTCTTCCTCTTCTCCCATGGGAGACAAATGACAATTGTAAGAAACATGCTAACAGAATGCTGCTGAAGCTTGAGAACGTAAAAAACAACGTGCATTTCTCCTAAAATCTACTTTCTCGAAACATAGCTGAGTAGTTTTTTAATATGGCCAGAAGGCGCAGACTTTATTTAGTCAAATCCAGAAATACATTCATAAAACATGGTGCAATCGTGAAGAATGCTCCCTTTACGTCCATGGTGGTCATCGATCATTAGGGACAGCATCGATATTCGTATTCTTTATTCAGGGCCCAGCAGGAGCGTTACAGTAAGGGGGCGAAATGTTTGACAAACGGCTCTTTGAGCTCGCACTGGCCTCAGGATGAACAAATGGTGTGAAAGAACAACATAACTCATAAACGTGACCTCACAGGACATTTAAATAAATAAAATAAAAACTGTGCCTCTGAGGCATAATCAATTACAGGGTCATCTCACTGACTTTGTTTTATTTTTAATGATTTGTCTGAACAAAGTTTAATTTATTAGCAGATATTTCTGGAATGTTATGAATATTTAACGCGCGTCCGCTTTTAAATGGACAACTTGGTTGCAAGCTGTTGCTTGTTTACACAGTCAGCAGTTAACTAACTTGTGCATGGATTCGTCTGTATGGGAGTCTAATAAATAACTGCAGTTAAAAGGGAGGTGATGATGTTTTTGCTTTTGATGGGAATCTATGAGTGTGTTTGTCTGTCTGTTAGCAAAATGTCTCATGAATCAGAGGATGGATTTTAATGAAATCCCCAGAAAGTATTCAAGAAATGTACAGCTGCAACATATAGAGTCATATTAATTCAAGATGGCTGCCAGAGCTAAGCAACCATAGCAAACACAAATTTAGCTATGAGTTAGCCAATTTTACACAAATTAAATTTGACCTTGGAGTGATAAGAGACGGACATCATCCCCAACACAAACACTGATTTCTAACAGATTGCCTTAAATCTTTGCTAATTATTTTGCAGATAACTATTAGAGTCAACTCTGTCTGTTAGCACAATATCTCACAAACCAGTACATGCGTTTGAATGAAACTCTCAGACATTAATCACTAGTTGCACATCTTTATATGATTAACTCTTGCAGTCAACCTCATTTAAGATGGCTGCCACAGCCAATTACATTTAGAACACACGAAAGTGAGTAATTGTGCGTCTGTTTTTACAGATGTTGAGCTAAAATTTGGTGCGGTGGTTGCTGAGAGTCATTCAGGACATATATTTCAAGCACTAAGACATTGCATGACACCTTGTCATATCACGATACTGCAAAAGCTTTATTTTACAACGCAACGCCGGCATTTATCAACCTAAGATGACGTGCTTGTAATGCTCTAGCAAGAAAGGTGGTGGTGGGTGATATGTATTTGTTTAAGGTATATTACACTTTTAATAGTTTATCTCATTGGGGTGTTTTCTCCAAGCACCTTGTGGAAAACATTTGTGGCTGTTCAGCTTTTAAACATATTTTTTCTATTGAAATGAAAACATGCAGTGATCAAACACAGTGATGTAACGTGAGAGTTGTAACACGTTCACTAAATAAAACACGTACCAGGTAGTTTATTAACGATCTTAGCCTTATCATGAAACAAATGCTTCTGTAGAAACAGACGGCACATGACGCTGTCAACCTTTTATATGTTCTCCATCTCCACCTTCTGCTGCTTATCTGGAGTCAAGTCGCAGAGGCAACAGGTTCAGGAGAAAAACCCAGACGTCACTTTCCCTGTCTGCATTTTTCAGCTCCTCCTGGTGGATCCCGAGGCGTTCCTGGTGGGGGAAATTAATGTATGTAAAGGTCACGGATGTTTTCACTTACTGATGTTAAATTATTACAGAACCATGCATGTGAGGTCAAGAGAGTCTTTTCCGTCTACTCAGAGAGGAGCCTGATAACTGGTAAACTCTGACGCCTTTAACAACCGTGAGCTGTGAAGCAGAGGTCATGTCTTGACCTCGTCTCTGTCTGATAACAGGTATTTATTGAAGCTTCCCTAAACTCTTTGCCTACGGACAGACCTTGTGATCAGGGCTTCGTATAACATCTTGTATGCCTGTTTTCAATTGCTGCACCGCCTTGCAAGGATTAAACCTGAAAAGATCTTCCCACTTCCTTGTGTAAATTATTTGATCAATGAGTTGATGATAGGATAATTAAATTATCCAACAATTGCCATGCCACAGAAAATACACAATCCCTCTAGCCATTTCTGGATCGCCTTGTCTGCCTCTTAGTGAGGCGTGCCCAGTAACCCCACACCCATTGATCCATTTCCTGCTCCATTCTACAAACAAGATTTCCAGAAGAATTTCTCCACCTGCGGAAAAGACCCCGCCCCCCTGATCTGGACTTCAGGTAAAGAACAGCTTTGAACTTGAAGCAGCCTCACACGGGCTCCTCCTTGGCTGTGAACCACCATAATGCATGCTGAAGGTCATGTCCCCAAGTCGTCAACAGAACCACATCATCTGCATAAAACAGAGATGAGACCCATGAGGTTACCAAACCAGACACCCTCCTCTCCATGACTCCGCCTTGAGATCCTGGCCTTGAACACAATCAGAGACAAGGGACAGCACCTGGCAGGTCCAACCAGAACTGAGCACAAGCTCGATTTTGTGCCCAAGTGGAACCAGCTTTGGTTAAATAAGGACCAGGACTACTCAGAAGCAAACCAGGCACCACAAACACCTGCAGCACCCCCCACAGAATGCCTCAGGGAACATGGCACCGTCTGCAGGTCAGAAAACCACTCCGCTCCTCTTGAATCCAAGGTTTGACAATCTGTCAGAACCTCCCTTCCAACACCCTGGAGTCGAACTTCCTGCGGAGGGTAAGAAGTGATCACACATTAGCTGGAACACACTCCTTAATTTAAAAAAAAATGGAAGCCATCATTTTTACATTTTCAGTTTTACATATTCTTATGAAGAAAACACCCACTGCACAAACTGAGCAGACTCCTCGCAGCAGTTAATACATTTGAAATTAATTACAGCGTTGAGCATGATTAACTGGAGCTAATAGAAACTTTTCATGTCAGAGACATCATCATTTTTATTTTTACCCTGAAGTATTCATCATCCAGAAAAGGCAGCACTTTGTCACAACGTAAACTGGCTCCTTCCTGCCTTTCGACAAGGAACTAAAAGGATCCGAGTCTGATTGACACGACAGTTTGACGAGTGAGGAGCAGGTTGTGATGCTCTAAAAAGAGAACTAAAGGAAGAGGGGAGTGCTTCACCAGCAAACCATTATTTAAGCTTTCTTCAGCTGACTGAGAAAAGGCCTTTTGCTCTCTGCAGATATCATACCTTGGGGGTGGTCTTGCATAACTGCATATCAAGTTTCCATCTAAAAATAAAGAGTTATGGTAAGAGACGTAATCTGGAAAACCATCTGAAATCATCTGTTTCTGAGAGAAGTGAACGTTTGATGGTTCAGGTGTAACCAGCTGGTATTAAATTGAGTGATGCTGGGACTTTTTCTGTTTGTATGCAGATATGTATAAATATTTCATTTGTTTTATTCTTAAAAAATAAGCCATTTTTTTATTCCTTCTCTTTATGAAATGCTTTTTGTGCCTGTGATTGTTGTAATCAAGTATTTTATGGAAAGCACTTTATGTTGATTTATGCATGCTTTAAAAAGGAAATGTTTGTGTGACACATACCTACTTCCAAAAAACAAACAAACAAACAAACAAACAAACAAACAAACAAACAAACAAACAAACAAACAAACAAAAAAAAAAAAAAACAGTTAAAAGAGGAAATATTTCCAGACATCTTGTTGCAGGAACCAAAATGAACCAGTTGAAATTCAAAAACATGCTCAGCTCTGTGGTTGTTGGAGTCAGATACATATAATGTAAAAGTTGGTTTGCACCTGCAGGAAACAGGAGAGCATGACTTGAATTCACAATATACTCAACAGAAAAACATTAGTAGCTATAGGAGCTGCTTCGTAACAGCTTTCAGTTTGATTTCACCTCAACAATGAAGCAGCAATTAAAGTCAGTCTCTTGTGGAAGAACAATAGTGGGAAAAAAATTGAAGTCTTACTTCTGAACAAAGTCATGAATCATTTAAACGTATTTCCCAAAAGATTTTTATTGATTGTTGAAAAGTCCAGGCCTTTTTTTTTAAACAAATATTTTGCCTTTAATAGACTTTTTTGCTTATCTGTACATAAAAAAACCCCACTCAGAACTATTTTATGATAAATATGGTAAGCTCTGGTCCATATAATTGGCCAATATGTTGTATGTAAATTTATAGAAAAGTCAGTTTTGTTTTTTTGTGGCAGATTTTATATGTAAAAGTCGTTAAAGAATATCTTACTTGTTGTAGATGGCTCTTTAAACAACCTGTTTCGAGAAATAAGTTCAGTTTTGACCACACTGACAAGCTATTGGCAGACATTTAAAATGGTTTGTAGGGGAGTGGTGGCGCAGAGGTTAGAGACGGTCGGCCTGTGATCGGAAGATCGCCGGTTCAAGCCCAGGTACCAACAACATCAAAAAATGTGGGTGGAAAAAGGTGAAATACCCACACCTGCCTCCACCCTCATTCATCCCACTCTGTGCCCCTAACAGGTCTCTCTTGAAAATGAGTTCTAGTGGCCCAATGAGACTACCTGGATAAATAAAGGGTAAATTAAAAAAGTCTGTGGTCGTTTGTGAGTGCAATTAGCAGCAACAGCTAACTGTAGCACTTCTGGTAGGAAAATAACATTTCTCCTTGAATACCTGTAACATGTAAAATTGATGAAAGTCTAAATGTTTACACCCAGAAAAGGGTGGATTGTCCTCTCCTGGTTGCGAGTGATGTGCTAAAGTGGAGGAGTTCAAGTGTTTCGGGGTTTTGCTCACGAGTGAGAAGAATGGAGTGTGAGATGGACAGATGGATTGGTTTGCCATCTGCAGTATTGCAGACTCTGTGCCAGTCCATTGTAGTGAAGAGGGAGTTGAGATGCAAGGCTGGTCGTCTATGTTCCTCACCTATAGCCCCGATCTCTGCATGGGCAGTGATGAAAGAACTGTGAGAGTACCACTGGCTGCAGCACCTCCCTCCAAGATTGCTATGTCACCAGCTGTACTGCTCTACTAAAGGCTGCAGTCGTGTGCTACTCTTCGCTGGAGCATTATATTCCACAATATTTATGTCTCTGGCCAGTATTATTGAATACTATAAAAATACTTACCTTATCTTTGTGTCTATAGTCCTTCTGCCTCATTGGGTCCTGTCCATTCCTGGTTCTGCCTTTGATCCTGTTCCACATTCCTCGTACTTTGCCCTCCAAACACTTGCCTTCCTTGTCTGCCCTGCCCAGTCCTTCATCTCTAGAGCCCTTCTTGGATTCAACCTTGTGCCACACAACAATGTCCAAACATGTAAGAGGAAAACAAACTATCAATATCCACATTCGGTTCCCTCATCCAGACCCACCTGACCTTGTCCTTCCTCCTCCGGGGCTAGATCTATTGCATCACTGTAATTAATAAATACTACTCATTTTTCTACGTCTGAGTCTTGTCTCGTTCCAGGTCTCGTATGGGTTCCTCTCGTCATAACAAGAATGCGATGGCAGATACCAGCGGTTGAAATGAGTTACCTCTACAGAGTATACTGGACTCTCCCTTAGAGATATGGTGAGAAGTTCAGTTAAAGACTCATAGCCGAGCCGCTGCTCCTCTATCGAGAGGAGCCAGTTGAGGTGGTTCTTGCATCCAGGGAGGATTTTTTTTTTTTTTTAGACTAGAGTTGTTTGAAAATGGCAGCAATCAGCTTTATCTCTTTACTCAGACTAGCCTTTAACTTGTTGATCCGGTCAAAACCAAACCAAACACAAAAGTGCCACTCGCGGAAGAAGAACGTTGTGTTTCAGTGACGTGTATAAAAATTCTTAGAGAGTCTAATATACGAACACATAAAACATTATTCATGAGCATGTCACATTTCGTTACATGAACTATAGGAATCTTATTCTCTTTAGAAAATATCAAAACTCTGCATTGAGTGCAGGATCATTTTCGTGAAATGACTCAAAGAGTATCGTTTTAATTGCTCCACAGCACACAGGAGGTCATTAAAGAAGGCAATTAGTGCAAAAATACATCAAATTACATACTGTAGTCTTCATGGCTGCTCACAGGGTTCTTCTGTTAATTGTTTGAAGGTTGTGGGTGGCACTGCTACCTGCAGCTTAATTACATGTAATCATCTAGGGATTTATTAGCTCGCATACCTACTTCAAACAGTTTTATCCCTAAATATTCAAAAAATATATCTTTATTAGTGTGAACTGTTGTTTAGAGGTTTGTCAGCTTAATCCGATCTTTATTTTTATGAAATGCTGCCAAGTGCATGCACGGAACAACTTTAACCAATAAGCTATAATAACTCATTCTTCAGGATAAGTCCAGTCTGACAAATGAATTTTGTGAATGTCAAAAATGAATCAGACCTCTGCAGATCATTTTTATTCCACAAGCAAGCCTCATTTTCTCTGCACTTTGATGCAGATGCATGTTAAAGATGGTGATCGGAGCTGCGGTGACATTTTCATCAGAAAAACATCAAGAATATGTGCTTAATAAGTACAGAGAACAAAAGATTGTTTGGACAATTAGACCCAACTGGTACACAGCTTTTTAAAAAAGGACTTAAAATAAAATAAAGGTCAGACTTTAAGTGAGCAGTTTAGATTGCAGCCTCCACTCATTGCTGTGATTCTATGGGATCTTGCTATGGGATGGGAGCCATGGGACTCATTGCTATGGGATGGGACCAGTCTATGGAATTGCTCACCACAGACTCATGTTCAGGCTTCTGTTACGTCGTATTGTTTTACATTATAAGTGTTTACCGTATATCTTAGATTTTTAGCGTACCGTTTTATTTTTGTGTAGTGTGTATCTTTGCGTATCTTAGATCCTTATTTACTGTTTCTTTTTATACTTTATATTTTGCTATTTTGGGAGTAACTGGGACCCTGTGTACATAGTTTCGTTCCACCTCATATAGTACGTGTTGGAAATAACAGTAAAGTTGACTCTTAACTTGAACTTGATAGTCTTCAATAACAAACATTTTACATAAAAAGATGTTAGAGCTTCTAGCATTTTCCATTTCTTTACCTCGATTTGATACAGATCAGTTCACCGAAGCCTCAAAAAGCTTTTAGTGTGCACATTAGTCAGAAAATACTGTATCCGTAACTAAGCACCACCTGCACCACTTTCTGGATGGATATTTGTTTGCAAGCGCATCAAGGTAATAAATTCTGGGAGACAAGACCTTTTTCTGCCCTATTCATCACTCCAGCCCTCCTTGGTGTCATGAGAACCTCATTAATTCAATGCACTGCAGGGATGTGCTTAACCTGAACAGATTACTAAACAGGCAGACAGAGCTATACACTCAAAACACTACCTGTTGAATCGACTTAAACAGCTATTTTATTAAAAAATAACTAATTAAATAAATAAAATTATGAGCAAAAGTGGAGGAGTGAATTTAATGGTTAAAAAAAAAGTATGGATTTTTCTTTTTTCTTTTATTTTTTTCCACCAAGACAGAGTTTGAATAATTTTAAATTGATGGCCCAAGCTAATTTCCTTGGTAAATACAGTATTTAGTAATTTTTAAGGCATTTGTCATATCTGTGTGTTTTGTGATGGTTTTGTCTTATTACTATTTCGATGAAGTTCTCTGAGTCTGTTTTTCCTGTTTCCAGTCTCCCCAGTGTTTCTCTCCTCATGCTCCAGCTCTTACCACTCTCACCTGTCCCTTATTGTCTTTCCCCAACAGGTGTTTGTCACTGTGTCTCATTAGTGTCCCTTTAAGTTCAGCATCTCTGTGTCTTCTCTTTAAATTGTGCTTCCCAGTCGTCATGTTCAGCTTCTTTTGTTCCTTTGCGTTCAGAAGATTAATAAATAAGTTATTTATTTTAGCCTCGAGTTTCCCGGAGGTCTGCCTGCATCTGGGTTCAAAATGCTGATTGTGACAGAATTTTCTGCCATACACGTTGCACCGCCCCTATAAGGCGCATCAGTCCATATATGTCTAACAATGTGGAAAATTCATAAATACGTCGCATCTCCTATGTGTCACCGGTGAGAACCCAGAAATGTGAGCCGATGCGCCAAAAATTGATTGGCAGCTACGGGAGCGTGCACGGGAGAACTTTAACAAGGATTTAACAAGATTAACACTTAAAAACAATTATTTGTTTGCTCTACATTATAGTAAAGGTGTGTCTCAGTCTAAAGTTTCCTTAATAAATACACTTTGACGGTCAAATCAGCTGAATTTTCAAAAGCCGATACACAGAAACAGGATCGCGCAGAGGGACGACTCGCAGTGCATTTCTTCAAAATTTAACAAAATAACCACCTAAAAACAATAATTTTTTTGCTCAACTTTATAGCAAAGATGTGTTTCAGTTGAACTTTTAGTTAATAAATGCACTTTAATGGTTAAATTAGCTGCATGTCACCGGGGCAGCGCAGCGAAATGAAGCTGATTTTTAACGGTTGCTCTAAGCGAGCTGGACAAAGTTGGAAGTTTATGGCAAGCCGATTGTGTTATTAATAGCCACTTTTACCTATTACATGCCACAACGGCATGCCATACTCCTCAAGCGCCATCTAGCAGCTAAAAATGGTAGTGTTCAATATTTTCAGTCAGAATGAATGAAAACGGTTATATCTCAGCCAAAAAGTGGTTTATAAATATGGAAAAAAAAATCCATAAATACAGTGTTTCGGCCTATAAATCACAGGACATGCAAAGTATGCAAAAAAAAAACCCCTGCAACTTATAGGCCAAAAAATACGGTAGTCAAAACGACTGGTTAAGTGTGATCATGCACAGCAATTAATTTGTTATGAATATTTTTTTTTTCTTTCCTGTGCATTCTGGACATTTATTCACTCATTAGATATGTTTTAGAGGTAAGCTCTAATCGTTTACTTGAAGATGTTCCACCACAGGCTGAATTTGTTTATGCAGCATGCAGTAATCATAAGTATCTTATCAGTAAACAACAAATTTGAGGTGCAAACTGAAAGATGTGCGTGTCGTCTCCTGGTTGTGTTTTTTGTGCATCCTGCTTCCTTTTACTCATCTCCTCTAAGTTGTGTTTTATGCATCTCCAGAGGAAACACCTGGCCTATAGCCTTCACTTCAATCTGGACAAAAAATAAAAAAAAAAGATATAAGCTTCCTTCCCATCTCTGCATCTTTTCACAATACAATCATGAGCAAAAAGACACGTTTGATAAAATGTGCATGAGCCGAGCAAGAAACATTAATTCTAATTAGAGAATAAGCAAGTTTCAAATCTACCAAGGGCATTGTTTTCTTTATTTTCCATACCTGCTCAGGGTAGGTGTTGGTGGTGAGAGCTTTTGCTATTGATCACTGCGCAGGAGATGGGACACACCCGGCACCAATCCATCACAGGACTAACACAGAAACACATGCAGGCTCAGACACCTTCAAGGTTAAATCCCCTAATTGACTGAAATACTTTATTCACAAACAAAAATAAAACAGAATCATGTGGAGAACAAGCAGAAAAACCAGCACAGCTTCCTGTTCCGAGTTACCCACCAACCAATACAAAAAGGATAAAACCCCTCATGATCTATTCATAGCAGAGTCAATGATATACCACTTGTATGAAAACAGAACATTTGGGTCTCACTGTTCGCACTGGGGTTTGTAATATGGTGATGGTTTAAAAAAAAAAAACAATAAAAATACATTATTTATTTATTTATTTATTTATTTATTTATTTATTTATTTATTTATTTATTTATTCATTTTATAAAAATAAAATTATATACACAACAAACACATGTATACCACAC
>JARVGV010000192.1:18208545-18219597 GCA_031762435.1 Hypsolebias longignatus | reverse complement strand
GCCCCCCGAGGGACGCGGTCGAATGCCTTCTCCAAGTCCACAAAGCACATGTAGACTGGTTGGGCAAACTCCCACGCCCCCTCCAGGACCCTGCTGAGGGTGTAGAGCTGTTCCAATGTTCCACGACCAGGATGAGAACCACACTGCTCCTCCTGAATCCGAGGTTTGACTATACAATGGACCCTCCTCTCCAGAACCCCTGACTGGTCCTTACCAGGGAGACTTAAGAGTGTGATCCCCCTGTAGTTGGAACACACTCTACGGCCTCCCTTTTTGAGTAGGGGAACCACCACCCCAGTCTGCCAATGCATTGATGTCCACACAATACTGCAGAGTCGGGTAAGCCAACACAACCCCACAACATCCAGAGCCTTGAGGAACTCCGGGCAAATCTCATCCACCCCTGGGGCCCTGCCATTGAGCTTTACCACCTCGGTGACCTCAGCACCAGAGATTGGAGAGCCCGACCCAAAGTCCCCAGACTCCGCTTCCTCAGTGGAAGACGTGCCGGAGGGATTGAGGAGGTCTTTGAAGTATTCCCCCCATCGACCCACAACATCTCGAGTTGAGGTCAGCGGCACACCGCCCCCACTATAAATAGAGTTGGTGGCGTACCGCTTTCCCCCCATGAGACGCCAGATGGTGGACCAGAATTGCCTCGAAGCCGTACAGAAGTCGTTTTCCATGGCCTCTCCGAACTCCACACATGCCCGTGTTTTTGCCTCAGCGACCACCCGAGCCGGTCCTTAGTTTTGTTTATTTGGCCCTTCACTTACTCCCCTTTGCTTTCTTATCTTACCTTATTAAACCACAGAAGCAGGACATTTTTGTGATTTTTATCCTTTTTTATTTGCACAAACATCATTATTGGAGCATCGCTACTCTAAATTAGAAGGTTCAGTCACCACAAGGATACACGTAAAGAGATTAATACATCTGCTCAACACTGATAGCAATCTTTTATTCAAAAACACAAGAAGCTTTTATCATAAGAAACTCCCAGGAGGAGAAATGCTTGAAGGTGTTTTCCTGCAGTTTATTATGATCGGCTCTCAAGCCTTCCCTGCAGCTCACAGCTTTTCTCGTTTATTTGTCTCAGTAATGATTCTGTGGAGATCACTTCAGACAAATAACCTTTTGTGTTACTGCATAAAATATCTCACGATATTTTCAGGGTCAGCAGAAAGAAAAATGGAGGAGATCAAATTGGTTGCACATTCAAAAGAATCAATCTTTTCCTAAAGTGCTTAGCTGGTTGTTGTTTTGGAAATTCAATTAGATATTTCAGATAAATTAACTGGACACAGATTTACATTTTCTCAATGTCTCACACACACAAATGGCTTTTTTTTTTCAAACTGTATTGTATTTAACTAAGCTTCAAATAATTATTTGCTGCAATATTAATGTACAGTATATGTTATTTATTTAACTTTTAGAAATAAAAAAAACAAATAACATCTAGACTGGACTATTGCAACACTTTATTATCTGAGTGTCCAAAGTCTTCAGTTAATCCAAAATGCTGCTGCCAGAGTCTTATCAGGCTCCTCTCTTGTGGAACCAACTTCCAGTTTCTGTCCAAGAGGCTGACACATGGTCCAGTTTTAAGACTGGGATTAAGTATTTCCTTTTTGAGAAATCCTATAGTTAGGATTGGCTTGTTAGGTTGCCATAGGCTTAGACTACAGGAGGACACATTGACCACATTTCTTTGTTAAAATTGAATAGCTGTCATTTGAGACCTTTTCTATTTTAACACAATTCTTGACCTGCCATTGTGTATCTGTTCCTCCTTCCTGTTCCTCTCAAACCCAGCCGGTTGAAGCAGTTGAACACTTGTCCAGAGCCTGGTTCTGCGAAAGGTTTCTTGAGGGAGTTTTTCCTTTCCACTGTCGCCTTCATGCTTGATCAAGATGAGAGTTCTGTGATGAAGTTAAACTCAAAGCAGTCTGCTCCTTAGATAAATAGTGTTAACTTATTACTTTATTTATGAATGTTTCTGTTCAGTGCCCTGAGATGACTTCTGTTGTGACTTGGTGCAATATGAATAAACTGAACTGAATTGAATTGATCCAATGGGAATAATCACGTGACATAACATGAGCACATTGAAAGTGTCCCCAAATCACAAAGAAAATGAGTGCAAATGTTTCCAATATGCCACATATTATTAGTGTTATTATTTATTTATGTATTACCTTTGTCTGCATGTGCATATTTATAATAGTAACCGTCAGGTTTTATGACCACAACAAAGTCAGTTCTGCAGATATTGAAATTAAATTGGGTGTGGGAGTAGCTGAGAATCATTGTCAAAACATACTGTGAGCACTAACAGATTGCACAAGATCTTGGGAAAGTGCATGGAATTGCATAATATGCCACATTCAAGATTTCACTAAAATGGAAACATGACATGATTTGTTTAAGGCAGCAGGATTAAAAAAAAAAAAAAGAAGAGGTTATAGGCCCTAAAATTAACACATTTTTGTTACTTTTGAGAATTAGTGATTACAAAGGGTGAAGTTTCTATGTTTTTAAACCTAGTATAAAAAAAATTACCAGTTGTACTCAGATTTACTCAAACAAACAGTGCACGTGTATTTCAGAACATTTTTGCACCAAGCGTCCCTCCCAGTAGATTCGACAAGTTCTTTGTGATGAAGATGAAATTTAAAATGCAAATGTTATAATAAAAGGGACAGATGCTCATTTTCTCACCACCTAATTGGCTTTAGTTAAACGTTTAACTCGGCTGTCTTGTATTTCCCAAGAAAGTTGATGCTCTGTAGTTTCTTTGCCCATATTTAACCTTCTCACTGAAAGACGTGGCCTTCAATGGCACTGATTGTTCTTTCTTTCTGTTGCAGGAAGTGGTTACAGCAGTTCGAGGAGGAGTGAATCCATCAGGACATTTATCCAATCAAACCAGTCTATGGGACCTCAGTTCCTCCTTTTTCTTTGCTGGGACTGTCATCACCACAATCGGTAAGAAGAAGAGATTCTTTATATGTTTATACAAATCTGCGCTGCCTTCTGTGCTCTGAAAAGTAAGCACTTTTGCCTCCTTACGATCATATTTGACAGTAATTTTGTGTCTCCTCAAGTTTTCCCTATGAGCAAAGCTTCCAGGGACATATTGCAATTTCAAAGATCATTCTGGCATGAAATTGCACTTGCACAAATAATGAAGTATGACGGAAGGTCTTGTTTCATGATTGCACTTTGCACAAGGGCTAAGAAAAACAGCAAAACCAACTTGCTCTAACTGGAAATATACATTTTCCTTACACTGGCTCTCCTAAACATCAAAAAGTGCCTAATTTATCATGCGTAAAATACAGTCAGTAAATATTTCAGCTTACACATGAAGCTTTTATCCAAGTAACAGGCTGAAATGATGCATTTTAGGTTAATCGGTGCTAAAGTACCGTATTTTCCGACCTATAAGTCACAGTTTTTGCATAATTTGCATGCCCTGCAATTTATACAGTGAAGCAACTTATTTATGTTTTTTTTTTTTTTGTCCCCATATTTAGAAACCAATTTTTGACTGAAATATGACCATTTTCATTCATTTTGACATGGAAACTATTGGACACTACCATTTTCAGCCGCTAGATGGCATTTGAGTAGTATGGCATGCGGTTGTGCCATGCAATAGGTAAAAGTGGCTATTGATGACACAATCGGCTTGTCATAACCTGCCACCTTCGTCTAGCTCCAGGATCATACCTGGAGCAACAGTCAAATTAGCTTAAGTTTGCTGCGCTGCCCCGGCAAAATGAAGCTAATTTGACCGTCAAAGTGCATTTATAAAGTAAAAGTTAAACTGAGACACACCTTAATTTTGAGCAAACAAATAATTGTTTTTAGATGTTAATCTTGTAAATTCTTGTTAATGTCCTCCCGTGCACTCTCCAGCAGCCACCATTTGGCAGCTGATCGATTTTTGGCACAACACCGGCCAACATTTAACAAACTCGACGCATAATAGATGAGATGTATACGGTGAAGTGACGGATTTTTCCACTTTATTAGACATTTTTGGACTGATGTGACTTATTTGGCGGTGCAACGTGTACAGCGGAAAACACAGTAGTCCTTTGTTTATCTCGGGGGTTAGGTTCCGGTTCTGCTCCAATTTTGGTCTAGTTCTGTGCAGTCTTTGAGCACTGAAGCGCATTATGGGTGGGGATGGACCTTCAGGTGGTCAGCGCAGGACTGGATGTGGTTGACTGAGTCTGAGTCTGGATGAAAAAAATCCCGATAGGTCCTGGAAACAGCACTGGACCTATGGGTGGCCCATGCCCCCTTGGGAGTCCTCATGGCATGGGCCGGCTAGCAGCTCTTAGGTTCACCGATTAGTCTGGAGGTCCGGTTCTGCTTCGGTTCCCGGTGGGTTCTATGCAGTTCTTTGCATCCGCTAGGCACCAAAGCCACTGTATGAATAAGGACTGAACTTTGTCCAATCAGATCAAAACTTTCCCCCTATGTATTTCAGCAGAAAGCAACAGGGCTTCTGGGCAGGGCACTGTTGGCTTCTGGGAAATGTAGTTGTTATGAACAGAGATGTGGAGGCTTATAGAGAGAAAACTACAAAATGGCAGCGCCCGTCCGAAGTATTTTATTTTTTGTTAACTTTTTACTGTACAGTATCCCGTACTGTCCCAATCACGTAAGTAATAGTAGTTGAAAGTCATGTGTCCTGTAAATTTTTTTCTCTCGTGTAACCTACTTTGAAAAACCGCCAAAGAGCGAGTCCGTGAAAATTGAACTGCGAAGTAGAGAGGGACCAGTGGTGTAGTGTATGTGATACGTGGGTATACTGAGTATACCCACTGGAAAATAAGAATTTCAGTATGCCCACTTAAAAGAGCCCAATGAAACATGACTTATCATTGGGCACGTGTCACCGATAAGTCAAACGGCAGTTAAACGCTTCCGTAACAATCTATCGGTGTGCAGCGCTTTGCTTTGATACTGTTTTATAAATTCTATGACATGTTTTTAATACAACGTTAACTGCTGTACAAAGTTTGTTGTTCATTTATTCAAATACAAGCATCAGAGAAATTTGGAAATGTTCAATAGGCTAAAAAATCAAAATAAATTGACGGTTTCTTTGTACTAACAAGTGTACTTTTGGTTTCTAAGCACAGTACTAACATGTAGACTACACCACTGCGAGGGGCTACTGTAATGTATTGTGGGGTGTGAGAGTGCATCGTGTGTGGATCCTGCCTTGTGGCAGCAGTGGTAGTTGATCTCATGGCGACTCTGAACAGGACGAGGCAGGAATGGAAATTGGATGACTGCATGGATTAAGAAATAAACTCACTAGACCTGCAAGCAGCAAGAGTGTGAACAAACTCAGCGAGCCAAAACCATTTAAATCAGGCTTTAATCATCACTGTAGCTCCAGCTAATGGTATAATTAAATCATTTCAGGCCTTAGTGAGTATTCAAGCTTGAATTTACAACAACTGCAGGTTGTTCTTTATCAGGAAGCGGCTGAAACTTCACGTCTTTGACACTGTTTCTTCTGTGTCTCTGTCATCTGCAGCTGTAAGAGCTTACTAATCAGAAAATAAAACACCTCGCGTTATCTCACTCTGGACCCCCCCCACCCCCCCATCCACCCTCACACCCACACGCACGCTTTCTGACAGCTCATCTGGCTTTTCCAATTGGACCTTGACAGACTGCTGCGTCTGCTCAGCAGGCTGTTGGGCTTCATTTCACAACTCCAGCACCCTGTCAAAGCTCACCCTCTAATGAGAAAATTAAGCGCACTACATTAATGAACTGTTTTAACAGTCTTCTTGGAACGCTGGCGTACTTGTTTTTCAGACGAATGGTTCTCATGTGTGGGCAGAGCGTGATCTCGATGAACAATTTGGTTGCAGTTTGTGTCGATGCCACGTGTGGTTGAAAGAGTTCACGAGCTCTGCGTCCAGGTTCATAAGACTGGTGTTCTGTAACAGGGATGTGCATTTCACAGAAAAAGACTAGTCAGGTTTGTTGGAAGATTTTAATTTTTATTTACAGCACCAATGGAAATAAAATTATAATGCAAAGCTTTACAAACAGTATAAAACTAAATGCTACCCACAGTGGAACTTGGTAATAAATGTATTGTGTTTAAACTAAAAATATATAAAATGTTTTCAAGGTTTGTAAGCTCAATCACTCAGGTAGATGACACCAAAAAATGTTAAATCACGTCATCTGGTCCAGATGACGTGATTTAACATTTTTTGTTGTCTATACAGTGTTTAGAAATAAAGAAAGTATTTTGAATTTTAAGGCAAAAAAAAAAAAAATCTTTCAAAGAAAATTGGGAAGCAAAAGGTTGCAAAAGTAAGTAATATGAATAAAAAAAATAACAATAAACAACAGCTGGAGGAACATTTTGCTATAAATTTGGTTAATTGGCAACAGGTAATTAAAAGGACTGGATATTTAAAAAAGCACTTCAGAGAGGCTGAATCTCTCAGAAGTGAAGATGGGCAGAAGTTCGCCAGCATAAAAAAATAGTAGAACATTGTCAAGTTATTGTTCCTCAGAAGAAAATTAGGAGGATTTTAAATATTTCACCGCTTTCTTTCAATCATAACATCAAAAAAATTGGGTAACACTTTACAATTAGGCTCCATTTATAGATGACTAATAATTTATAAAAATGTTATTAATTCCCCCTATGAACACTTTATAAATCATTAATAATTGTTTATTATGCAAGGGTGACAGAGACAAAACTGAACAGTTTCTTGCCAAATAGTGAGCCAAATCTGTTCGCCTCTATATTTCATCTATTAAACATTTCAAACTAAATTACTACCTTGTAAGCACAATAAGCATTTGTAAATCTATTTTTATGATATAATATTAGCTGTAGATACTTATAATGCAGTGAAAAAGTACAATATTATATGCTAAAAAATGTTTATAAATGTTATTGTGCTTACTCTGAAATGTTTAATAGAACAACTTTAAATGAAGTGAACAGATTTGGCTCACTATTTGGCAACAAACTGGTCAGTTTTGACTCTTTGTCACCCTTAATTAATGCATAATAATCAGTTATTAATGATTTATAGAGTGTTTATAGAGGAATTAATAACATATCTATAAATTATTTATCAGCCATCTTAGTAAATTGGTTTAAAAATTTTAAATCAAGAGAAATCTTTGAGCTTGAAGGAGCGGCTGAAAGTCAGCAATGGGCGCTCGTGATGTTCAGGCCCTCAGGCAGCACTGCATTAAAAACAGCTGATTCTGTTATGTACATCCCTGCATGAGCTCAGGAACACACATCATTTATTGCCTGTAAACACAGTATGCAGAGCCATTCTTAAATGCTGGTTAACGCTATGTCGCGCAAAGAAGAAGCCATACATGAACGTCATCCAGAAATGCTGCTGCCTTCTCTGAAACAAGGCTAATTTAAAATTACCTGAGGCAAAACAGAAAACTGTTGAAATTACAATGCTTTGTTGCGCCCATACTAAGAAGGAGAGGGACCATCTGACCTGTTAGCAGATTTAAAAGTCTGCCTCTTTGATGGTATGGGGGTGCATTAGTGCATCATAACTGCAGAACAACAAATGCTCCCTTCCAGACGTCTTTATTAATTTATTTATTTATTTCAGGCAAGGCAAGCTTGCATATTTGAGCAAGACAAAGCTATTCCACAAACTGCTTCCATTACAACAGTATGGCTTAACAGTAAAAGGGTCCGGATGCTGAAATGACCTGCCTTTCATCTTTTGAAAACATTCGGTGCATCATGAACATCATGAACTCTATTCATTCAACAGGCCTGTTAAATAGATAGAATCCTCCATTAGACAACAATGGGGTAATGCTTTCCTCCAAAATTTCCAGCAAATAGTCTCCTCAGTTCATAGATGTTTACGAACTGTTGTTAAAAGAAGATTGATGCATCACATTGGCAAACATAATCCTGTTTTTATTGATATTATTGCTGCCAACAAATCAAAATGATGTTATTTTGTCTTTAAAATAGTACAGTTTCTTAGTTTAAATATTTGATGTAATTACTACGTTCCAAATGCAAATAAAATAAGACTTTGTGAGTTTTGCAAATCATTCTTTGAGTTTTTATTTACAAATTACATAACATCCCAAACTTTGGAATCAGAGTAGTAAAAATAATCCATACAATAATAACTAAAGATATCCCACCACCCTGCACTCGCACTCGCTGTGCACATAAGTTTCACTAAACTACAAAAATTGACAGCAACTCACACTTCTAACAATGTGTGTTCGTTTTGCTTTGATTATTAATATTGCACAAAAAGAGTCGACACAGATGTTTTCTGATGCAGCTAAACTTGGAAATTGTTTCGCACTTTAGCATCACTTCCCAGTAATGTTAGAAGTGTTGGTGTTATCAGGTGAAAATGGGGAAAAGAAAGTTGTTGTTTTTTTAAATATCATGCAGAGGCCAAATCAGCTCCGAAAGGAACGACGACAGGTGCGGTTAGCTTTGATTTAGCAGCAGAAATCTCAACCCCAGGATTTGTCTTGCGCTTTTAATTTTTACTGCTGGTTCGTATAAACAGCATTTAATTGCTGTTCAGAGTGTAGACAATCATCATTTTGCCTGATTGTTCTGTGGCCTTTGAGGTGTCGTGTTCATAAATCATATTCAGAGAAGCCATTTTTAACACAAGTGTTATTTTATGTCAGCGCTGAACCAGAGAAGAACATAAAAAAGAACATTCATTTAACAGACGTCAGATTTGTTGTTAAGGTCACATACTGATGGAGCATCTGGTATTATGATTGGTCCTTTCAGTAATGTGTCATTAGATCCAAACAATAAAAGACAGTCCCAACCGTAATCCAGGAAAGAAGCTGAACGCATGATCAGCTGCTCCACCAAGCTCCTGAGAGCTGAAGAAGTAAGTCTTACAGGGTATCACTCCCCTGGGATAGGTGATACATAGATGTTTTTATTTCCCTCTGCCAAAAGACAAATAATATTTTTGTCTGCGTTAAACCGTCTGTCTGTTAGCAAGACATCTAATAAGCAAATGGACGGATTCTAATATAACTTTCATTCAACATATATAATATCAATAAATACAAATAAATTTTAAAAATTAAAAGAATAAAAATTAAATTAAATTAAAATTAAATAATATTTTATTATTAATAATAATAATAATAATATAATAATATAATAAAATTAAAATAAAAACAATAAATTAAAATCTAATATAATGTTCATTCAACCTATATAATATAAATAAATATAAAAAATAAAATATAAAAATAATAAAATAAAATAATAATTATAACAATATAATAATAATAATAATAATAATAATAATAATAATAATAATAATAATAATAAACAAATAAATAAAATAAAAATAATAAATTAAATTATAATATAACTTTCAGAAAACAATCATTAGCTGTTCTTCTACAGCTGATTAAAATTTGGAGGTAACAGAATTCTGTATGACTGCCGCAGCTAATCAATGTTAGCTAGCAGAAAACTGGCTAAAACTGTCAGTTTTACAGATTTTAGACTAAAACTTGTGTGGGAGTAGTTGAGTCATCCCCAACTCATTATGAGCACTAACTAATGGCATCAGGTCTCTGCCATTAACCATTGGCACAAACATTATTTGTTTGTTAGTAAAATATCTTTGGAGCTAATGAGCTGCGTTTATTAAACGTGCACAAATAATGCTTAGCTGTACCTTTACAATGGATTTATTATAGTGTCAACTAATATTACAGATATTGAGCTAAAATTTGGGGTGGTAGTAGCTGAAGATCATCCACAACCATACAGAAGCTAAATGTGCTAAATGGTGTTTAAAATTTTAAAGTGTCAAAACAGTAGATAAAGTTAAAATGTGCATTATTGGAGTTAAAAATTAGATTTAGCAAAGCAGTAGCTAAAATTTACACAGTAGTAGCTAAATGATTAAATTGCTACCTCAAGCTAACAGTAGCAACAAAAGAAGTTGCTAAAATATGACAAACATGCTCAAACTAAAATTAGCAAAGCCAGTGGCTAAGATTTGCTAATTTTTAGCTAAAAGAAGCAGAATGATAGCTAAAATTTTATAGGAAGAGTACAATAGAGCAAGGATGCTGAAGCAGATTTCAAAGAGAACAATGTTTTTGAATTGAAGACATTTCAATGTATTTCTATGGGAGACATGTTTGTAAGTAAAGTTATATATTTTGTGAAGTACAAGGATTACAAAAATAAATAAATAAATAAATAAATAAAAACACAACAGAATAGTATGGTTTGAAATAAGTTGGCGAAGGCAGTATTTAGTAAAACTGCAGTGTTTTCTCTCTGTGACATTTCTCATGAGTTTGAACAGAAAACTCTGAGCTTTACTACAGTTGTGTTTTCTGTATCAAATAGAGCAAACCCTGCTGCGTAACTGCATGTGATTGTTACATAACACACTAAACAGTGTCATAAATGATCTGAACTGGAGCCTTTTTAAGTGAAAATTCCTTCATTATTCACGGAGGAGATGTAGTCAGGTGTGAAACTTACTGAAGAACTTCCTGTCCTGTCAGAAAAAAAACACATGGAGTGAGGGGGGCCTAAGACCTGGAATGATGGAGTCCATGAAGGACTGCAGATCCCCTGCCCTGCATGCTAAAGGTTCAGACAACATCCTTGCAATAACAGTATGTGTGTTACCACACCAAAGTTTAGCTTCATATTTGTATAACGGACTGAGTTATTGCTATTACAATGAACTGCTGCAGCCATCTTGAATTCACCTCAAAATCAAATCAGTTCAAGGTTCAGGGTGACTTTACTGTCATTCGCATCACATGTGGTACATGAGGTGGAACCAAATTGTGTGCTCAGGATCCCAGTTACACCCAAAATAGCAATAATATAAACTATAAAAAATAAACATTATACAAGGATCTAAGATGCACACTAAACATGTTGTAGGGGGTAAAGGCACGGTTTAGCTCATATTTTACACCCTACAATGAATTATTCTAAGACTAGTTCAA
>JARVGV010000192.1:18142156-18152566 GCA_031762435.1 Hypsolebias longignatus | reverse complement strand
TGTTTGGAACCGGCTTATTTTAGATTTATTTAATTATGTGTTTTCCTGCTGTGCAGCTGAAACTCCATTATTTCATTTGTTCTTTGTTTTGTTCACGCAGAATATAAATAAATAATCCGTGCCCATCAGCCCTGTGGCAGCAGAACGTGTGTACTGGAGTTGCGGATGTTCTTCAAAGGATCTCACAAACGTCTATAGGGTTGAGTTGTGTTTCCATGGTTACCGTATGAGCGCCTGCTCCCCGAAGTGCTCCCCTTTCCCCATCCTGCGAATGGTCTTTTGATGTCCGTTCACATTCTTGGTCACCAAAACCTGAAAGTAAAACACACATTAGAGCAATAAAATAAAATAAAAAATGTGCATTATGCTGAGTTTTATTTAGATTTAAATTCAGTTACCTCGCCTTTGAGGATGATGTAGAACGTGTTTCCTTCTGTTCCTTCACGGACGATGACATCTTTGTCTTGAAACTTGACCTTGAAAAGACAAAATGGAGGAGAAAAATGTGGGAATTCTTTCCAATCATTATGATCGAGTTGAAAATGTGATAATTTATTCTGACCTACCTAACATCCCATAATATTTACAAAGAAATACATAAACCTTCCATCCATCCATTCATTATTTTTAACCCGCTTCTTCCTTTTAGGGTCGTGGGGGTCATTGGTGCCCATGTCCAGCCATCACTGTGCAAGAGGCGGGGGACACCCTGGACGGGTGTCCAGTCCATCACAGGGACACATAGACAAACAACCAGTCACGCTCTCACTCACACCTAGAGGCAATTTAGAGTCACCAATCAACCTAACATGCATATCATAGCAATTCAAAGTAAGGCCCATTACTACTAGTACACAATGTACCAGCTGTTTCCTACTGGGACCAGGCTATGTCATTAAGTGACTTGTTAATACTTACCAATAACATATATCTTTCCCATTATGTATTTCAACCATTTTATCCAAACGATGAACTAAGTTTTAACTCATCCAAAGTGTTGTAACATCTGTGCATTAAATTGTTCTTTGATGTGCGTTCCCCGAGAAAAGGTTGTTCAATTTGGGGAACTCACCTCCTCCATAGAGTCGATGATCCTTGACAGCTGCACATCATTTAAGTCCTTCAGAGTGTGAGACCTGGTCAAAATTTTAAAAAGTCAGAAACCGTCTCTCAATGAATGCAGTAAAATAAAAACAGTGGAGTTATGATTGACAGGATCTATGATGAAATGAACAGTTTCAAACATATAAAAGAAAAAGAAAACATATGAGCAGATAAGTGTTTAGACTCACGTCTTCAAGAAACCCATGAGCTGCTCCCGTTTCTTCTTGGACTTGTTGGTTGTGATGGTTCTGTAGGTCTGGCGCTCCATGCACCACAGGTGCACGGAGGTCTTTGCTGCATCATGAGTTAAGCACCAAACATGGTCAGCCAACAGAATATTTTGATCATACAAGTGCATGTTTACTCCCATTAATACAAGTTATTTTACTGATCAATAGGTGTGAATAACTGGTTTAGTTCACTTTAGTCCGTGGAAGCTTCAAGAACTGAACTGCTGAAAGTGACTTGTACAAGGAGTTCGTTAGAGTCTGCAAATTTCATTAATAATGGGACTAATGTGCAAAAGTTAACTTATATGATAGTAAATTAGCTGTTTTTTTATTTATTTATTTATTTATTTTTACTGAGCTTAGTTTGAAGCATTTTATGACATACTGTATTTTAAATCCTTTAAAAACCAACAAAACAATCAAGGAAGCAAAAGGTGAGATTACTTTTCTTTTTGTAAAATTAGATATTAAAATATATATCTCCAAATAAAAAAGCAAATAAAACATTTTTAGTTCTAATTGGTTGCTGCTACTTCTTGTTAATTAATCATACATCTAGTAAAATCATGAGGATCTAATGACATTTTTTGAGTTGATAATGCTACATCATTATTTACATTTAAGAATTTGATCAAAACCAATTTGTTACAGAAATATATATACATTTTTTTATTTATTTCCCCCTTTTCTTCCTTTCGTTTTTTTATTATTTTTTATTTTAATGTTTTTTATTTATTTATTTATTTATTTATTTATTTTGTGATTCGATAAAAACCTGGGTTACTTTTCATTCTGTTATTTGTTGATGATTTTGTTTTGTTTTGTTTTGTTTGAATTGATTGCTTAATAATGGGGGCAGATATTATAAGATTTCTCTTCATTCTGCCACCCTTCATTTTATTTATTTATCTTGATATTGTATGGTCACATTTGTGATTGTTTATCTTTTTTTTGTTGTTGTTGTATTTTAAAATGAATAAAAAAATAAAATTAAAAAAATAAACTGTTTTGTCCAAAACATGTATTTTCTTCTGCTTATCTTGCAGGTCTCCATTGAAAGCTTTTATTTTTTTATTTTTTTATTTTTTTTTTAATCTCAGTGGGACTTTCCTGGTTAAATAAAAGCTAAAAGAAAAAAAAAATCCTAATATTTTGGTCCATCACAGGTAATCAGAAACCAGCTACTGTTTGTTGTTCCTAAACATAACTTGGTGCAAGAACCTCCTAATATGTCCGAAAGTTATTCCCCAAAAAAGGCAATTTTTCCAGTCAGTGCCAACTCAGTTACCTCAAGTTAATATTTGAACTGTTTGACCTCACATTGTTGTTTGTTGCTTTTTTTTTTTTTTTTTTCATTCAGAAAAACAAAACAAAGGCAATTATTTGATGTGTGCCTTATGCATAGATGCTCACTGGAAAACATGAATGTATGAGAATCTTCAAGTCACAAAAATAAACATATTTTATAACAACAGAGTAAAAAACAAACATTTGTTTATCAAGTATTCTTAATAAGAACTGATATGCTATATATTGTAGAGGCAAACCTTTGACTGTTGCTGTTCGTTTGCAGTTGTACAGGATGGCTAACTCTCCGAAAACATCTCCCCGGATGAGAGTCCGGAGGTCCCGGCCAGCCTGGGTGACAATCAACTCACCATCTGAAAAAATAAGCAAATATCAATGATTTCTAGAATTATGTTTTCCATCTCCAACAGCTCATCTTCAGTCAGGTCGTGGAGGCAACAGGTCCAGGAGAGAAACCCTGGGTGGAGTTTGTATGTTCTCTCCGTGCATGCATGGGTTTCCTCCGGGTACTCCAGTTTCCTCCCACAGACCAAAAACATACATGTTGGGCTGATTGGTAACTCTAAAATTGTCCCTAGGTGAGTGAGATAGTGAGTAATTGTTTGTCTTGTTTGTCTCTATGTGGCCCTGTGATGGACTTGCGACATGTCCAGGGTGTACCCGCCCTTCGCAGTGTGATTGCTGGGCATGGGCACCGGCGACCCCCGTGACCCAAAATGGAAGAAGCGGGTAAAAGATAATGGATGGATGACTATAAAGACCTGAATATAAAGACCTATACAGAGAGACCTGAATATAAAGACCTATATAAAGACCTGAATATAAAGACCTATATAAAGACCTGAATATAAAGACCTATACAGAGAGACCTGAATATAAGGCACCTGATGACTTCCCTCCAACACTGGAGCATTACCCTGCCTAAGGTTCATGCTTGTAGCCCTTTGTGATTCTCAGGTCTTGTGTTTACTTACCTTTTACCTGTGATCTTTCCAGTGTGCCTCCTGACAACCTCCTAGTGGACCTATGGAAACCTTAGCTATGCACTATTCAGCTCTTCTCCTTGCCCTCCACCCACACACCCTTCTGAGTCTACTGGAAGTTCTCACAGTTGTACAGTACATTGAAACCAAACTACTTACCGTCCATCTACTAGTAAGGACCCTGCATTTTGATCAAACCCTCATTGCAGAACTCTGAACCTGACCCATCTCCTTGCTTCCCCAGGGTTCCTGTTATGTCCTGAATTATTGCTCACCAGAAATAGAAGCACTGATTTGATCCCTTTTGTGTCCGAGTTGTTCATCACCAGTCCTTTTGCTCTGATTCTGTTCTTGTGGCCACTTTTGCATTCCAAAAGACACAACAACCGTGAAGACAAGTAGATTTAGACTTTTCGGGTCACGTCTTCACCTGCAACAATGTACATGCTGTCTCCTTCAGACCCCTCGCTGATGACTTCCCTCCCAGGTTTAATATGAGAAGCCACTAAAAGGTCCACCATCATGGCTATCTGCTCATCGTCGAGGCGGCTCAGGAAGTCATTCTTCTGGATGGCTTTAACAATCAGACTGGTCTCGCTGGTGATGGAAGAAGTTTGATTAAAAGAAATCTAATTTATCAAGATTGAAAAACCACCAGACACCTTCTCCGTCAGCAGTGCCGATCACTCACCTGACCGTCTTCTTGACTTTAGTGTGTGAGATTTCCACGGTTTCAGGAATCGGTTCTGGAGCAATAACAGCCGCACGGCTCGTTCTGAATTCAGAATCAACCTCGTTGCTGCTCCGGGAGGGAAACTCTGAGGAGGGCCGAACCGACAAACACAAACAAGAACCATCAGCTACAATACTTTTAAATGTGTGTGTTTATTTATACAGGAGGTGTGTGTGAATTACTGCTCCGTGTTGTACCAAGATCATGATATTGAGTGTGCAGTTCTTGTAAAAGCTTTTCTTTCTCCCTCAGCCGTTGCTCTGTGGAATAAAAAGCAGAAAATAAAATGTGCAAAATGTTGAAAGAAACTTGCTTTTATGCTTCTGCTCTAATTGGCTCAAGCTCCTTTTCATGGTGCACCCAACAAATAACATGATTATGGCTTAGTGGCTCCAAACATTGTATTCAACCATTTGTCCCCACTTATCAAGCATTATCCTTAAGGTGTACACATATCACTGGATGTTTCTGGAGCATAGTTTACTAAATAAAGTTATCAATTTAATTTTTAGCTGTTATTTCTGTTCTATTAAATTACCTGAACTTCTCCACAGACTTTGGGTGTTATGGCAAAACAGCAAGTGAGAGGAAAAACACAACTTGGGTGTTTTTATTCACCTTTTATTGAGCAGAAGAACCATCGGATGAAATTGTTACGACAGCAGAAAATGCATTGTGATCATAAAAAGCACTCTGCATCAGAACCTGGCCTCAAAGCGTGATCAAATGTATGCACAATAAATCAGTGGCATGTAGTAAAGTTGCATTTTGCAAAAAATGATTCTGACGCTTCATTAATTATTTCAGTACAGGTGTGGTCTTCTGAGCTGTCATCCAAAATTTGAGTCTGCTTTTCACCTGTCTGATGCTGGTTACGGTTGGAAACAAGAGATTTGACAGAGGTTTTTTTATTTATTTATTTTTTGTTGTTTTTTACTCACCCAGGTCTCTGTTTTGCCTCTTTAGCTCTTGGTTGATCAGACATTGCTTTTCCAACTGAAGCTTCAGATCCTGTACCTGCTTCTCCATCGCTGCGGAGAAAAAGAGACAAATAAAACCACGGAGGACGATTGGATGTAACCAGACAACCCGCATCTTCTGCAAAAACAAATTAAGTGAAAGCTAGAAAGAAGCGAAGAAGCTGAAAGCTAAAAGTAGCTGAATTGTAACAAAATATTAAAATTTCAAACAATAGATTAGTTAAAAGCTAAAAATAGCGAAATGCTGCTTAAAAGTTAAAAGTATAGGCTAAAGGCTAAAAGTGGTAGGATAGAAGGTAAAAGCTAAAAGTAGTAAAAGATAAGCTAAAAACTAAAAGTACTATAAGTACGTATGGTTTCAGATATTTGTACATTGAGATAAATGTGAAAAAATTATATCTATACAAGTTGTAAAAATGAAAAGTCGTAGCATCTACTGTTTCTCCTGAATGAGCTGAATGTTTTGGTAAGTGATCAGCTAAAAGGGCACACAGTTGCAGAAATAATTAATTACAAATACAGCAATTATAGAAAATTATAAACAGAAATATAAAGTGGGCTTTCATAGAATGAAGATGCTTTAAACTGTGTATCAGAAAGAAACACAGATGTGTGGAGTGATGCGCTCACAAACCCCATGAGTTTTTTTTTTTATAACTTTATGTTGTAAAAATTTTGTTTTTCAACAAATACTAGATCCATTTCCACTGCATGGGCCACAGCATGAGAGCTGCTGAATTATGCAGTCTAATGATGGACATCCAGCAGGGAGCTCCATGAACGCTGCCACATCCTCCCAGCTTTACACGTTCACCACTTCATGTTTTCTCAGTGCATGTGCAATAACGTGACAGATTATTAAGCTCTGCAATAAATGTAATGGTTTAGATTAAGGTAAACTAATGAAGCAGCATGCGGGGCTACGTTAAACACACACACAGAGACAACCTGTTCACAAAAGCTCTGCAACGTTTTTCTTTTCATCTTTTTAATTTTGCAGAATAGAGACTATTTCAAACAAGTTTATGATCAGTAAACTAAACAGTTTCTTGCAAGCATAAAATGTCAAACGGAAACCAGCGATGAGCAAACTGTTTGCCGGTGATGATTGCACACTTTACGAGACCCCCGAATTATTGCTGCCTCGCCCTGAACGTTGAACGGCTCTGAGATTAGACTGGACGTTAAAGCAAACCATAAAGCTGGAGAGCAATGGTGTGAATAAAACTACAGCAGGGAACGTACAAAGTTCCTGCTGCTTTGATGAAGATCCACACAGACGACGAAATGGGCTGGGATCAAGAACATTGCGGCACCCTCAGCCACATAAACAACACATTTTCAGCTACGCCTCATCATCTAAAGAGACGCCGGTGTGATAATAAAGCATGGAAACCAATGCAAGCACAGAGCCAACAGAGCTGGGAACAAGGCCGCAGGTGTTTTATTAACCAGTTAGCAAAGCAGAGACAATAAGAGCTGTGCACAAATCCAATTTGTAAGCTCTTG
The DNA here is from genome assembly GCA_031762435.1 of Hypsolebias longignatus. Taxonomy (NCBI): domain Eukaryota; kingdom Metazoa; phylum Chordata; class Actinopteri; order Cyprinodontiformes; family Rivulidae; genus Hypsolebias; species Hypsolebias longignatus. The sequence goes on along the minus strand of JARVGV010000192.1, from coordinate 18,145,719 downwards.
AGGAACTTTAAAGAAATAAATTAAGAACAAATCGGGGTGATAACCCTTTGTGCTCCCGAGTCAACTTTTAATAATGAGAAACCACAGCACTCATCAGCCTGGAGCAAGTGGGACAGAGATTAAATATATGTTCCCACAAAAAACCCACAGTCCATAACTCTAACACATTACAACAATGTATTAGGAAGAAAAAAAAAAGTTTATTTAGGCTCTGTATGCAGGAAGGGATTGTGGAAATCTGTTTTCCTGCAGGAACAATATACTCCATCATCACACCCATGCTGCCAGCGCACTGTACACGTCCTGCTGCTTTATTAATAATTCAGTAATGTGTAACTACACATGAAATCTCATAAAACGTGCAGTAATAAAACGGGCTTGGTCTGTTTAAGATGCTTTCCGTCATAACTTTATAGCTTTATAACCACAAATAAATCATTGTTTTCTGCACCCAAACTTCAGGTTCTAGTTTTATTTAAGTTTAGAGTTTAAAATCAATGCATAGTTGTGTTGCGAAACGTCAGCACAGGTAAATGCATCACTTTTCATGTGGTGTACAGTTATAAGAATGTTGGACAGGTGAGCTTACCTGCAGGAGGTGTGTGGTCAGCAGAGACGAAGCCGCATGGACCAAAAGGAGCCAAAACGATCAACCTGCACTGATTTGAATCTCCACTTTTGGTCGTGGAGTTGCTCCTGTGACCTGTTCACCTCTACACACACAGAGCATGCGCTCTCTAACATCACCACCTTGGTTCTATTTTATTATGTTTCTATTTCCGCCTAGCCTACATTGAACTGTCTGTCTCGTACTTGTCGTCAACTAGCTCTGTCTTTCCTCCTCCGTTCTCCGTCCAGATCTGTCAAACTCAGCTGCTGTGGTACTGAATCATTCACCCACACCCTGAGGCTCCGCCCATCCCACCAGGTGGGAACAGCGTGGAGGAGAGGGGCGGCCTGGAGATGGAGTGGGGGGGAGGGAATCCCTCTGCCAGAGAAAATGTTGGATCATAAGAAGAAAAAATTATTCTAAGTAACACCAATATAAAAATCTGTGTGTATGCTTTTCCATCTGTTAGCAAAATATCTCATGAACCACTGGACACATTTTAAAGAACCTTGGTGTAGATCTACAAATAATTAACTTTTTAATTTAAAATGGGCCAGCAGAGCTAACTGACCTCAGAAAACAAATAAAACACCTGTAACTCTGTCAAACATACAAATATTAGTGCGGCACTAACTGAAACTGATCGACACACATGCTGAGCACTAACAAGGTCACGGTTTTAAAGTGTCCCATACACTGTTTGGGAGTCGACGTTGTCCGTCCGTTAGCAAAATATCTTGTGCGTCACAGGATAGATTTTAATTAAACGTTAGAAGAATTAATCATTGGATGGACAAATCTTTTGGAAATTGGCACAGAAGGCTGATTTGCATCCTTTCAGGGAATGATACTTTAATTTCAAATCAAGTTCCTATTATTAGAAAAGTATAGTCTGTTATGCATTTTTCCTCTCTTGTCTGACACAGCAGGAGTTTAGTTGTAGAAGTCAACCAGTTCAACCCTCAGATTGCATCTCCCAGCGCAGGAAAATGCCCATTTGTTTTTTTTTTTTATTTGTCCAGATCTAAATGCGGTTGAAGCGGTTAGCATTGTGACAAAGGGTGCAGGCCTTTATTGTTCACGGTTAATTATTAATATGTTTCAGGTTAATCAGCGACGTTAATGACCTCCTCTCAGAGATAACAGATCTTGGATTTAAGCCTTGGAACCAAAAAGGATATTGGATGTTTGAATCTGCACGTCTTGTGCCTTTTCATTTTATTTTTTAAGGACCGGTTAAATACTGTAAAACAAGTCCAGGTTGAATTTGTTGCTACTAATGAAACAAAAAATGTTTTATCTTTTCAAACAAATTCAGCTTGTAACAAACTAAAAAACAAAATAAAATAAAAATCACCAGCTGACAGTACAATAAAGTTTATGTCCTTTATTTCATAACTGTAAGTGCAATGAATAAAACAAAAAAACAAAAAAGTGAGGTATAATGCCCAAATACTTCAGCTTTAATATGTTGCACATCATAACTATAGGCGTGATTGTGTTTACAACTCATACAGATTAAAAAAGGTGCATGTCAAAAATAAAAATTACAGTCATCTTCATGCTTCAAAGGCAGAAAGCTAGCACCATTAGCTGCTATACATGATCATGGGTTAAGGCTGAATTTACTTCTTGTTAAGGAGTAAAACCACAGAGGTTTCTTGGTAAAACGGCATGAATCATAAAGTAATACTCATCTTGGTAGTGGAACAATGAAGTGACACTCTTTATATTAAATGCACGCTGAAATACAATCATCAGCTGTATGTATACAAGTCAGTGCTGGTTTAGATTAAATTTAAATTAAATTTAAGTCAAATTCTTGCAAAAATAATAAGGAACTATCAGGTAAAATTAGCTATTATATCAGATGATCACATGCTTTTCAGCTTTTGACCCCAACCATTGCAGATTGAAGTGTACAACTGCTGCTAATAAGACCTTTAACAGAGCCTTGGCAATTAATATACAATACTTTATTTCATTATAACAGTTAAGCCTAGAAATGTCATTGGAAATCATTTTTAAAGTTGATTAGATCCTATTAATATCTCTACATGATGTTTCACAACACAGACTGGGGTCCTGCCCCAACCTTGGGATCGGCTGGTTTACATTAACATCAAGAACACCTTCTACTTTTTTTTTTTTTTTTTTTAATGGAAAGGTTATGAACATACCTGTTTTAGCTTTTTGACTAACTTCAGTTTGGAGAAATAAATTATTTACCACCAGAATGATGAGCTAAAGACTAGTCCGAGAAGGCCACCTTCAAATATCTCCAAGCTCAGAAAGGTTATATCAGTTTATGCGAGCTCCACTTTATAAAGCTTTAAACTGCTGCCAATTTCACATTACTCCATTATTTCTGCAAAAAGTGTAAGATATTCCTGCAGGATGAACTTGCATATGCACGTAGAGTTGTTGTATACATAACCGTTTAATATAAAGTTGACAGCGATGTAAAGGTTCATAAAATACTGTTCGCATAATCTGCAATATTGTTTTAAGATGGTAGAATCCACTGTGTTCCTGTTCAGAGTAGCCATTTAATTAATTAATCTGGTCAGAAATAAATCATTTCTTCAAACTGGGGTAACGCAAAAATCTATCTACAACAGGTAAGATATTGTTTAATACTTTTTCACAGAAACCCACTTCAAAAGATCCGACCTACAGCTTTATTACACAAAACAGCTATAGGTTAGGCCCTTTGAAGAAGTTTTTTGGAAAGGGAATAAGTTTAAATTCTGTTTTCACAGTTTTCTAGTTTGCAGATGGGATGAATCCTGATGGAGAAGAACTAGAAAGATGCTTATATTCAAGAGACTACTCCATCCATCCATTATCTTTACCTGCTTCTTCCCTTTCAGGTCATGGGGTCAAGAGACAACGTTATTTTCATAATTATATTTAGGTGTGGACACAGGTTAAAGTTTTTCATATGCTCAGG
>JARVGV010000192.1:18101920-18115554 GCA_031762435.1 Hypsolebias longignatus | reverse complement strand
ACCAAGACAGCCCCACAACATCCAGAGCCTTAAGGAAATCGGGGCGAATCTCATCAACCCCAGAGCCCTGCTGCCTCAGAGCTTTTTAACTATCTCGACAACGTCAGTGACAGTTATGGACAGACCAACCCCAAAGTCCGACTCAACTTCGTCCATGGAAGACGTGCTGGTGGGATTGAGAAAGTCCAAGAAGCATTCCTTCCACACCCCAACGGCATCACTGGTTGGTCAACAGCACCCCACTTTCACTGAAAACAGTGTTTGTAACGAGCTGCCTTCCCCTCCTCAGCCACCTGATGGTTTGCCAGAAACTCCTCGGAGCTGAACAAAAACAACTTTAATAAAAGCTCATTTGGACAGAAAACATCAAGGAACTCAGTGTCCCTTGCCTGGACGTGGGTTACCGGGGCCCAACCCTGGAGCCAGGCCTGGGGAAGGGGTTTGTCAGCAAGCACCTGGTGATGGGGTCTCTACCTGCTCAGCCTGAACGAACAACATGACATTCGTCTAACCCTAACCATAACCGCCTGCAGGAGGGGCCATACGAGTCGGGTGCATGACTCCATGGGCAGTGGCTGAAGGCAGGGGCCTTGGCGTTCTGACCCTGGCTTGTACACTGGCTCATATTTATGTTGTGATACTAAAACATTGACAGATGGGCCTTAAATAAAGTTTACATATTTGGAACTGCTGTTTTGTGCGACAGTTATGAACACATGATCTTTTCTGTTCCAGGTTTTTTATAACCTCATTTTGTATAGACATGGTTTAACTTTAAAATCCCTCTGTTATTGCAGCATGTCTTTTATATTGAATACTGTAGTCCTTCTAAAAGTGCCACATGCTGCATTCCAAGCGCTACAGCTATAGCTGCTGCTGCTTTTTGAACTCGCCAACAATGATAAATGTAAAGAACTTTGCAGAAATGACTGTGATGTAAAGTTAATAAAATGTTACAATCCCGTTTTTTTCTTGGTCCCACTCGCGATTAGCTTGTAAATCTGGTCACAAAAAATAAAATGTTTTAGTAAAAAAAGTAAATTTTGAAACTCCGAAAGAACTTTCAGACGTCAAGCGACTACGGGGTGAACACCTTCCCTTGTCACTGTTCGCTGAAGTTTACGGTGAAATCATTTGGGCGGCCTCTTGGATGTTAAAGTAGACCCTCTTAGAGGAAAAATCCTGTCCTTCCATGGCCCTGTCATAGAAAATATATTGCTGCTGCTGAAATTCACCCTGCAGAAACAACCCCACCTGCTTTGATTCAAATAATCTAATTCAAATGTCTGTTGGATGTTAGGATGTTAGTTGCTAATATCTTCAGCTGTTTAATATAATAATTACTGGTACAACGAAGTAAAAAAAAGACAAATAATAACATTTTGTATGTTTTGTTACCACTTTTCTGAGCAAAAAGAACTCTACTGACACAGTCTCCGCCCAGATCTTGTCTAACGTGTTTCTCAGCATATCTCTGTTTGCACAGAAGTCCACTGTCTCCATTTGGCTGAGTCTGTATTTATTTCACTCGTTCATGCAGACCACTTAAAATCTCTAAGGAGATAAATGACAGGTTGAATGCTAATGGAGATTAAACTGTTTTACTGTGGCCAATTGTACCTGACAGCTTTCTGTTTCACTTCTTCCCCCCTGGCAGTTTTTGACACACATCAGTAACCTTTAGGTTTTCACTTTCAATCCAGTTGATCAAAATGTAGGCAAAGCTGTTTTTATTGGGCTTGTCATTTTTAACATCCATCCAAAGCTATAGATCCCTGAATGATTTATGTTAAAACGGACAGAAAAAAATTGTCACTGGAGACCATTCAGGCACTTTCCCTTTGATCAGATGGAATATCAGTTGGAAGGCAGATCAGCGTGCACAGTCCTGATGTAATGGTGTTTTCCTCGAGGGCTTACATGTGCACCGCGCTCTTTCATTATCAACCTCCATGAATCATCCTGGCACAAAATGCTAATCTAAACTGAAGCTTTACGTTTGGTCGTGTCTTCAGACCTTCTTCATCACGTTTCCGTCCTTTAAGCTGACACTTTGTTTTCAAATGGTCTGGACTGATCATCTTTTATTCAAATAGTTCTCATACGTTTGGAAACTGATGAGACAGAGCATAGGTGTTGCTCTTTGTGCCAGGTGAATGTTAATGACAACAAACAGTGAAACTTGGCTCAAAGCAGGAATACATTAACGGTGTTCCGGTTAGGCATCTATAGTGCGTGGAACATGGAGGTGGAGCTTGGTGCGAGCAGCAACGAACTTCCAGGTGATTTTTAGTTACATGAGCTCAACCGATGTTTAAGTTGTCAGACGTGAAATAAAGACAGTCAGCTATGACTGCACTTAGCCGGGACAGAACAAGACGACCACTTCAGCAGCTCCAGAGAAACCAGTGCTGACAAGGCTGATCTCCATGTGAGTAAATGTGGGTTTTACTTTAACATTAAAAACTATGAGTAAATAGGTGTTCAGCTTTGGTTTTTTTTTAGGTTGTTTTAACTGAAACAGTCCTTCATCTGCACAGTAACATCATGTGAGGCGCTTTAATACAAACCTGCTTGGTTTATAAATGACTTGATATAATCTAATCCTTGATTTGATGTTTTCTTCCAGGTTGGGCCGTAAGCGTCCTCTGTTTCATGAACATAAGGAGCAGCCTCCGCTCTGTAAGGAGAAATGTTTAGCATACTGGTCAGACAGAACTGTACAGCATGATGAACTGACGTAAGTGGTTTACACTGTACATTTTAAGCACCGTGCTGGGTGTGGAAAGACTTCCTCTTATGTTTCGAGAAGAGCGTTACAACAGTTTTTGTGCCTAAAAAGCATTTTAGGTGGTTTTATTCTCCACTTGAAACAGTAAACTGTAAGCTTATTTGCCATTACGGTACATACATATATTTAAAGGCCAAATGCCAGTAATCACAGAGAAGATAATCTTATGTTGAGAAATGACAGCATTGTTGCTATTTTAGTCAAAACTTGAGAATGATGTCTGCAATCTCACTTTATATGGTGCAACTTCGTGCCTAGATTATGTTTTAGCAGTCATTTTCAGTGACTATCACATCAATTCACCTGAATATCTGTGAACTATACTAAATAATGCCCATTAGTTTAGGTTGCAAAAGCCAATTAACTGTGACCGACATCTTAAAGTAGGTTGACACATAGTTAGTTTTTGATCCGTCCACTGGCTTATGAGATATTTTACTAGCAGACAGGTAAAATTTATTAAGTTTTAGACAAAGATTTAATTTGATAAAACTTTTATTATTGTTGGGTGCCTTCCAACAATACCATAATAAAAAATATATATATTTGAACTTAAACTCAGTTTTTTGCCCGTATGATCCATGTTTTTACTTTTGTTTTCAAACCATCACAGGAAATATTTTGCAGTCAAATTAAATGTGATTTTTTTTTTGTCTTCCCTGTTTTATTAATTTAAACATTTGTATACTTAAAAGGAAATACAGTACTGACATTTTAGAGTCTTACCTTTTAACTGTGGGGGTCACAGCCAAAAACATATATTTTCTGGCGTATAAGTCACAGTTTGTTTTTTTTTTTTTTGCATAGATTTGTCAGTCATGCAACTTACATGCCAAAGCGACACATATGTTGTTTGTTTGTTTTTTCCCATATTCATAATGCAATTTTTGACTGACTCTTTAAATTTTGAAGAACTGCTACAGCGAATCCTCTCGTGCCCGCTCGCTTCACTCAGCTGGTGCAGGAGGAGGAACGCTGGAGAGTTAGTGGCTCCAGCCCGATGGATGGACGGATGGTGCCACGTCACCCAGGAGAAATGAACTAATGACATGATTTAACATTTTTTCGTTGATATCAGCGAGTGGTGACACATAATAAGTGCAACTTATATGCCAAAGTGACTTATGTAGGTTTTTTTCCTCTTCATGTTTCTTAATTTGACTCATGCGACTTATACTTCTGCGACTTATACGCCAGAAAATATGGTAATTCCAGTCTATTAGCGAAATCCTTCAATTAGCTGAAACTTGTTTGTAATTATATACAAATTAGGAACACAGTACCGGTAGATAATAAAACTATTCTTTATAATTTGTTAAGGATTCTGTATGACCAACAGATTCTTATATAAAATTTGTGGACCTGTATCAAAGATAAAGTTAATCTTTTGTATAATTTACCAGATATTTACTTGAACTTCAGTTCTTGATTTGTGAAATGTTATGTAAGCACAAGTACAAAGTAACATGAAACTTGAGTTCAAGTGACTGACTCAGTCATTATATCTATACCTTCAAAAACACCCCCAAGGCCTTTTGTTGACGTGGTTCAGAGACATTTTTCTTCTTCAGAGTACCTGAGAGTTATTACAAAGTGTTCTGCGGAACTAACTTTAATGAATCTTTTTTTATAGGAGTGGTTTCGTCTGGAATGTCCCAGTGCCGGGTCCAAAATGGGTCACCAGAAGGTTTGATGGGTAAGAAAATTATGAATATTATAGGGAAGAAAAAAAAGGTTGCAGTTACAAGATCTCAACTCAAAGGGTTATTTCAAACTATTTAAACTAAGGTTCTGTGCAAACTAATGAGCAAGTAATATCATACCTGTGGCAGATAGCTCTTTGAGCAACTTCTGTTTAAAGAAATTGTTTATTTTTGACCCGACTGACAAGCTAAAAGCTAGCATGAGTGCTGCCAAAACCAAAGTGGATTGCTGTTGAATAAGAACAACTCAGTTCTCAAATATTTCATTGTGATTTATGTGAATATTATGTTACATACCTTAGTATTTTTGTCAATTTTTTTGTTGTATACAACAAATTCTACAGTTACATGTAAGCACAAATAGCACAAATAGCTATAACAGCTAGCTGTAGCAGTTTAAACAGGAATATTGCAATATTTCTTTAGGAATAATCATGTAAAATTAAAACTGACAGTAGGGTAAAAGTTTGTAAAATAGTGTTCACATAAAATCTTCTGAGACTGGAATCATTCTAAGATGCCAGGAATCTTTTTTGATCTTGGCTGCACACTGAGTAGCTTGTCAGTTTGGTCAGAATTAAACTTTAAAATGGTTATATGCAACAGGTAAGATATTTACTGTGCACAATTTGTTCACAGAACACCACTTCAAAAGATCCAAAGTCCAAGTGTCTGCAAATACTTTTGGACAAATTTGCCACACAGCCAAACAACAAAATAGGAGTTCTGATGAAGATTTCTTTTTAAAACCACACACATCAGTTTCTGCACTGATCACACAAAGGGAAAAAAAACAGCTGGTTAACAACATGAGCTACACCAAAAAGGTTAAATCATGTCATCTGGACCAGTTTCTTTAAGGGAGAAATGTTTCGTCCTCCATCCAGAGGACTTTGTCAACCAGATCTACCCATAAATAGCCTTCACTGCTGTGTTTCAAGCCAACCTCCTGTTGGAATCTCAGAATTAGGCTTTTAACACATCCAAAACAATCAGTCATCATGCACAGCAACCAAACGTTAGCTTACAATCCTTTACTGAACGATTTTGTCCTTGGCTGTCTTCAGGCTGTTTCTGTGAGTAGCAAGTTGTCCACCTGGCCTAAAACATTTGATTGTTTCAGGGGTCTGCAACCTGCGGCTCTGGAGCCACATGCAACAAACAAACAACTAACAAACAAAGTGGCTCATGGGCCACCTGTTGATAATGACAGTTGTAGCAGGTTTGCTCTGGACATGTTTAATTTAGTGACCGAAGGGGCAGAAATGGCTCTTTTGGTCGTAAAGGTTGCAGACCCCTGTTGAACATGATGACTGATTGTTTTTTAATGTGTTGAACATCTTCTGACATTCCAACAGGAGGTTGTCTTGAAACACATCAGTGAAAACGACCTATACGTCAGAACTGGTTGGCAGGCTGCACACTGACAAAGTCCTCTGGATGGGGGACGAAACATTTCTCACTTAAAGAAACTGATCCAGATGACATGATTTAACCTTTTTTGTTATGGATGATTGATCAATGTTTAAGCTAGTTGGCAAAACATCTGCTAAACTTCTTATTTTGTTGTATCTTAGGACAAACGATTACAGCTGTACGTCTCATGCCTGTGTGAACAGAAGGACCCAATACCTGACCGACACCACGAGGCTCTTTGAACAAACGTTGTTCTGGTCGGACACACAAAACTCCTCAAAGAAAGTTTTGGAACATCTCCGGTCCAAAGGGGCCACCGGCGACATTTTGCTCGGCGACTCTGCGAACAGTAAATTTTCCGCCTTTTACAGAGACATCACGGAGGAATGTGGCGCCGACGACAAGCAGCATTCATGGGCGGTGATAGAGAAACGAGAGGAGCTCGTCATGTACGGGCCTTATTACCCCAACTACAACAACGGAGAGCACAGCGAGGACATCATCATCAGACAAACGCAGGAGCTCCTCGGTTCAGGGGATGTTCCTGAGGACTGGAAGGTGTATGTTTTCACAATGAACAGCCCATGTTTGACACGGAACATCAGCCCGTGCATGCTGAACCTGATCCACAAGGCATGGGAGTGGTGGAGCCTGTTCGGGGTGAAGACTCACATTGGCTACATGAGAAGTTGGGGCTTCAAGGGAAGCAAAGAAACTCTGTTCAGGGAACTCAACTACAAACAAGCAGAATGCATCACCCACAGTCCGGACTATGAGAATTATGTCAAAGCAGCGAATAAGATCCCCGATCTTAATCTTCTGGGTGAGACTGTATTTTGGGTTGCTAAGGGCATGCTGGGATCTGAAAAAGAAAACTTTCCTGTGATGACGTACGAGCAGAAGCAGGACTGGAGGAGTCACTTCAAAAGCATGAGCACTATAGAATGCAAACAGGAGGAGGAGAAGAAACTCCTCACAAAGGAGTTGAACGTGATGCTCAAAGCTGCGGAAAGCCTGCTTTCAGAGAAGCATGAAAGCTGTGAGGAGCATTTCAAGAGAGGAGAGGTGTTCCTGCTCAGCCACACGTTCAGCTCGCAGGTAGGCGAAGCGCTCCAGGAGGAAATGAGAGCCAGATTTCAGCAGTGCTGGAGGGAGATCGTGCAGAACAGGTATGCAGAATCTGTCAGGGAGAAGCTGACGGATACGTTCAATCAGTGCACCGTCCATCTCTTCCTCAAAGACATCCTGAAATACACAGGAGAGTATTTACAAATTGGGAAATTACAGCTTTTAAATGAAAACATTTAAAGCTGTTTAAAAAAAAAATGGAAAGAGATAAAGAAGTCAATGTCATGTTTTGGAAACACAAGGGGAAACTGTGTTTGCATCACACATACCATTCATATTATGTCAAAAGGCTTCGTCTTTATTACTCTTTAACACAAATGAAGTATACAATTACACTGGAGTGAGTTCTTCTTTTACACTTAAACTCTTACACTTGGTACTTTTTATTACATGACAGTATTCCACATTTACACCTCTGTTTGTCAAGAGCAAATTAAAGGTTTTGCCAAGAAACTGTACAATCTGAGTCATTTTATTAAGCAAACTTTTATATAATAAACGACAATAATATAACAATGGTTTGGGATTCATTAAAGTTTGGCAAACCCCACACCCTGACTTTAGTTGATGCACATCTCAGCTGAATTCAGTAGAGGGAGCTAAGTGCATTCAACATCACATTTATTATGCAGAGTTTATGCTGCAGGTAGTTTAACAGGTGTTGCACTTTGTGAGGGATTTTTGTGTTAAAATCCCCAAAAAAAGAGTGGATGGTTCAGATGTGAGATGTTTGTATTACCCTGAATGGTAAGTCAGCTTTAATGAGGTATAAGAAGTGGTGAGGAGGAATGGACTCGGTAAAATTTGGCCTTTTTACTGTTAAAAAAAACCAAACTAATCAGATATTTATTTTTATGTTTGAGGGATGGTGTTTGGACGTAATTTGGTTTATTTTAGAAGTTGGATTGTGTAAATTTAAATTATTTGAGTAGTTGGTGTCCAACATATTGTCAGTAGCTCGTTCTCAGTTTGCAGAAGAATCACTGGCAAACAAATCAAGTAAATTGAAGTTGAAAACAGAAACGCCAGAAGATTTATGCAACAAAAAAGGCACTAAATTTGAAACTTTTATAAAATCTCAGGCCACCCCTTTTTATTTATTTATTATTTTAAAGTATCATTTTTGCATTCAATGGTTATTTAGAACAACCACAATGCAAAACAACATTTAATTAAATTGGCCCAATTAACCTATTCAGGGTAAAAGAACACGAGAGTTAGTCACTAAAAAAGTGAGATTTTAGTGGTTTACATGACAAAGAACAACTTTTATAAATTTTAGCTGTTAATATCTGTCCTTACTCCAAACTGCTTCTCCAAGGTGTGCAGACAGCCATTAATTGAGAGTAAACACTGAACATTGCACACTGCCCCACTTCAATAAACCTGAACTATCCCTTTAATACCACTAAAAAGACCTGTTGTCGTGACACTTAATTAAATTACTTTTATTCCATTGGTTAAAATGTTTAACCTTCTTTAAAACCCATTAGCTGGCTAACACCATTGGTGGAGGTAAATGATCAGTTCAACAAAAGCTAAAAGAAGTAGGGATGCAGAGGGTGCTGCAGCACCACCTGGAGGACAATGGATGTCCAAATATATTGCAAATAATTAAAAATAGTAATAAAATGGATTTCATTACAGCTGCAACCATTTAAATTTAAACAATTTGATGTCTCTTATTGTAACCATTTATAATCCAAGTAAAACAAGTAGTGCAGGTCATGATTGTCATTTTACAATTGCCCAAAATATTCAGCCTATTTTTTATGTCCATGTTAAGAAAAAATAACATGCACTGCTGTGTGCATTTCACTGCATATACTGTATTTGGTATTGTGATGTTTTGCAAATTTCGGCACACGAAATGTTCCCATAGCTATCGGTATGTACAAAGTATATTTTAATCAAAATAATGTGAATTGTTACAAACAAGGAAAGCTTTGTCCCAATGAGAGAACCTTTTGAAAACACCCTTCAGCTCTTTATTCAGGTTTGGTGCGATTCGGTTAATTAAAAAAATTTTTTTTTTCTAAAATTATGTGAACTGCCCCTTTATAAACACTTGCTGTTACACCTCAGGGGTGATGTCTATACAGGACTGTCCAGCTGTGATGTGTTTTCTGTCTTTTGTAAGTTCATAATTTCTTTAGCAAAATGCCTGATTGTATCAATCCCATTGAAAAGATGTTTATTTGTGAACTAGCACTGGTTTCTGTCATTTTATAGTGTTTTATGGTGCTTCTGCATCAGTTTGGTGAAAAATGTGATAATAACTAAAGTTCTCTTTTTGGTTGCTCAGACTATCCAGTACTGGTTAAAAACAAACAAACAAACAAACAAACAAAAAAGCAACCTCTATGTGTAGTGGGTCCCACATCTTGGCCCAGAGTCACTATAACGACAGTTTATCAGAGTGAGATCATCTCAACCATCAGCAGTCTTTGGAGAGTTTGTTTGCTGTACATAGGTAGCATTTAGAGCGGCTGGGCTGGAGGTCTCCTAAGCCAGGATTAGGTTGTTCCAGGGCTCTGCTTTGGAGCCGGAGGACCCGCCGTGGCCTCCAGGGGACATTTTCAGAGGGATGGCTCCCTGAGCTGCCATGTAGGCTGGTAAGGCTGAAATCTGCTGAGACAAAGATGAAAATGATGGGTACAGAAATCTTTGCTGGCTCTGATTGTTTAGAGTTCAGCTCTTTGAAAGTGGGATTTTGTGGTAAAGCTATGATAAGTTTGGGGGAGACTAAGCTTTATTGACTGGTCATGAGCTAACAGCTATTCTGAGCGAAGCCAAGATCAAATTAAATTGTTCTAAAAAATTGAAATCTTAAAACAATCATGGCAATTCACATAAATAAAACTAAGATCATGCCTAAAATGTAACTCAAAACTGTGATTTTGGCAGAAATATTCTGATATTTCTGATGGGAATTTCACAGACTGCACAGGAAATGCTACAGCTAGCTGCTGCTGCTAATAACACTTGCAAATTACTGCGATAAAAAAATATATGCAAGACTATGCAATCCACTTTTGTGTTGACCCAGTCTGCATTATTTGTTGGCTCATATGATCCTCACAAGAATCTGTTTCTATAAAATGAGGCTGATCAAAGAGCTATTGTCAACAGGTAAGATATTACTTGTTCATAGCTTTTGCCACAGAACTTCACTTCAAAAGTAACTATCCCCATAAGAGGTTGTTGTTTTTTAACTGATGAAATCTCTCTAAAAAATAATAATAATAATTGGCTAACAGAACACATTCCTAGGCAAAAGAAAATCAGGAAAGACTTTAAAGCAAAATTGAGAGCCAAATAAAAGATTATGAAATCATATTTGCATGAAATACTTTACATTTTTACAGTGGAGTTGTTTCTTCATTATTATTTTATTTTTATTTTTATTTACTTCCTTACATTGGCTCTGCTGTTGATGATCAACTGCAAACGGTCTTTGTCTAAGTTTCCTGAGAGGATTTGTGTGTGTTTTTATGATTTCCTGTGTCATGTGTCCTGCTCCCCTCAGTGTTTCTCCCTCTTGTAATCAGCTCCTGCCTCTTCCACATGTTGTCCAGGTGTTCATGTCCACCCCCTCGTTAGTGTCTCTATATATTGTGCGTTGCCTTGTTGTTTCTCTGTCTGTGGATTATCCCATGTGGTGTCATGTTTTGTTCTCCCTTCGTATCTCCTGAGTTAAGAAGTTAAAGTTTTGCTGACAAATCAGTATTTATTTTTATTTAAAATAGATTATTTTATAATCCGCACCTAAGTCCAACTGCATTACAGAACATGATATTTCCAAAATGTCTCAAAACTTTTTAGAAAAAAAAAAAGATTTAGTGATGGGTCCTCCAAGATGTCCTCAGTGGGAGGCAACAAAATTGTCTTGTATAATATCTGCTAACAGTTTGTTGTTGGTTAAGTCAGGGTTGCAATGTTTTTATACTTGGTCCAGAACTGTGTAGATTAGGGATCTCCAACCTGCGGCTCTGGAGTCACATGTGGCTCTTTAGTCCCTTTGCAGCAGCTGTTTCAAGCTTTGACCAAAACTGACATAAAACTGTATTTTATTGGTTGTTATACAAACAGCAAAAAGTACAAAAAGTTCTAGTGTTAGCTGTTTTCCTGTCTTTTTTTCAAATACTAATGAACTCTTTTCTTTATTTCTATACTTAATTGTTTTGTCCACAATAAATTTAAAAAAATCACATTGGTCTGCACAGTTCATAGATTATTTAAAAAAAAATTAAAAATAGAAAATAACTACCGCTCCAACAGCACCACCTTTACAACAATCTGGTCTTTTCATTTGTATTAAATTGTAAAAATATCAATAAATGTTAAAAATAATAAAACTTTTTTAGCTTTATAATGTCATCACTACTGGCCACAAAAGTCTCCTCCAAAAAAAATCTTAAAGCGGCCCATGGGCCACCAGTTGCTAATCCCAGTTGTAGCAAGTTGCTGCGGTTCTGGACACATTTAATTTAGTAAATGAAGTTGTAAAAATGGCTCTTTTTATCATAAAGGTTGCAGATCCCTGGTCTAGATGGAAAGAGTCGCGGGCCAGAAAAATCTGAATTTAAGAAAAAAATAAAATAAAAAGCATGATCTCCCCATCACCCACCACCCCCAACCATTTTTAAACTCTCAAAAACTTGAACAATATTTTGGAGAAAGGTTAAAAGTTTAATTTAAATTCTTGCAGATCCAGAAATCTAGAAGCCTCATGAACATTAGCCTTTTTTATTTTAAGAATTTAATTTATTAGATTTTTTTTGGGGGGAGGGGTCTATTATTTGTTTTCTTGTGCTTAGAAAGTTCATTTTCATTTATTTTCAGAAACAAAAGCCTAAAATGAGTAACCGTTTCTTTGGAACTTCAATCCACCATTTGAACCATGGACAGCCCAAAAGTTTCATGGAAGTTCTGAAAAACAGCTGGCAGTCATTAAAACAGATTCATAGAAAGTTTGAAGGGACACTGGTAAAGTTGATCAACTTGTATGCCGATGATACCACTTTATATTTCTTGAAAAACGTCCAGTTTCTCCCTATCGATTATTAAATCAACTGAAACTATTTTCTTTGAAAACACTTGCTATATTTAACCAAGTTTTACAAATTATTATACAAAATTCTACTTTTGGTAGAAGTCAGTGAAGGTTTGTTGTAGGATAAAGGGATTAATTATAGCAACAACAACAAAAAAAGTTGTATTGTACTTCACATTGCTCATTTTGAGAAGATTACTTTCATCTGTTTTGCTGTTAAACCTAAAAATTTTACAAGTTTCACCATTAAATCTAAACGTCTACATCTGCTCTTAAACCTGTGGGTCAAAATCATACCATTCTGCAGTCGTGAGCCACACAAAATCACTCAAAGGGCCGCAAATGGCCCTCGGGCCACACTTTGGACATGCCAGCTCTAAGTGATGCAGGTTTGTCTGTGCTTTTGTTCAAAAAGACACTCTGACAACATTAGCTTCTGCCACGGAGCTGTCTCATCCCTGAGATTTACTGCTAGACGTTTCTTTGTGAGAAGCTGATAGAAATCAACCAGCCGGGTCTTCCTGTTTTATCTTCTTGCTGCAACAGTCTTCCTGAGTGTTCTTGCTTTTCCGAGTGTGAGACTCAGGGCTGCACTTATATGTTGCAGGTACTTTGAACACATAAAAAAAAAAAAAAAAAAAAATGCCAACTCGTGACGAGGTAGAATGCGGGGAAAAGAAAATATAAAATTGTTAATGAATCGCATGGGAGAGTGGATGTCACACCATTATGAATCACTCAGTCCTGAATTTTCTAACAAATCTGACTATCATTTAGAATAATTTAAATGCTGCTTCTGGCCAGAAAACACTGCTGCCTCAGCTTCACACAGATTTTAAACTGATCCATGACCGTATGGAGACTCTTCAGTCCTACCTGTGTGTGTGTGCTGTGGTGGTACAAGCTGTGGTTTTCCGGTTCTGTCTTTATCTGCCGAGGCTCCTCTGTGGTGGAGGTGGTGGAGGAGGAGGAGCGAGGAGTGCTGTTTGGTGTCACTGGAGTCCCCTCACTGCCTGGTGGTCCTGCGTGGTACCGTAAATGTAAAATGTAGAACTAGTCCTTACTATGTTATGCTTGGGACATTTGGCCACACTGGTGTTTGTACGAGTATTTAAAACTCACCAGTTTGTGACTTGTTTAGGTTTTTGGGCTTGCGTTTACGGGTCTGGATGCCTTCTTTTTTCATAGCCAGAGGTCGGGGGACCTGTTAAGACCAGGAGAGATGTAAGAATAAAGAATTTAATTAGATAAAGCATAAAGGCTACCAACATGTATCCTTAAGGCCAAATTCTATTTTTTTAAGAGATAGTCTAGATTTTCTCAAGTGGGGGACCTGTAAATTATTTGTCAGTAGTTAATATCTAACCTGCAGTGGATGGCGGTCAGAACAATAGTCTGAAGACTCAGGAAAAAGTTTTTAATGGTAGAATCAAGCTAACAACATAGACTGGGAGCTGATTCTAAGTACAGTATTTGCTGCCTGATAGGTCGCTCCTTTCTATAGGTCGCATTGTCCAATTTTGTCCAATAATTTGGAAAA
>JARVGV010000192.1:18058115-18068358 GCA_031762435.1 Hypsolebias longignatus | reverse complement strand
GAAGTCCAGATGACATGATTCAACCTTTTTTGTTGTTATATACCTGGATGACTGAGAAAACAAACTTTGAGTATATCTGAATGTTTCTGTTCAGTGCCTTGAGATGACTTCAGTTGTGACTTGGTGCAATATAAATAAACTGAACTGAATTGAGTTTTTATCACCTGCATGATTGGTTTTAGGTAGTTTTATTAGTTATGAGGCAATAGGCAAACATATGAAAGCTTTATTACATTCCTTTATAACAAAGGAATCAGAATACATTTTCATCTTTGTCTCTGATTGAGTTCCTATATTTCTCCTCTAACTGAACTTTTGCAGTTACTAATGTGGGTAAAATCAGGTACCATATACTCAAATAGGCTCATAGCTGTTTCCAGTAGTCAAGTTCAGCATTCAGTTAGTGTTTTAGTCCTTCACACCTGCTTTTTGTTGAATTTTACTGGTATATACAAACATATCTATATGTTTAAAAAATTAGTTTTATTGGCATTTTACGTTGTGAGAGCAAAATGTCCACAACCTGCAATGTTGCAGAGTGTCAGAATGACTGCAGAGCACAGCTGAAACATGGGTAGATATGAACACTGTTCAGACTAAGTGTGGATCTGCACCAACCATTCATAAAATTGAACGCAAAGATGAAACAACAAATTTGGGAATACATTTTAAAACTTTTTTTTTGTCGACTAAGGAGGCCATAGTGAGAGTAACTAATATACACAAACGACAAATAAATGTCAACATGTTTAAAGAACTAAAAATAAGCATAAGTATATCTAGCCCACAATGCATTGCAAAATACTGTACTGTCTTTGATCATGCGCATAACAGTAAACCATTCAATGCCAACATGGGTTTGCTATTAGGTGATATATTTAAATGTGTACAGTACTGATTTTAATATTTCATGAGAAACATGGAGCATGTTTTAATGGGAATCTGAGCCAGACCATTTTTAAAACTCCACCTAGAGGCTGTTAGAGGTATTGCCCACAAACACACCTTTTCATTGGCTTTATGCCTCAGACCTGCGGGCTGTTTCCAGGATTTATATCCTGGCTGCTGTCACAAAGCTGCTTCAAACTTAACATCACAAAAATCAGAAACAAACTCATTTTATAGAATGGCAACTTACCAAAACTTCAATTAATGGCTTTCTGGAACAAAATCTCTAATCTGAGAGCTAACAAACTTCTAAAGTTTCCATTTTGTTTTTCTACAGCAGTCTGCTCACTGAAAACAGATGCACTGTTTACAGACTGAACGATTCGAGAAGACGAGTGCGATGAAGGGAAGACTTTAATCTGAATGTCTAAGAAATGCCACTGAGTGAAACAGATGGTGCTGGTCTGTAGGTTCTCGAGCTCACCTCCAGATCCATGCAGTGTCTGTTAAAATGAGAGAAAGCCCTTGGACTACGGGAGGAGAGGCCTAAAGTCCATACGTCTGCAGACATCGATCCGATCTTTCCTTTCCATTAAAGCACTTGAATACTTAAGATGTGCTTTGTGCATTGTTCTCTTATCCTTTCTTTGCCAGAGGCTGTGCAGGTCTCATCACTTCAGTCTGTGTATTACATAAATCCTCTTTTGTCAACATATTCATACCCTCTCGGTGAGCGTGCATTACCTAAGATGCACCACAAACCAGTGAAGTGCACTGCAGTGGGCTGCTTTAATGCATCTCTTCATTTGCACACCTATCAATGATTAAACAGGCAGAAACAGCAGTCTGACAACTCCGCTGACGCAGCAAAACAAAGACGAGCTCAAGTTCGACCATTTAAAACTACAAGGTTTATTGATATATTCAGTTTACAGAAAATACACTTGTAAAAATAAGAACATTCTTTAAATTTTCACAAAATCTCACTTTTTAAAGATCTGATCTACAGGCCTCTTCCCTGCCTGTCTTTAAATCTCTTCTTATAACCCATCTCTTCTCCCTGGCCTTTGACACCATCTGAGATGTTGACTTTTAATCCTTTTAATCGCTTGTATTATCTGATTGTATGATTGCTCAACTTTTATTATGTGACTTGTAATCATTTTAATAATTTTTATTTTACCTGACTGTATGATTGTTTTGTTGTGTGTACAGCACTTTGGTCCTGCGGGTGTTTAAAGTGCTCTTTAAATAAAGCTGGTATAGTATGATTTTAAAGAGTTTGCAGATAAGAATTTGCAACACAAGATGGTTTTAGACTTTGGTATGCTCATGTAAAGGATTTTAAATATATATTTATAATTCTGGTCTACCCTCAGGCTGAAAAAGCGGAAGCAGCTCAGGTCGAACCAGTCAGAAAAGGGTCCAAATGAGCGGAGTCCTGTGATCATCTCCTGTGGCCCTGACCCCAACAAGAAAACTGACCTTCAGAGAGTGAAGCCACCTGGAGGTTCAGGTAAGATGAAGAGTTCTGATTCTTTTTCAGCCTTTTGGGGTGAACGACAACAGTTAAGCTTGTTCAAATGGACATAATCTGAGGTTCCTATCTAGTTCCAGATGATTCTTAACACAGAACTGTTGTTTGATGAAGTTTTAATTTTGTCCAGAGTGATCTTGTCTGAGTGTAAAAAAAAAAAAAAAAAAAAAAAAAATGATGGTAAGAAAAAGAAAAAAAAAATTCAACCTCAATAATGGTAAACTTTTGTGTGATTTATCAATACTCTGTTCTTGTATTACAAAAATTGTGTATTTTTTCCTCAATGAAACCATTTTTTCTACAGTTTTTTTAATTTATTCATCATGATAATAGAAATATTCCTTTTGTTGTTGTAAATTGTTTTTCTGTACGTAAGTGACTGTATCAGCAGGGAATCATTTGTAGCGAAACAACGTCAGCAGTTTTAAACGGGAAGTTGCACAATCTTCATCCTGCTCTGTTTTAACTTTAACAATAACATAAAAAGTACTTTCTTTATAAAATTTGTGAGCACCAAGATTTACTAGTAAAATATAAATGCTTACAAATTCTAAATAATCAAAGCCTTTTCCTTTCAATATGCGCCATAAAAATTAAAGAAAAAAAATGTAGGAATCACCCTTCATACAATAATAAAATTATCTAAACTCCATTTCTGTATTCACTGTTTTAAATTATTTATGCTTTTATCATGCAGTGTACATTCAGAATTAATAACATTTGATGAACTGCATACAGTATTTGTCTTGAAAAATGCATAGCCTCATATTTTCTTAATAAATTAAATTTTATTTAAAAAAGATCACCATGCAAGGCTTTATTTAAGTACAGTGTAGTCTTTATGAGCTCCAACTGAATCGTGGAGATTGTTGTCAGCACATATCTTCCTCTGTCATAATGGACTGGCTGTGGCTCAGCCAGCTGTGTAAACTCTGATGTTATGAGCTTCAGGCTCCAATAATGAGATCCAAATGCATTCAGCAGTGTAATAATGCACAACTCTCTCAGCCTTGGTACACGTGGTATCAGCTACAGCTCAGTGAAAGCAGTGTCCAGAGCAGGTTTAATACTGAACACTGATACGGGCAGATGCATTGAGTGTAATGCTGAGTCATCATGTAAGTACCTAAGCATCAAGGAGGGATGCACTAATGTCTTCTCTGTCCTGCCTAAAAGGAAATGCTGACTGCGCCACTTTTCTACAAGAAGAGCCAAGTTGTCTTTGTTTACTTCAACCGTTTCAATGTGTCAGCGTTTTAAAGCTGGATAATGATGGGGGCTAAACAACTGGTACTGAATAAGTACAGATTTTGAGGGGTTCCCAACCTTTTTGGCACCACGGACTGGTTTTATGTAAGACGTGTTTTCAATGTACAAGTGACAGAGGCGTGAGTGATAGGAGGTCACGAGCAAAACATAATAACGTGCATCAGGTAAAATTTAACTATTACAGCTATAATTCAAATAAGTAATATTTTATATTGTTGATATTGTGTAATTTATTTTAACTCCTTAGCAATGCAGTTGGGCAATGAAGTGGATTGTTCCTGAACTTTGTATTTATTTATTTTTAAACCGAGGGCTTGTCTTTTAATGATGGTGCTTAGTTTATATGTGGTGAATCACGTGATGCTATGAACCCATAATTTAAGGACTTTTTGTATTTGCAGCTTTCTTTTTGGTTATAGTTGTGAAGCCTTCTGCTGTCTCATCATCAGGCCTTAGCTCTCCAGCACCAGTTATTGTTAACTCATTTTGTTAAAGTTATATTGAGAGCTTACCGGTGCATGAAAAAAATAAAAATAAAAACTGCAACTGAGTCAAGCGCTAAAAAGTGATTGATTTTCAAAATAAAATACCAGCAGCCAGGTACCTATTGGTTCAAAGCCTGGTACCAGTTCTAGGACCAGTGGATGTGGACCTCAGATTTAGAGGGAAATCTCAGCTGAAGTATTTCTTTGTATTTATATAATTAACTGTTTAGGTGCTAATCCAATTTAGCATGGCTGCCACAACTAAGCAACATTGGCAAACAAAAATATGACTATAGCTCAGTCAGTTTGACAGATATTCAGCCAAAAAAAAGTATTTTAGTAGCTGAGAGTCGTCCCTAACTTTTACCCTGAGCACAAGATTGGTTGTTTTTTTTTTTTGTTTTATTACAATCTTGGTCAGATTTACTGACGTGTTAGAAGCAGAGTCATCCTCAAAACATACTACAACTTTTAGGATGTTTAATTGAACTATAAAATAAAATGTACACAGGATTTTTCTGTTTTCTGCAGCCTGATATACTCCTGCACTTTCAGGTGATGGCTGTAAGAGAAACAAGATGGAGAAGAAGAAGCCACCAGGCACAGTGGAGTATATTGTGAGCAACACAACACTCACTACACCTTTTGAATAAAGTACTGCCATAGATGTGGGATTGTGTTTGAGCTGGGGGGCACTGTGAGAATGTATGAATTTGTATGACCCTAACACCCAATTGAATATATCATATTATAAATATATGCAATAAAATGAGCATGGGCTTTGCATGTTATCATTAGTATGGACATATGTTAAGGGGTGCTGCTTCTCCCACCACAGTCCTATTTCCTATGGCCTTGCATGCTTCTTAACTTTTTTTTTCAAGACTGGGTTTATTATTTTGACCTGCTTGTATTTAAAATGCCATTAGCTGCAGTTTTAACAGCGAAGCTAATCTCTTTTTGCAGGTGGGACCAAACGATTCCCTTAACAGCATTGCACTTAAATTCAACATTACCCCAAACAAGCTGGTCCAGTTGAACAAGCTCTTCTCTCGCAGCGTCTACACCGGCCAGGTGAGGGTA
This sequence comes from Hypsolebias longignatus, assembly GCA_031762435.1. Lineage (NCBI taxonomy): Eukaryota > Metazoa > Chordata > Actinopteri > Cyprinodontiformes > Rivulidae > Hypsolebias > Hypsolebias longignatus. The sequence continues at coordinate 18,063,096 of JARVGV010000192.1, read as the reverse complement.
CTGGATCGATCACGTAAAGCTTCTTCGCTCTGTCCGGTATGGATTAGCTGATTGTTTGCTTTTTATCGTTATTATAGAAGCTGTTTGTTCCTGATGTGAGCCAATCAGAAACAGACCTGAAGTCTCCGACTTCCTCTGACACCTCATTCACTAATGGCATTTCCGACAAACATGTAAGTTTGTCCGAAAGGGTGGTAAAAGCACATAAGTGTCATTATTGTGTAATTATTGTGCAGTTCTTAGCATAAACTCTGTCAAACAAAACGTTGTTTTGTTTCTTTTAAGACCGGTGTCATAAAGTTCACAGTTTATCTTTTAAATATTAGCAAATCAGTCTTGAGTCTAAAATTGTCAAACATATTGTTCTAAAAAGAACCATAAATTATATGTTTCTAATTTGTTTTTTCGTTGTGATTCAGGATTGCAAACAAAGCTGCCGGTCAGCAAAGTCCATTCGCCGGGAGCTCTCTCCAAACTCTGAGGATGAGAGCCCCGCTACAGTAAAATTCATTAAAATGAGCTGCAAATACTTCACTGATGGCATGGTAAGATGAACTTTGAAAAAAATAAATACATTTAGTAATTATTTGGGTTATCAGTTTGGTACAGCCAGGACAGTGGTGAGATGTGCTGTAGGAATGACAGATAGCTTGAAGGTGGAGGTGGAATTGCATCAAGGATTGGCTGAGCTGCCTCTTGTTTGCTCTGGTGATGGACCGACTATCATATGAGGTCAGGCAGAAACACCCATGGACAGTGTTGGGCACAATTTCTCTAATCAGCTAATAGCAGACCACTTTTTTTTTTTTGTTTAGCGGATTAGCATTTTCACTAACTTTGGAAACCGCTAGCAAATTTAACTTCAGCTAAATTAGGTTTCGCCAACTTTGTCTTGTGAAAAAACTTGTAACAGAATTCACCAGTTTGTTCCTGTCTGTTGTGGGCGTGTCTTAAAGAGTTTGTTGGTTGCGCTATTGGCTTACTGCATATACACATGATAAGACGTGATTGGTCAACTCAACTTCAAGTGGAAGGAGACGAAGACGTGTGACGCAGACTCTGACAGTCATCTTAGCGGTTAGCGATTCAAGGCTCCAGTATACTCCGGCATACATCAGTCCACGGAGGTCTGCGTGTACCGGATTTGAGTCGAAGCAGATGCCCACAGGGCATGTCCGTGCAAAGCTCAATTTTTTACATACGTGTACTCATCGTACAATAAACTGCCCGGCGACCGACTGTTTTGTATGCAACACCAATGTATTAAATTTCCCTTCTTCTTCCCTGATCTGGCCTTTTCTTTTGTTTGTTTTTTTTTTGTTTTTTTTTTGCCAAGAGGAAAGCGATCTCTTCCTCCTCCTCCGTTGATGCCATGACTGAAATTATGAGAAATGAAGGAATTTGTCAGGAATTAATTAAAATCAGGTCCAGCGTGGCTGCGGGAGGGTCTGGAGATTTCCTGGTGGGTTGGTCTGATGTGTGGCCTGCATTCCCTGTTTTTTATTTATTTATTTATTTTCTCCAATTTTTAGAACTTTTTATTAACAACATATAAACATAAAACACCGCTGTGGTTGAGACTGCCAGCTCTGGCTGTTTTTTTTTTGGGGGGGTGGGGGTTTGCGACCTGTCAATCCAGTAGGCGTGTCAGCAAATGACCAATCAGTGACCTCAATTTGTCCAGAAGGTAAACGCCCCTTGCCTGCAGAGCTGACTGCAGCCACTCAGGGTGGACGCTAGAGTATGAAGTCTCAACCGTCTGCGGACAGTGCGCACAGTTTCCACGTGGCTGACAGGACGAGCGAGTATATTGGAGCCTTAAGACAAGCACTAAACACACTAAACTATAAAATCCAAACAAGGTAAATCTCTCAAATCTAATTCTTTTTGCTGTGTCTATCACCTCCAAACTGCCTTTGATTTCCACATCTTTTTCTTCTTCCTGTAGACGTGATGAAGCGTCTGCTAATTCTTTTACCTGTTTAATGTTAGCAAAGCTAATTTTTTTAGTTAGTGGAGTATGGGTTTGCGAAGCTAACTTTTTGGTTAGCTGGGCCTGCCACTGCCCGTGGACTATGATGTTTATGAGATGATGTGATCTGGGGTGAGAATGAAAGGCAGCCATGGTAAGACATGGTACATGTTCATGAATGAGATGGAGGCAGGTGAAACCGAGGTCACAAAGGTGCAGGACTTCATGTACGTAGGGTTGACTTTCCAGAAAAATGAGAAAACTGGAAGTAGCAAGCCCAATCACCTCTATATATTATGGCCCATCGGAGAAACCGATTGGTAGATCTGCATGGTCATCCTGGAGTGTAAGGGGATCACAAAAGCATGATCACATCAAACTTTTTAAAACTTAACAAGTAAGCAGTATAATTTTTAAAACACACAAGAAGCCAGTGGAGCGAATCAAGGAGCAGAGTTATGTGTACCTTTTTAAAAAGACAAAGTGTCCCTTTACTGGAAGCATAGTGTTTTGTTTGAGCAGTTGTTACACTATTTATTTTACTTTCCTCCAGTGGGGTAAGACAAATTTGAACCAGTAGTGATCATGTCTCTGTTTGGCATTTCAAACACATTTCACCATTCGGACGATCTCCTGTTTTTACAGCTGCTCTGCTGGTGATGAAAGTCACGACTACTGTCCCATGATAATCTTGTTCTTTTCTTTTAGGGTGTGGTTGGAGGCGTGTTAATTGTGACGCCCAACAACATCATGTTTGACCCCCACAAGTCGGACCCCCTGGTGATCGAGAACGGTTGTGAGGAGTACGGTCTCATCTGCCCCATGGAGGAGCTGGTCTCTGTGGCGCTGTACGACGACGTGTCACGTATGAAGCTCAAAGACGCTCTGCCATCGTAAGAGCTCACTGCTGGTGGTTCTTTCTCCTCTTACCGGTTCTGCCAGGCCCCCACCCTCACTTCTCCTTTCTTGTTCCTCATTTAAGATTACCGGTAGATTGTTCTTTTCCTGACCTGTTTGGAGTTCTCCCACTTGAATATCTCATATTTTAAATCATCTCTTTAAGTTTGACTGTGTTGACTGAACCTCGCTTACGCCATATTCATTTGCAGCTTTTTCATTGGTCCGAATCTTTTGTTCTATTTGACAGTTTGGTTGTTTTTTCACATCACATTTATTCATTTTGGGTGTCATGTTAAATTCTGTTGCACATGTTTTTTTGTTCATTTCTTTTTTTTTTCTATGCGTTTTTGCGCCTCCCTCCCCATCCTGTTTCCGGTATATGTGATTCCTGCTGACCTCCCAGAGACCTACCCCAGGATCTGTGTCCTGTCTACAGGCCCGGAGAGTGGGAGCAGCTGCCGTCAGAGCAAGAGCTGAACCCCTTCAGTCGGTATGAAGCACTTGTGCCAAAACGGCCGATAGTTTTGGATGACATTAAATCAACTCTCTCTGAAACTGGTGAGACAATATCAAATGTGGATGCTCGTGATCCATTTAAACAGTCATATTATCTTGATTATATCTGCAAAGTTTTATTTAACTGTTGAAAACCAGTTCATGGTGATTCACTTTTTTGAACGTCAATACTAAAAGTGTTGTGAACCTTGAAAATGTCACTTTGCGACAAAAATAATTATTGTAATCGGGCTGCGATGAGTTCCACAAATTAAATTTCAGTCAGGGTAAGCAGCTAAGCCAGTAAAAGATATTCCAGTTAAAAATGTTTACATCAGTAAAACAAAAAGGGAGAAAAATACACAAGCAAAATGGGATCGTTCGTGCTTGGTGACACCTTTTGGTAGCTATCATAGATGGATAAAACTTTTGTTGCAGCCAATTCTCTTTCAGTTTTTGTTTAGAGGATTTTTTGTGTTTCGTCATATTTCTTTGACCTGTCAGATATTCAACTCACGTGCTTCCCTTTCTAAGATTTTATCCATAATCTTTATATGATTTAAGCAAAAGTACTTTCAGGATGGTGACAAAACCTTTTAGTTTTCTGCTTTTTTAGGATATGGTTCAGATCACTTGTTAAAGAAATCAGGTCTCTCTTGTAAATGAGTCCCCGAGGCTCAATGGGATTAACCTGTATAATTAAAGGTTCAATGAACAAACAATACTAATGGTTCTCTGGAAATGTTATGGAGAAATCTATTTTACTTGTTGTCGAGAGCTCTTCCAACAGCCTCAGGTTGACGAGTTAACAGCTGGTCATTGTGGGGCAAAAATCAAAATGAATTTTTAGCACATTTAAACACCAAAAATTTTGTAGCAGTCAGTTGTGGACACAGTTCTGCTAATCTGCTAATAGCAGAATTAACTTTCCATATAGTGGATTAGCGTTTTTACAAAATTTGAAAACTTTAAGTGGAATTATTTAAATCCATAAATTAAAATCCATAATTTATTTTTATTTTTATTTTTTTAGACAGTTTTCCAGAGTATAAGTGTACAGGAGAATGATTTGCACGGAGCTGTGCTCAGCAAAGCTAAGCACCATTCAGTGATGTCACCACCCTCGCAGTGCTTTTCCCCATCATGTCTACCACGAACAGTCTCTGACTCGTGATGTCAGTTTACAGCCAAACCAAACCTGAACAGAAAAATAACAGGAAAAAACAATTTTCACACTCAGAAACATTGTAAACAGTCAGAATCTTAGCACACATAATTCCTCCTCAGCCTGCTTTGCAACGCTCGCACTGTCTCTGGGATGTGACTCTCTCACACTTTTCACACATCTTTATGTTGATACAAACAGATTTATTGCCGAGGGAATATTGATGATGACGCAGAGCAACTTTGTTGTTAATTTAGATCAGTAATTAACAACATTAATTTTGATGCATTGTTATTTTTGGAGCAATGACAGCTTATTCAAAAACTTTACACCTTTTACTCTAAGGCCCAAAATGGTCCCTCTCATAAAAGTCTAATGAAAATGTTGTGTTTCTTTTTAACAAAAAAACGAAGTCCAGATGACATGATTCAACCTCTTTTGTTGTTATA
>JARVGV010000192.1:18019886-18039459 GCA_031762435.1 Hypsolebias longignatus | reverse complement strand
GACGAATCAGGTGACGTCATTTCAGATATCTTGAATTACATTCTGACTAGTCATAATTCATTTTAAGATATCTTGAAGTGTTATTCTGACTAGTCATAATGTAATTACAGATATCTTAAATTAACATTCTGACTAGTCAAAATGTAATTGTGACTAGTCAAAATTCATTTATAGATATCTAGAATGTAATTACGGATAGTCAGAGTGCCCGATTTTATGTTAAAAGGGCTTGCCATAACTGGGAAGCCTTTTGCTTTCATGAAGCTCTCATAGCTATAAAAGTTCCCTTAGTTTCCGGTTGTTTTGTTCTGGGCGATCGCTGGTGATGACGTAAATTCTTCACGTTCTACGTTCACGTGACACCACCGCTGCTGCGACGAAGTCCCGCCCCCTCCCGCAGTCAATAACTGGAATCCAGCAAGTTGCATTTCTCGTTAGCTGCTCTCGCCAACATGCTAACGAAGAGTAGTTGCGTTCGTAAACGAGTACCCTGATCCGGAAGGACTTTTGCTCGTTTGGGACGCGCTTCTTTTATGGCTGGAGTAGCATATGTAAGCTAAAGGATCAGCGGCTACGGAAAGATCATCTGGTAAACCGTGCATTAGCCACGTCCGACAAAAGCTAACAACTGAATTTAACGTTAGCTGACTCGCTGACAGCGGCTTCGTCTATTCAACTGCAACGTAGCTGAGATTTCTTTGACACAGCAATGAAAAATCTCTGACACTGGTGAGTGTAATTAATAGCATTAGTAGGATAAATATTTATATGGCTTTTGGTCCCCCCACTTTTTTTTTTTTCCTTTTCGTGCTAGCATCGGCTTGTTGTTTGTAGCGGCAGCTACACGCACAGAGCCACGCCTGGACCATTTAAATCCCTGCTCATGCCTCGCGACATTTACTAATCACACGAGCGAGTACTGCTGTAAAGTGTTGTAGCTTACGTATTGAAATTAAACATTTTATTTTGTTCAACAGAGATCACTACTGAGGCCCTGTTTTTTTGTCACATCGGAGTTACCCCCTTGATTGCCACTGATTTGAAGAAGATCACAAAAGTCAGTTTGTGTTGTCCATGCACTGGTTCTGATCCACCAGAACTGCAAGTATGATGCCGGTGAGTGCACACTTTTAGAAAAAAAATAAAATAAAGATCGGTCACACTTGAATGCAAAGCTTTTCATTTAGCTATAGTTTTTCTAATTTTAATTTAAAAAGTGCATGACAAACAACATGTTTTTGCGTGATCTGTTGTGTGCCCCAGTTTGTTCGTTTGTCAGCTGCATAAGCAAAATATCTCATGAAGCACTGGACAGATTGGAATTAAACTGTCTAGTAATAACTGAATACATATTTTCATTCATTCAACCTTTATTTAGTCAGGTTATATACATCTATAACTCATAGGGGTGCACCGATTGCTGTTTTTTGGCCTGTCACCGATCACCGATTTCTACAAAGCCTGACTTGCCGATTCCGATTTTGGCCGATACCGATTTTGTTTTATAAGCAACATTGTTAGATGTAAGGTCACAATGTCCCTTCAAATTTCAATCTTATTTTATTGAAAAACAGACCCTTGAACAATATTCTAGAAACAATACAAACTTGTTTTAACTGGTCACAAGGTAGTGCTCTGAAATATAATTGAAATTTAGACAATTGTTGTTAAAACAAACAAAAAAATCTGTAAAATCGGTTTCTCATGCAAGCATTGACCAATTTCCCAAAATTAAGGAAATCGGTGCCGATAAATCAGCCGGCCGATTTATCGGTGCACCCCTAATAACTCATTACTTTTTTGAGTTGACTCGTTTCAAGATTGCTGCCACAGCTAAGCAATCTTTGCAAACAAAACAAATACTATATACTGTCCATCCATCCATTATCTTTACCCTCTTCTTCCATTTTGGGTCACGGGGGTCGCCTGTGCCCATGTCCAGCAATCACTGTGCGAGAGGCGGGGTACACCCTGGATGGGTCGCAAGTCCATCACAGGGCTACTGTATACTGTATATGATACCAAAAATAAAATAATAAAATTCCCAAATTAGCTAAAAATAAATAAATAAGACAAAGAAAATTATACAGACTTTGTTAAAATTGGTTGAGAAAAAGAAAGTTATGGTAGATAAAAACACCCAATTTCCTCTTCATCCTGATTCCGGCACTCCAAAAACCACTTTTGGGTCAACCAATTGTCGTGAAAGCTGCTCGGAATGTTTAAAAGAGTTTAATGAATTCCTACTCACTTTAATGATTTATTTATTTATTTATTTATTTATTTATTTATTTATTTATTTGTGGTAGTAGCTGAGAGTAACTCCCAAGTGCTACACATTGCATGATATCTTTGCTTTAAACGTTTAGCTGAAAGAATCAACACTGTTTAAACCAGTGGATAGAATTTAATTAAACTCTCAAAAGTAATTATTGTATGTCCATGTACAACTAATTAATTTTTGGAGTCAACACAGTTCAAAACACAGTTAACTAGCCCTACTCAACACAAAAACAACTACCGGGTAGGTCAAATTTACCAGTGGGCTTCAGTTTGGCGTGGTGGTAGCTGAGAGTCATCAACATATACTTTGAGAGCTAACAGATCTTGTGAGTTCTTCCACATTTGCATGAAATTGTGTTTACAGGTGCATCTAAAAAAATTGAATATTGTGAAAATGGTCAGTCCCTCTCAACCTTGCGCACAAGCTTAGGCTCTTTCCCAACCAGTGACGTGATGTTCCATTTCTCAAGAGCCAGCTTTGGTAAGCCAGGGTCAGAGCGCCAAGGTCTCCACCTTCAGCTACCACCCATGTTAGCATTGAACATGTATCTTTGTTTGTTTCATGCAAATCAATTTGGTAAGTAAAACATATTACTGTATTAAAAAGACTTAAAAGATGTAGAAGTATGAATATTGCCTTCTACCTTTCATGCCAGAGCTTTAAATTAGGATTATTTTATGATTACAAAGGGACAACATTGTAGCCATTTTGGTCAAACCTTGTAAATTACATTATACGGGTGCATCTAAAAAAATTAGAATATTGGGAAATTTTCAAATTTATTTGATAATCATTTCAGAATCAGTCATTTTGATGTCTTAAATCATGTCCTGATAAGGACATGTGAAGAGATCTTTTTTGTAATACCACTATCCTCTCCTCATGGCCTTTTCCCCTTTTCTATCTAAAAGAAAGAAAGGGCTCTAGAACCAAGCTCCTTGAGAGGAGCTGGACCATATTCCACTCTGGAGTTGGCCATGGTAAGAAGCGCTAGACTGATTGATGTGGGTTTACTTCAAGTTTCTGGCTTGAGAGTTTTTACATGGTTGTTGAGAGGGTAGCGTTTCTACACCTTTGGGTGGGGGGACAGGATCTGACTGTTGTTTGTGCCTGTTTGCCAAACATCAGTTTGGAGTGCCCAGCTTTCTTGAAGTGTTAGCAGGGCTGCTAGAAGGTGCTCCAGCTGAGGACTCCTTTACTTTGCTGGGTGACTTCAATGCTCGTGTGTGACCTGGAGGAGTGTGACTGATTGATAGATGGATGTTCAGTGCTGTGCATCAGCTTTGGGTGAGCTGACTACATACTTTTTGCTTTATTAAACTAATTTATAAGTTAAACTAAAGGACAGAAAAAGGTCTGTACACCTAATTAACTTGAAAGTTGTTGTTTTTTTCCTTAGCCTTTTGTGTTTCGCTGGTGTTATTGTTCCGGGATGGTCTTTGTGCGTGGAATAGAATATCTGAGCTGCAACCAAATAGGAGTGGTTCTTTGTTGGGACCTCTTTTGTTGTCGTTAGTGCTGAGAAGGCAGTGATGAATTATGTGAAAAGAGCTTACATTTCTTTGGGAGATAATCATGCATGGATGCAGGATAAGTTTGCCACAGTCTCGGTAAGGTCTCATCATAAACGGAAGTGACTCACTCTTGAATACCGGTAGTTAGCGTGGCTGATGACTGGGGTTGTGGTTGAAAGAACAACATTCCTGAAAATGTTTTGCTAGTTCTCATGAAAGAAAATGCCGAATACAATTCAAGCAAAGGCTTATAGCTTTCCAGGAATTAGAAGTAACTTTATGCTTGCTGCAGTTTTAGGCTTTTAGACCTGACTGCAACCATAGACTCGTGTACAGTTGTATCCTGTGGCAACAACAGGGTATCAGAGTCAAAGAGTCACTCGGTTCTCGCGTGACTCTGCCAGCCAATGAAACCTTAGCAGATCTAGGTCTGTGTGGCTGCGTCAACTAACGCTGTTGTTAAGGGGAATCTTTTGAGCTGAGTGGATTGTCAAGAGGCATTAACCTCACACAGTGGACTGGGCAGAGCGTGACTTAGATGAAAAGTATACCTTATCTTTTTTCATTCTCTACTTTCTGTAGATTCACATGCTTAATAGATCCAACTAAGTCACCATCATTAAGAGTTTGCCATTAAAAAGTAAAATGGTAAAAATCTAAGGACTAATGTTAACTTTCTACTCAGATTTGATATGAGCGAAGATGAAAGGAGTCAGGTATTGATTTATTTAACAACTCTCACTTGTTTAAATCTGCTATATCTTTTCATGGTTGAAGAAACGTGCATTATTTATCATGCTTTCCTTACGCTGTCCTCTAAAGGACATCAGCCAGTTTTTATTCAAAATGCTCCCTTTTATGAAGTGCAAATTAAACCACGATGTGTGTTTCTTGTTTCCAGAGGTGGATTTTACAGTATTTAGGTGTTTTCAACATAAAAGCAGAAACTCAAAGTTTCTGCATAAGAGCCAACGTATTTGCTAAAACTTCAAAACCGTTTTCTAATCGGCAAAAGTCATAATTTGGCTTTTTCAAAGTGAAAATGTCTTAACTGTGTCACTTTTTAGATCAAACTGAATAAAATGTGTAAATAATTCACACTCTGCCTTTCAGTATCGAACACCCTTGGTGAGATCTGTTGGTTTATTTAACATTATTTGTCGTAACTTGTTTGGTTCATAAGTTACCAAACGGGCAACGTTTGTAACAGTTGGGGTGAATGAAATGTGTAATTACTAAGGCATCATCTTACATTTTTTGATATTAGCTTCTTGAAATATTTTGCTTGCTTTAGCTGAGTTGAAGGTTTATGTTTGAGTTGTATGAGCTGATTACATCAAATGATGGTCGGTACTCGGTACTGATGATGATTTGATTGTTTGATCCTTATACAGTATTTGTCTGATTGGTTTTTAACTTTTGGAACTCTGTGAACATGAATAAAGTTCATAAGATGTTGGACCATTACTTAATTTTTGTAGTATTTATTATGTACACGTCTGCAAGTCTTTCAGGCAAAGTCAAGAAGTCCTGAGTAGAAAAGATGATGACACTTTTATGTGCTTAGCTGATCGTCCTCTTATAGTTACAGCTGCTTTGCTGAAAGGGAGCACTCTAATTGGCTAAAGCACTGCCATCAATAACTGACTTGACTCTAGTGTCTTGTGTATATAATAAACATATTTTTTGGACTATAAGACACTTAAAATCCTTTAATTTTCTCAAAAATCGACAGTGAGCCTTATAATCCGATGCGCGTTATGTATGAATTCTGGTTGTGCTTATTGACCTCGAACCGATTTTATGTGGTACACGCTGCTCAAAAATTTGTCAAAATGAACTTGTTTCACGTAATGCGCTTTGTAATGCGGTGTGCCTTATACTGTAGTCTGAAAAATATGGTACAGTATTTTTATTTTTTCTAGTTGAATTGAACAGTTTGACTGCATGGATATAGCTCTAGGCCTGCAGTTAATGACCATCGATCTATATTAAAAGAAACACGATCGTAAAACCATTGCAAACAGTGAAAAATAGATTTAACAGATTAGACTTTACTAAAACGGCATGCAAAATCCAACTGGTGGTGCTAAGATGCACTGATCAGACGACACTACGTTATTATCTGTAAATGAGTAAAACCCTGTCATAATAAGAATGGATCACTGGTTTATGATGAATGTGTGATCGTTGATGAAAGCACTAAAATAACATTTCATCAGTTGTTCAGATTTTGTTAAAGACTTCAAAACCGACTCAGCACCGCTTTACAACTTTGACTCATAGATTTATAAAACAAACACAAAAAATCCAGAACCTTTTTTGGGACCAGCAGAATTTATTTATTTATTTATTTGCACAACCATGAGATAGTTAAGTTGAGGCAACAAGTTAGTTGGCATGTGTATTTCAAACCAACTGAGCTGAGACATTGTACATATTCTTTTCATTAATTTATTTGCATGTTCTTAAATTTAAAATACTTTTTCTTACAAATACTCTGTACCATTGCTTTTTTCATGACTAAAAACAAAGAACCTATCAATTTTACTTTAAGACCAGTCTGTTCAGTTTTATCAATGTCATGCTGCAATAAATCACATTTCATCCCAAGTTTAAATATAAATCTAACTAAATTAATTTGTTTTAAGCTTCATAATTGTTAATAGCCCCTTGGACAAAGCTTGCTTTGTTACCACAAAACTAATTCTGTATCTTGTGATCACCTATTAGTTATAACAGCATGCAATACCGTACTGGCCCTATGGATTTAACTAAATTAAATTAATCAAATTCTAAACCGTGTCATAGTAAGCCGCCATCACTCAATATAACTCTGTCTTGCATCTTAGTTTAATAATCTTTCATCTTAATGTACTTTTGTTGTTTAAACACGTGTAGATTTGTTTCAGTGAAGTTGTCTTTCTCATATTGTCCAATGTCTCAGTTGTTTTCCCTGTCAGGGATCAGTCTGAAGTCAAACAGTATTATGCTGTTTGTGCTTTTTAAGAAAGGACTGATTCTTCATGCTGGCAGTCATCTCAGTCAATATTATTTTTCTATGACATAATCTTATATGTCATGCTCAATAAAAATCCTTGAATCATAACTGGTACTTTGGCTTTTTAAACATCCTAACAGCGGTTAGTGAAGTTAGCAAGTTCAAATAAAAGCTTAAGGTTTATTCGTGCTCCACTCTTAAGCTCCGTCATCCAGAGGGAGCTCAAAGTTGCTGCTCCTCTCCGTCGAAAGGAGGCAGTTGAGGTGGTTTGGACATCTGATAAGGATGCCTCCTGGTCACCTTTCTTTTAGAGGTTTATCAGGCATGTCCCACTGGGAAGAGGCCCTGGAGCAGACCCAGAACTTGAGAAAGAGGTTATAGTTGGCAATTGCAGCTGTCTGTGTACAGCCAACATGGAGTATTAGACTAATTCCTTTTCTTGTCCCTGGTCACACCATGACCTGCTGGACAGTCACAGTCGTACTCAGACAACTCTTATTGGCAGCAGTCACCACATTTCAGAGAAGCACTTGTCATCATCATCCTCTTCCCAAACCCTCCCTCTCTTTTCCTTTCTCTTACTGATTTTACTCTAGCTCTCTCTTCCCCCCTCCCTGCCTGAAGTGCACATACAGCTGGTGTTTTCTTCTCCCAAGTCTCCTCTGCAGCACTTTTCTAAAGCATGCACCACTGTCGGGTTTCAACGTCTACTCGCGACGGCGTAACTGATAAGTCCTCATGACCGTGAAAGCTGCAGTGCGATCATGAAGAGGTTTGTGACTATAATGTTACGCGGCCTTGTCAGCCTCTCCAAGGAGAACCCCATTTGGGCGAAAGAGCACCACCAGCCATCTAAAAAGAAGATCAAGAGGAAACGGAGAGCAGTGAACAGAAGCAAGAGTATGGGCAGACGCAACTTAGTGAGGGCGGTTGGTATTTTCTCTGGTTGTCTCTCAACAAGATTACTGGAGCCCCGGTCATTTTAAGCTGCTATTAGCTTAATGCATTTTTTGATGGTTTCTAAATATGTGAGAGTGTAGCTGAGTACATCCTGTTGTGGGGTTTTTAAAGTCCTAACTTGCTCCTCATTTGCCTGATTGGTTGAATGTTTGGTAAAGGGTTGTTTTTGACAGTTGATGGGTCGTTATAGACATGGATTGAATATACTTTTTCAAATACAGTACTGCATTAATTTAGGACTGTTATTTTAAATAAAATATATCAGACTGTACAATATGCATTAGTCATATGCAGTATGTATACATGTCATTGCTTTTGATTTTTGGCAAAGTTACCAACAGTGAAGCTGAAACATGTCTTTCAGATGTTTCCACAAGGAAAGCCAGAATAAAATATTTGTTAATGGTTCAGCACCTTCTAAGGCCCGCATTTGAACGACGACTCAGACTCTGAAGAACAAGTGATCATATTAATTTATTTTGACTGCGGCTGAAAATGTCAGTGAATCACACGGTTGCATTCATTAACAAACTGAGTCACTTTGTCTCAGAATCTGCTGGAGTCACAGTCTAAAGGCACCTTTGCGACAAAAGCTGAATTTAATCGGACATTGCTGTGCTGTGGTATTGATTGCTGTATGGGAAAAATTCACGTCAGAGCGGTACTATTCTAATATCCTAATAATTTTCATTCAAATACTGTACTAACAAATTATGCATGCACAAAATATTGCATTTATAAATGAATGATTCCTTCTTTCTGGCACTCATTTTATAAGCTTTCCTCATTTTGGGGGGGCCTATTTTAGGGTAACGGATCAACATTATGAATACAGTAGTATCTTAAACACTTGTTGGCCTGGAAGCAACACAATTCTGTCTTACTTTTGCCTGAAGAAAATAAAATCAACTAAAAATTAACATTTTGTTTTTTAGCTCTAAATTACTGCTCAAATAAAAACAAAATGTTTTGGACCAAAGTGCAAATATATATTACTAAGAAACATCATATTTGATATTGTTTTTTTGTTTTTGTTATTGTTGTTTTTGCAAAGCCAGCTTGACCTAAACTAATTTTTTTTTTTCCATTGACTGTGACATATTAATTTATACTGAGTTAAACTTGATCTAAATTCAGATGTATAGATTGTCAGTGATGATGGAATATTGTCAACAAAATGCTCCTGGCTTGTCTGACAAAACAATTTACAATTTGATATACCGTTGGCTATAAAGTCTTTTTCACCATGTTTTTGTTGAAGAGACATTTACTGTATATTGTTTGCCTCTTTTACTTCGCTCTCTTATGATCTTACAATCTGGAAATGGGTTTCCTTAAGAAGTAATACTTGGAAGATTTTTAAGACATTTTTTTCTTTCTTTCTGCCAAAGGATAGTGATTTTTAATAGTTCTTCTTCTTCTTAAACTTTTAAAATATTTTTTTTTAATTCTGGTAATTTGAACTTAGGTAGACTAACTGAAGTGGATTTTTACCTTTTTATTTTGTATTGTTTAAGTCCACTTGATCAAAGGAGAAGGAATTGGTATCTATTAATTATACTTTTTGAAAACCAACCATTTATGTCCTGAATCCTCGAATCAAGATGCTGTATTTTGTCACTTTAAAATGTTGGTTCTCTGAAGGATTATTGATCTGTTGTTTCAACAATATTGTTTCAATTACCGGCATATACCAAAACCTTGCTGTTAGATAATAAATACTCAATAAGGATTTTGTCAAATGTATCTGCATGCAGGCAGGAACATTGCTCTATTTTCTATATAAACTGTGTTCAACACCAGAGTAGTCCGTATTCTTAGTAAACAGAAATGTGGCAGGCACAGGCTTGTGTTCATCAGAAGCTCAAACTAACAGTTCCAGTGGTCAGCAGCAAACTGTGGCGTCAGCAGTACCATGGGTTTGTGCATCAATGGAGTGGGTTTAGTTTCATTATTAAACCTTCTCATGGGGGAATGGTGTATTTCTTGATTTCTCCTACATTATTTATTAAGTGTGCTATCAATATGTCATCTTGTTTATTTATTCTCCTTCTGACTGCTCTCATGTGTCTTTCAGATGATATTGACGGTGTACCTCAGCGATGGGGAACAAGCAGCAACCGAGGTACCAATCACACCTGAGACGACGTGCCGCGATGTTGTCGAGTTCTGCAAAGAGCCCGGCGAGAACGGCTGCCATCTGGCTGAGGTCTGGAGAGGCAACGGTAAGATCTGAAGCAAGGCTGGGTTTGATAGAGAGGCCTTTTATACCTGCTGATTTGAGTAAAATTCCCTGAACCTCACAGCAGTGACTGTTTTAGTTTTTATAAGGAGCAGCACACAGTTCTTTGTCACATTGTGCAAGAAGAATAGTGGGGATTTTTTTTCTAGTATTGAATAAAAAAGGTCGTCTAATCTGAAAACTAATCGTTGCTGACTTGACGTTTTCTTTTATTGCAAAGAAATGTCATTTTAGAAAGTCTTTAGCTGTTAATTCTTTATTCTGAAAATGCGCTCTATTTTAACGAAACTTTAGGTAAGTTAAGCTGGGTCATGCATAACTTACCTGAGTGAAACAGAGCATGACAGGCAGAAGAAAGACATTTATTCAAGTCAGGTAATTCAAGTAAAAAAATCATAGGTCAGTGAAGAGTTATGTTCCCATACAGTTGACAGCACTGTCACAACAGATTTTACTCTGCTCAGAACAATTCGCACCAACCATAATGTTTATATAAACCATTCAATCAGCTATGTATTTATTTATTTATTTATTTAGCAGAAGGTCCTCTGTCTTCACAATACCAGCAAAAAGCTTTATTGACCCAAGTTATGCAGTCCTGTTAGCTTTCTACTCATTAAACCTCCTAGAACATGTATCTTTGTTTCCTTTTTTTCCCTCCCCATGTCGTAATGTTGCTTTTGGGGAGCATTAATATTAAATTTCAAAATCTGAACTGAATGAATTATTCCAATTAGGGATGAACGATATTGGGATTTTTGACTGATATCCGATACGCCAATGTGTTAAAACTTATTTGGCCTATAACCGATACGATATTTAATATACGTTCCTTTGTCAGAACATAGCCCTCTCTCTTATTTAGGCTTATTTACTACAAAAATTGTAACAGCTGTAAGAGCTGCTGACATATTCAGTAACAGCCATATGATATGCATAACACTTTAACTTGTATTAAATGAAAAGTGTTTAATGATATTTATTAGCATTAGTCACCTGCTGTCTCACTTGGAGAGGCTTGTTCCAGGTTCCTAGCTGCAGTGTGGGATCCTCTGCACTCCTGTGCATGAAGGACACACTTTTTAAGTTCAAAGTTTTTGTCTATCCATTGTGCTGTAATCATGCTAACAGGGCTAACATGACGTCCAAAGGTCTGTGGGAAAACTCACCCAACAAGTCGTGCTATCGGCTATTAGCTTCTCAATGGCATCGGAAATGACGGCTTGTAACTCGGGTAACGTGAAAATAATGAATAATATATCTGACTGGGGACGATGTAGCGATTCTTAACGTAGTCCAAAAATCTTCGGAATCCGACATCCTCACCAACGAAAAATAAACCTTCCACAGTGCCGACATTTTGAATTTTCCTCTCTCCCATGATCAGGTAGACAGACGCATGTGACGTCATCACATAGCGATGCCGCTGCAGGCAAAAACAGTGCCTGTTATATCAGCAAGTTATTTCAATGGAGTGACCAATGTCTGATATTGAATTTTAACACTAATATCATCAGATACCGATACCTGCCAATAATATTGTGCATCCCTAATTCCAATAGGTATTTTGCATTTAGTGAATTATTTGCTTGGTTCCTTAATGTATCTTCTGCATTGTGCTTAAATGCTCAAAATGTCATTTTATTGTTGAGAACCAAAAGAATTAGGACAAATGTGAGTTCTTTTAAATGTGCATCCAAAACATTTGACATGCCTAGATTTAAATAAATCTGTCTGAAAAATGGTAGCTTGCTGATGGCCACTTGTCCTGAGCCTGGTTCTGCTAAATGTTTCTTCCTCTTAAGGGAGTTTTTCCTTTCCACTGTTGCCTTCATGCTTGCTCAAGATGAGAGTTCTGTGATGAAGTTAAATTCAAAGCTGTCTGCTCCTCAGATAAATAATGTCAACTTATTTTTTACATACAGTATATGCATGTTTCTGTTCGGTGTCCTGAGATGATTTCAGTTGTGACTTGGTGCGATTTAAATAAACTGAATTTAATTGAACACTTAGTAGCATAGCCACCCCCTTCCCAAAATGTACCTTACTCAACAATTCATTTATTTATTTTTTTTAAATATTTTTAATAAATTTACCTTTGAAACTTACCAATTTCAAAGCTCTGCTGTTCACTGGCATGCAGAGTTTAGTTTTGATTTATGGGACACAGATAAATTGATCTTAGCCGGTCAGCTTGTTCTTCCTTTCATCAAATTTTCTGCTTTTCAGAACGGGCGATCCCCTTTGAGCACATGATGTATGAACATCTGCAGAAGTGGGGTTCTCGAAAACAAGAAGTCAAGTTCTTCCTTCGTCATGAGGACTCGCCTACTGAAAGCAGCGATCAAGGTTCGTACTGCGCTGAGCTTTTTCTGCTCCCTGGTTTATTTCTGCATCCAAATTTCATAGATGTGCCACTCCTGGAAAATGTTATTTCACCCAGTTTTAAGAGAAATAACTCCGATATTTATACATTCAATTTTAGATATATCAAAACCTTTAAATATAAATTTAAATGGGAGCAATTCAAAGAAAAAAACATTTCCAGGTAAAAATGTCAGTGTTTGCTCACTGTATTTCCTTCAGGCTTTTATAAGCAGTGCCAGTCCCCGTTGTCATGAAGAATCATGTCAGTCAACATTCCGATGATTCCACACACACAGTTTTTGTCTCTAAAATTGTAGTAGTGTGCGCACATGCAGTCGAGTGTGTATCGAATGCGTCTCTGGTTTGTGACGGTTACTGCTGCTTGTTTTTGCAGGGAGTCAGCAATCTCAGGATCAAACGAACCGCAGGAGTGGAAATACTGGAGAGAAGCACAAAGAAAATGGGGTGAGAATAAATTGAAAATTTGTTAAACACTGATTTTCCTGTTATTTAACTTTTTTCATTAACACATTACTACATATTATACTTTTAAGTTTATATTAATAGCAAAATATTACAGGATCTTTAGAAACAAGCCAAACCATCCATGTGGATTCTTGTTTTAGTCACACATTGCTTCTGTCTGAATTATTATAATTCAGACATCACTTTTTCATTCTTGCTCTAGCTGTTGTTTACTAGTATTAAAATCCTGTGTAATTCTTGTTTTTGTTCTAAATAAAAGTAGTGTTGGTGGATGTGATTCTGGTGTAAAGTCCTTGGATGGTGGTATTCTAGCTCGCTTCTTTTGCAGATCTGTTTCCTCTTAGGTGTTCCTGTTGCTCTGCATGTCCTGCTTTGGTGCTTTTAGGGCATGTCTACTTGCAGATGTGAATGACTCTGATAAGAGCAGCCTCCGGCATGGCATTCTTCCTCTGTCCGTCCATCTGTCCCAGATTTTACGTGAAAATGTTGTGGTCAAGGGAATGTAACTAATTGAACCTTTAGGGTTAAGACAAGAAACCAGATCTGCTGTCAAGATGAAGGGAGTGCAGATTTTGTTTTAAAAGAAGTTGATGTAATTTTGTTCAAAAGCACCCAGGAGCTATTCTTTTTGTTTGTTTCGCACAAAATAAAATGTTAATGTTCAATTTTGTTTCATTGGAGGTAAAAAAAATGAACATTATTTGCACAGCAGACAATGTAAAAGGATCTTGTCATCCATATTCAGTGCTTTTTAAAATGCTGCTGATTGAGAGATTTGTTTGTGACAGTTTCCACACAGGGTGCTGCTTCATGACTAAGGGATTTAGGTATTTTTGGTCTGTTTTACTTTTCATTTTTCTTTAACGGTTAAGCATTTGGCCACAATGACCGTTTAAGTCTGTAAATATAAAAAGTAAAAAAGATTTAACAACAGTTTATGCAAACAGAATAAATGTATAAATATCAAAGGCAGCTGACACAATGTATGTACAATGTAACACAATTTAGAAAAATACCTTTTTTCCAGTTAACATAACAGGTCTTAAGTACTAAAACTTTGGTAGATTTATTCAACATACAAAGACATTGTTGGTCTAATAACATGACCGCTTGTACAGATATAAAAATTTTAAAAAAGCAGGATGTGAAAAGCAATGTTCGATGAATGAAATGTTTAAATCTACTGAAATAATAAAGTGGGGGAAAATTGAACTGCTTATGACCCAAGGCACCACTACATCAGTCAAAACCTTATGGGTTTTTATTGGTACCAATGAAACTGGAACACAGATTTATTGACAGTTTCAGTGCTGACAGAAGCATCAAGGTGAAGACTCACTCCGTGTGCTCAGATTCTGATTAACTCATCCAATATCCTCAATCAGCATTTCATCACTCAGTTTACTTGCATTACCACATACCATAACAGCCAAAGCTGTTATGGTATGTGGTAATACAAGTTGAAAAGATGGACAATTGTTACATGGCAGAGACGAGGAAGAGCAGCGGTAAAGACCTGGTTATGTTTTTTACATCACTGCAAGCACTGTGTTTATGATAAAGCTGAGACTTCAAAATTAAAACTTCGCACTGGTAACCTTGCAACCTTTCATATAACAAATAAACACAACTTGAAATTGAACTTGACCTCCTAATAGATAGTTGGTATGCATTTTAGGGAAAATGTGCATGTTCATAAACTGAAAGGTTTGGTCTGATTGGCCACTCCCAACACCTTGAGTGGGGAGTAGTTTTGATTATTTCTCATGGTTTATTCTCATGTAGTTTGGACAGTTGTTTTGAAAACACTTCCACAATCAGTCAAATGATGAACACATTCATGCCATTTATTTGTGAGTCCCAGTGGAGGAACCTCATCAGTGAATATGTGTCTGCTTCGTCTCCTTCCATCGTCTGCTCTGTTGGACGTTTGTTTCGCTACCATGGTTGAAGGGTGTGCGTGTGTTTCCCCCTGGGGTAAATTGTCATTGATGTGGTGTCTGAGTTCGTTTGAGCGTGGCTTTTTGTGTGTGTGCCTGTGGCTTCCTATGCTCTTACCAGCTTGCTCTCCTTTTCGAACACTTCTCGACCTCCCTTTGTATTAATGCATCAACAAATGCCAGGTAGAAAAAGACTCTGAGTTGAGTTGGTGATTCTGCAGAGGTCTGTGAATGTTGCTGCTTCTACCCTGTGCAGTACAGTGCAATGCCAGAAAAGAAGGTATGTTTTATTCAGACTAGTTGAGTCACGAGTATATCTGCCTCTATGAATCACGTTCAAAAGGTGCATGGTAGTATTGTCCTCGTCTGTTTGCTTCTTCATCTTTATATACTGTATATACTACTACTGTATTATTATTCTTATTTATTTATTTATTTTAGGACTTTTGTGACATTCTCCACTTCAGCTTCTCACTCAGAACGTCCCTCAAAAAGGCCAGCTGGAATTGTTTGACGCATTTCAGTGAAGCGTGTTTGGAGGTTCACTCAGGTTCACTCGATGTGCTTTTATAACCCGAGGTGCTCTGGTGGAGTAGAAGTTCGAGTTTAGGTGTAGAGAACAACAGAACTGAAAGTGTCAGAAAAATCTTCTTTACTCTGAAAGCTCTCACGCATCATATACCGTAGGTACCATAGAGAGGGATGGGTGGGGGGATAAAACCGTCTTTAGTCTCTACTGCAGCAGAAGATTCTTCAGATATTTTAGTTGGATTCTGTTACCTGAAAGTGTGACTGTGTTTATTTTTGTTGCCTTAGCCTTTCTGTTTTACTGTGCAAACCCTGCATGCTTTAGTTGTAGGAGCTGATAATCAGCCTCTCAGTTGTATGGATACTTTCAGTGTCCAAGCAGGAGTTTTTTTTTTAAAGGTGTGTCAGTTTTCCCCAACAGTCTGAGGGTGTCAACATCAATAATTGTATAAAAGTGTGAACATGAATGTTTTCTACAAGACTATTTTCAGATGTCTGTTAGCAATTCCTGTCCAACTATTCATCAAAACAATGTTCTCCACTGCGACTAGGGATCAACAATAGATTATCTTTCAGGAAAACATTATGCAACAAATACAACTATAACAGCCTCCCACTAATTAAATTAATCTGTTATTTTGTTCAGACCTGTCTCACTGAAAGCGCAAAATAAATGTAAATATCTTGTGTAGGTAAATGTTTTGTGTGACAAATGTAGAGATTCTTTGTTTCAGTAACTGCAGTGACCTTGGGCAGGTGGCCAGCTTTGCTGATGCACTTCAGTGTTTTCTTCCCAATGTGATGTGATATGAAAGTTGTGCCACCAAATGGCAAATTGCTCTCAGAGGTTCAGATATTTTGCAAACTGAGTCTTCGTTACTTTTAGTCTCTCGTCACAATAATGTTTCTGGAGAAGGAAAATTCTGACTCAGTGTCGTAAAATCTAATGTTTGACCCACAGACCATGGATGACCGACATTAATTATTTTTAACAGGGTTTTTATTTTGCACATTTTGTTTCTTTGTTTTGATGCTTTTATTTTTATATATTATTAGTCATCTTAAAATAACCCCAGATTATTTTTATGCTGCACTTTATGACTTGTGCAGTTGTTGTCGACCTGCTGCTTATCACGTTTATAGAGTGGTGGCATTCAGATGCACAAATATGAACAGTAATGATTTAGTGTCAGCTTTTATTTTGTGCAGCTTTCGCTTAAAGCTGCAGCATTTTGATGCTGTGGCTGGAGGAAAACGTCATATCTACCCACATGAATTATGCTACTCATAAAAGCTCCAGGGGAGGAACTAAATCGCAGGTCATGACCTATAGTCTGAATCCCAAATGACTTTTAGAAATGCCAATTTGAGCCTGTTGCACTTCTTTATTTTTTTTTTTTACCTTTTTCCCTATAACATGAAACATATCAAGTGTTATGAATTCAGATGATCATTATGTCAGAATTTAATATCTTGACCAGTGTGTTTGTGTGTATGTGTGTGTCTAGGTGGGGAATCAGCGAGTAGAGCTCACACTGTCAGAGCTGCAGGAGATGGCCACACGACAGCAGCAACAAATTGAGGCTCAGCAGCAGATGCTTATTGCAAAGGTAACACCTTTATTTAATAATTGTCCCTGAATCATTTCGCTGATTATTACCGGTAATATATTTTAACATCTGATAAACAAAATGATAATTTCAAGATGTCATCTGCTTTTTACAAACAAAATGGTACACTGCAGTAATGAGGCATTGCTCTGTAACATTTTTCTCCTTTTTATTTTCTCTTGCTAAATTATATGCCTAAAGATTTATGTGAATCAACTTGTATAAACTGAGTTTCTAATACTTGTTAAATGGCAATACATGTACTTTATTTTACCTTGTAAGGTCATTATAATATAACTTAGCCAGTTTATGGATGTATAAAAGAGTAAAGGTTATGCATTTTTTTATATTAATGTTTCTCCTGAAGATGAGCAATTCTTTGACAAATGGCCTTGTCTTCTCTAAACAGCCAATTTCACAAATTTGTGTTTCCTTTCTGCTTTTTTTTAAAATGAGCTCAAGTTAATTAAAAAGTATTCAGTACATGTTAGTTTTCTATGCTACAAGCGTATTGCCCAAACATTTCAGTGGGACACAAATTAGTCACAATTTTGGTCAGTGTAATTCAGTTCAATTCAATTTATTTCTATAGTGCCAAGTCACAACAGAAGTTATCTCAGGGTACTGTACAAAAACATTCACATACAATTATAAAAGCCAATTAGTAAAAGTGTAAAAGTTCTCTAAGGAAACAATTTAGGAAGAAGAACTTGGTTGAATTTATTGATCAGTTCCACTCCCTGAAGAAAATAAATCTACTTAAATTGTTACTTCTGGATACTACAGACCGAGCATTAATATCAGGACACAGGCTTTGATAACTCAGAAGTCAAATGAATGATGCACAAGTCTTGTAACCTTTTTTCATTCAACATTTATTTATACAGGTTAGTCTCATTGAGTCACGAGGGCACATATCAAGAGAGACCTGTTTAAAAAAACAGATGAGGTACACACAAAAATAAACAATTGTGAAAAGCATATAAAATGAAATGTAAATAAAAATAGTGCTATAAAACGACGTAAGAACAAGCTACGTTATGAAACGGGCAAAAATACTAAAAACAGAAACATGTCTGCATTGATTTTTGCATCTTACGTACAGTAGATTGTTAAAAGGGTGGGTCCTAAGACTGAGCCTTGTGGTACACCATTTTTGACAGTTAAGTAACTGGAAGAAGTACCATTGTGTTGAACACATTGCCTCCAATCTGAGATATAATTTGAAAACCAACTGATAGTGTGATCTGAGAAACCAATGTCTGAGATCCTATGGTATAAGATGTCATGGTCCACAGTATCAAAATCTATAGACAGGTCTAAATAAAGTGCAGCACAATAATCCTTATCATCTAGTGTACTTTAAATAAGGGCACCTTGTACGTAACAAATAAGACAGGATGCTGGTGGTTCAGTTAATATATGAATGTGTTCAAAGATACAGTTTGTAGAATCCACTGAAACATTTTGTCCCCTTAAAAACAAAGCACGCCTCCACAGTGTCACTTTCTTTTTAAAAACGTTTCTTTTATTTCCTCAATATTAATAACCAGCGTCATTAGTAAGTTTTGATCCAGCTGATATGTTTGTTCTGTTTGCCTGATTCTGTCATATTCAGATGTCTCCTTTTATTTGAAGAAATAGAAGCAGAGTAGACCACATAAAAGGTCAGCTGTGTCACTCGTGTCTTTTCACTAAACTCACCCTGACATCAGTGCTTGTGAGCTGCTCTTCAGTCATGTAAGACAAAGCTTACTGTAGACCCACACATAGTAAAACTAATTATTGCTCGTGTTGTGGTGTCTGAAAAGAAGGGTCACTTGAAAGCCCTGCAGTCATTTGGAAACTCGGGCCTGTCGTTTCCTATTTTAGGGTCCTAACTGGAGCACTTCTCACTTGGGTACATAGCATCATCTGGCCCTTTCTCCATCCTTGAAACTTGACACAGTGCCTCGCTTAATAGGAATTTAGCCTAGTTTAAAGGCGTGCCATCCTCATAAATGCCTTGTGCTCTTTGGAGTTGGGGCTTCTTTGATCACTCTGCATGTAAATGGAACATCTGACTGACAAAAATTGCACTGAACAGATATAATTCACTTGGACTTGCATAATGCATCCGTCCAATTTTGTAAACGCTTCTACAGAGTCTGATTTTTCCACGAAAATGTTTGTGTTAATCAGGAGCAACGCTTGCGTTACCTGAAGCAGCAGGAGCGGCGCCAGCAGCAAACCGTGTCAGAGAGTGAGAAGTTACAGAAGTTGAAGGAACGTGTGGAGAGCCAGGAGGCAAAGCTCAAGAAGATCAGAGCAATGAGAGGCCAGGTGGACTACAGCAAAGTCATCAACAGCAATTTATGTATGTAAACTTACTACATGTACTCAAGTTTATTACTTTTTATAGACTTTTGTACTCTGTGCTGTATATGTGTATATTGCTGGGGGAAGTGCGGCACAAATTGTGCTTGAAAATATTCCCATATTTAGAAAATTGATACTTCATTTTTACAAAAAAAATATAAATTTTCCTCTTAAATTCTGCTTTGTAACATTTTGTGTAAAGAGCAAAAGTACCCTGATGCATGCTCAATAATCCAGGTAGAAAAATCTAAAAAAGCTAAGTCTGGTCCTCTGGACATTCAAA
>JARVGV010000192.1:17991794-18002130 GCA_031762435.1 Hypsolebias longignatus | reverse complement strand
CCCACCATCTGCTCCCTAACTGGTCTCTCTTGAAAATGAGTTCTCGTGGCTCAATGAGACTAACCTGGATAAATAAAAAGGATTAAAAAAAATGTTAGGCTGACTGGTAACTCTAAATTGTCCCCAGGTGTGAGCAAGAGAGTGAATGGTTGTTTGTCTCGTTGGGTCTCCATGTGTCCCTGTGATGGGACTGGAGACCTGTCCAGGGTGTCCCCCACCTCTCACACAGTGATTACTGATCATTAGCACTGTTGACCCCCGTGACCCAAAATGGAAGAAGCGGGTAAAAGATAATGGATGGATAGATGGATGGACTATTGAGCATGCATCAGGACAACTTTATTAACAGTTTTATTGGACTAAAAAAAAAAGCATGTTTTGATTACTTATTGAAAGTCTGATCATTCTCAATCAGGTCATCTGGACTAGATGACCTGATTGAGAATGATCAGATTTGACGACCTGGATTATTGAGTATGATTACTTACTTATTGAAAGGTTTGTCAAAATATTTATTAAAATGTATCAGAATAACAGCAGACCGACGATTTTTTTTCTACCCTAACGCACATTTTGTTAATATTTTTTTTTTTTTTTTTTTTACCTTCTGGACTTTTACAGCCACACAGCTTATGCGACGTGCAGAAAGAACCACAATATCCATGAAGCACTGCGATTAAATATATGACGGCGCATGCGCACTACCTACCTGCTCGAGTAAACCGATGACCTCACGCGCAGCCGTGTCCAACCAACCAAGCCGCTCTGTTGAACCAACCAACCGTCCGAACTGTGCACTTCTCTGTCGTTCTCACCTGATGAACGTGCAGTCACGGTTAAGACGAAACATGTTCGACGTGACGAAGTAAGTAAAGGCGACGTTATGACGAAAACTCCTTTCCCGAGCACCGCGACAGAACTCCGGTGAGTTAGCCTCACCGGGCGGTTCGGTTACGATATCATTGGTGACCGTCGCGCCGGTATGGACGCTCAACGTATCAGCCGTAATTAATGTCAGAGGCGATCTTCTTTGGTGTTTTTGATTTTATGTGATATTTTTGTCATTGTTTTTTGCTTTACTTTGACCGTAGTTGCGGTAGTTGGGCAAAACCTGGTCCAGACAGGTATGGAGGGTTGTAGTCGGGTGTTATTTGCATGTATTTTGCAAACTGTTTTGGTTTTTGATCGATTCTTTCTGTTTGTTAGCCAGACCTGTCCGTCCGAGCTGACTGGTGGGGTTAAAAACTGGTCTTCATGGATCTCAAACGTCCTAAAAGTCACCCAGGCACTGACAGGTTTTTTTTTTTTTTTTTCCATTTATTTTTTTAATGTTTAACAATATTGTAGAAATGTGATTCTTAACATCTAAATTTCACACTCTGCCATGATTTTAGTAGCCTTTGCGTGACATTTGTTTGTAACCGTGATTTAATGTTACTCTAAAACTGTTTTAATGTCTATAAACGGTAATAAGATTATAAATGCAGTTTTGTTAAGTTGTTTTCACTTTTCTGTAGGATAGTCTCACTGAAACTGTTAAGGACAATGTCAAAATCCGAATTTACTTTTTGCATAAATGCGTTTTGTAAAACAAGAGTTTTCCATTTTAACATAATTGATTTCATATTCAAGGGAATTTTAAAATTAGCAAAATAATAATGCTTTTTTTGTATTAATTGAAGCTGCTAATGGAATATGACAAATTAAAACAAATCAATGATTAATACAAGTTAAAGGACTCTTGTTTTTACATGAATGTGGACCTTTGGAAGCTTTTTGCTTTTATCAACTGACTCATTGATTTTCTCCACAAAAAAAAACTGTTTAACATTCATTTTAAAATTTGGCCTTTGGAGCTTTTTGGATGCATGATGATCATCAACTCGTCACGAGTTAATTAATAAGATTCACTTCTGTTAAGAGAAATAACTCTTTTCTATTAAGGACGTTTTTCGTTTTGATCAAAGTTCACAACTCAGGTTATTTTAATCTGCAACCCTGTTGAAGACTTATCAGAAATAAGCTTACATTCCTCAGATTTAAAATGCTCTCTACATCAGAGAGGGACTTGTATGTGCTTGTAATTTCTGCTGCCCTGCAAGAAGGCTTACCATTGTGGTGGGAGCTGCCATGTTTCCACTGTAAACACTGGAGAATCCTGACATGACGCTGTTGTTTTGTCCACAAAGTTAATTCTCAGACAGGGAGGACACGGACAGGTCTGGACATTTGAATTGTGTGTCTTGGTTTTTTTTTTTTTTTCTGAATAGGTCCATGTTGCAGATGATTAGCCTGTGTTGTAACTCCATGCTCTCCCAATCACTAAGCTGTTATGTCGGAGCCTGAACAATGTTTATTCACTTGATATTAACTTATTAGATCCGAACAAACACAAGTTTGTCTTTTATTTAGAAAAAAAAAACATTTCTCGTTTTGTGTTTAAATGCATTATTCTGATTGCTACATATAGTTGTTTAGTGGCCCTGGCTTTAAATGTGTGTTTTTCTGTCTTAAGCGCTTATTATATTTTTCTGCTTGTCTGGACAAGCTGTAACATTGTTGGTTTTGTGAGTTGCTGTCAACTGATTTGTCCATCAACTTTTAGCAATCATGGGCACATCAAGTGACACCTTATGGTATGACTTCCTCTACAGAAGCACATCCTTCAACCACAGTCTCTGCCATGTTGTTGATTTTGGTCGTTAGTCATTTGCTGAAACTTTTTTTTTTTTTCCATTTCTTCCTCAAACACAATCAGTTGTGCATTTTTTATAGTGCCTAATAGTGGAACACAACATCACAGAGGAAGTGAACCTGATTCCAGCTCAAGCCAGATCATTTTCACGTGAATTAGAATTTTTTTTTGCAAATGTTTGGGGAATAATAAATAAAATCGCCTAAAACTTTCAGTTCAACGTGTGATCCAAGCGTCGAAGTCGCCACATTATGAACAGCTTTGCGTCTGCTCAGCCTGTCACAAAACCTAACCCAAACACCTGGCAGCCGTGCGAGTGTTGGGTTTCACAGGGCCGATAATGTGGCAGCCTCCCTGGACGGCTCGTAGTAGGAAAACTGAATGACCACCTCAACAACAGAGGGGAGGAGTAGACTAATGATTTTTGTAATGGTGGTTGTCATTTAGGAGAGGCTATTACACAGCTGAGCCCAGAAGATCACCGTCTGCAGTGTTTTCAGGTTTCGTGCGTGGCATTTACATACAAAGGCAGACGTAGAACCACAGAGCTGTAATGATTGTTTTCTAAAAGTGTGTGCATCGTTAAGATGTCACTTTCCTCCTGGGCTGTGTCAGAAGTAGGAATAATGGTCAGTGTTGTACTGTAGCCGTAAATTGTTTGTTGTGGATTCCTGTTTAACCAGCTCCTATTCACCACTTACACACCAGTGTCTGTAAGCTCTTTAGTTAAGCGTTTAGAAGATGTGCACTGAATAAAACATGTTTATTTTGTTAAGTCATTCAATTCAGTTTACCGGTATTTATATAGCGCCAAGTCACAACAGAAGTCATCTCAGGGGCCTGAACAGAAACATTCATAAATAAAATGAATAATTTATCAAAAACATTCATAAAAATAATAATTTAACACTATATCCGAGTAGCAGACTGCTTTGCATTTAACTCCGTCACAGAACCCTCATCTTGAGCAAGCATGAAGGCGACAGTGGAAAGGAAAAACTCCCTCATGAGGAAGAAACCTTTAGCAGAACCAGACAAGCAGCCATCCGCTTTGACCGGCTGGGTTTGGTACACATATACAATGGCTGGTCAAGAATCACATGTTAAGATAGAAATAGTATCAAATGAAAACTATTCAATTTTAACAATTTATGTAAGGACATGAGGTCAGTTTATCCTCTAGTAGTCTAAGCTTAAGGCAGGTAATGCATCTGGTCCAGTAAGTAAGCATACTTTAATTTTCTTGGGTTGAATCTTGACTAGTTCTGTTTTTTCTCATGTCAGTTTCCTCTTTGTGCTGTTGCCCATCAACAAATAGGCAGCATTTTAATAAATGATTTACATGGCTTTCATGCAGTTCTTGGAATTTTGTTTTCTCCTTCCCTAAATGAAAACGTGCTTTTAGCTGTTTATCAAGGAGGTCAGCAAATTATAAAACCTTCAAATTATCTATTTATTTTAAAGTTTGGTTTCTGTCAAACATGCTTTTTTAGTTTAGTGAGTTTGTGTTCAAAATTATTTATAATTATTTTAGCTTGTTGACTTGTGGTCAGTGATTGAACTAAAGAGCATTACGGTAGTTATTGTTCCATAAATGCTTTTTTAACAATTTTATTTCACATCATCAGATATAGAACAACCATTTATAGGGGAATTTATTCAAGGATTTAAATGGAGGAAGTCTTGTTCCGGTCAGTTTTTGTTTTTCTGTATGATGTTATAGTTTATGTTTCTGACATCAGGCAACCTGAACGTGCATTACTCTGCTGGCCCGTCACAACAATAGGCCTGTATGACTGTTTGAATGTGCCATTCTTTGTGCGGTGTGCTTCACTTGGGCCAGACAATAGATTCATTTAGCATCTTTTCTCTGTTCGGTCCTGCTCTGTCACCATAGTGCTGCTGCCATACCACTCCCTGCCCCCAGTCCAGCCCGGCTTTGCACTTGTTCTTGGTATTGGGACAGCTGGGCTTAGACAACCCACTGCTAGCACCACCCATGACCCTGCCTCATGTTTTTACGATCGTTGGGGCAATGGCTGGTATATCTTACTGAAGCAATAAACATGCAAACCCATCTTCATATACCGTAAGTGATTGCTTTTAGCATTGTGATGACTTCCTAAATGTTATGTAAGAGAAAACTCTAAAGGGGATTAAACAGTTTATAGCAGAAGAATTTCACTTCACTTGGAATAAAGAACATTGTTGCTAAAGTGTATACAGATTTGGGAAATAAATATGAAATGTTTTAGGTAAATGAGCAAAAATGCAATTTAAAAGGAGGGAAAGTCCATTACATAGTCTGTGTCTCCTTTTAGGCCATCTGCTTTAAGCTAAAGCTATCACAAGATGACACATGCTATGCATGACATGCATGTCTATGTGGTTTATCACCCAAGCTAAACAACTTTACTCAAGGAAGTCCTGGATTATTATGATAATTTGATGATTTGTCTTTACCTGTCGTTCCAGGGAGGAATATAAAAAGCATAATTTAAGGATTGCAGCATAAAACTTCTGCCACAAACTCGAGGCTCCAAGTGTTGTAAGATAAACTGCAGCTTTCTCTATTTAATGACAATTTTTGAAAGAGAAGTTTAAAAAATGTCATTTGGGAAGTACCGGTAATCTTTTTCTGTTTAATGGTTTGAGTTCCAACAGAACGAGCGCACACTGCTTGTTCATTTTCAAGACGTTGACTCTTGACCTTCCTGATTGTTCTGAGGTGAAAAGGCAATGCACGGTGTCCAGGGCAGCCACTCAAAGGAGGCAGATGTTTCGTTAATGTTCTTTAGGCTGACAGACTTCTTGAGCAATGGGTTCTTCATGGGAAGTCCTTCTTTAGTTACTTAAAGTTGCCACTTAACTAATATAAAGAACCTTCATAAAAACAGAAGAAAACTCAGAATTTATGCAGATGTTTTGCACATTTGTCATTTATATTTCTGAAGAAAATACTGCAATAAGAACCTGATAATTGTTATGGTTTAGCCTTGACAATCCTGTTGTTAACCTGGTTGGTTTGCTTCCATCCACCTAAACCACCGATTATTAGGCTTAAAAAAATCTGTACAATCTTAGATCACACCCTCCTCCACCAAGAAGAGTTTAGATGGGAAGTCTTGTGGTTTTATATCTAGAACTGGGTGACCCAGTAAAGTATATTTTGGGCCGTCTGAACTTTTTGCAGTCATACCCATGAGAGTACCCACAGTACAAGTTGAGCTACATTTAATAGTTTCCATGTTCAAGACGTAATGATGGTACCTGTAATGTGTTTATGTCAGTGCATGTCTGTAACACTCACTGATAAGAGACTAATATTTATGTTGAGAAACCTAACTTTTGAAGTTTAAAATGATGTTTTATTGTAAATTTAATGCTTTACTTAGCTTTGACGTAAGCAGGATAACTCTCAGGTTCTATTACCAGTTTCATCCTGTAAAAATGCCACAATAAATCTAATTAATGGCACGTGGTTTACCGCATTATGGAGAGAAATTTCTATTTTAGGATCTTGTCTTTCCTTGCTTTGGGGGTCCCTGTCATTTGAGTAATTGTTTCAGGCTGTTATAGTCTGTCATATGATGGAGGATATATTTATACTCTGGTTTTGGTTCTGACAGAGTATTTGAATCACTTTTTTTCAGAGTGTGTTGTATTTTTTTAAGCATTGCTTGTTTTTTTAATCACTGAAGGGGTGTTTGTTTGGAGATGACAAAGTTAGAAAATGACTGCTCTCTAGGCACACTGAAGAAATAAAGCAAACCTCAGATTATCATGACAATTGGGATCAAAATTAATCACTTTTGTGTCTCGACCGCAAGACGTGGAATGAGAGCAGGGAGTTCAAACAAAGGGAACGTGTGGGTTCTGCCTTGTGTGTGTGCGCGTGTTTGTGCGTGCACGTGTGTCTGTCCCATTACTAAGAGTTTAGTTCGAGAAGGAGGGAGGAAGTTTAATACCGGTAGGTCTGGAGAGATTCATGTTTGCCTCTTAAACTTTTTGTCCCATTATTGATGGTAATTCCTGGAGAAGAGTTGAGAGAAACAAGAAGGTAGTTTTTCTGGGAATCCGTGAGCTGTCAATCTTTGTTAATAATGAAGGAAATGTTCCAGCTGCTTGGATGCCAGCATTTTGTCTGACAACATATACAATTAGTTCAGGTTGCTACTTGAACTTGACGTAACACCATCTCAGTTGCCTAAAACTCACGTGTGTTTAACAAATCAAAGTGAACTACACCATATGTGACAGTAAATCTTCATTACATGTAGCTGCATCTCAACCATCAAATGTAAAATGTTGGAGTATTATTTAAGCTTCTTACTCCTTTACAGTAAACTTACTTTTCAGAAACTAGAAAGCACATTTAAAGCATCCTGGAATTTCTTAGAACTCACATTTTATATGATTTTGTGACAAGATAACGATTTTTGTTGTTTGTGTTACACCAAGCTTCTACTGCTCCACAGTGACCTCACTTATCACATAAGGATACATTTACAGGCAGTGCTGCATTTTGAAGAAGGGCATGCTGCTTTGTGAAGTATACTAAGAATTATATTCATAGTATACTTTATTTTAATTTTATTTTATTTACCAGAATGAGTCAGGTGAGCATCCACCTGACCATGGCATGCTTTATCCTGTTCCTAAAATGTTGCCCCACCTTCCACAAAGTAATGCTCAAGTTCTGACATGCGGTTGAGAAAAAAGGAGGGACCAGAAAGAACACCATATGTTTATACGAAATTACTAACCTTATGTTGATTCATGGCACGATCAGCTCAGGTGTGCAGAAGTGTCGAGACAAAAGATTAAGCCTTGACAAAATTCATGATTCTTTTGTCTTTAGCATGAGCAGATTCAATTAATACATTCTTGACTTCATAATCCTTACCTTAATACAGTATAAGGGGAAAATGCACACTTTGTTATTGTTTTTGTCATTTGTCTAGCTCTCATGCTGGGATGTTCACAATGGTAATTTGATTTCTCCTTCACTAAATTGGCATTTCAGAAACCAATGATGTCTGTCACGCACACATATATTAAATTAGAAGAGTTTTTAACTTTAAATAAGGGGCCTTTGTTTCTTTGTTGCTAATCCTATTGTTGCTTGTTGGAAAAAAATCTTGTGATTCATCACTGGCTTATAGACCTGTACTGCTATCTTCATTCCTGAAACAGTGCTTTGACGGGTACAAAATATTTTCTTTTTATCTGTGAGACTGTTCCTTGAGATGTCTGGTTTACCCAAAATAAGGTTTAAACTGCTTCTAAGAACAGGTTCCCATACATCATATCTTTGTGATAGCAGTTTTTTAATAGCTACAGCCATGTAGTGATGACAGGCTGCATTAACAGCTAAATGTTCCTTTGGATGGATCATATTACAGCTCTAAGTGCATACTTTTTATTTTCTCACACTTATGTAACAACCATTTCCTACCTTTTGTTACTTTTGAGCAGATCCTATTTCATTGTTCATCTGTAAAGAAAGCTTAATAAGAATTGCTTTTAGCATATAATATCCTAACATAAGCAAGCAGCCTAAATGGATTAATCAGCAAACAGGCTGTTTTTGTGTTCAAATATACAGCAGCTGTAAGCACAAAGTTGTTTGTGTTCAGTCATTTATGCTGCTGATTGTTGAGTCGCCACAGGGCAGAAGCTGCCAGGTCAATCCTGTTAAACAGCAGGTGTCCTTGTTAAACTCCCCAAACATTTTTTTTTTCTGCATCTGCTTTGTTACGTTGTTTTTTATTTGCTATGCCCACCAACCAGTTCAAGGTTTTCAGTGGATTCTCTTAGCTTTAATAAATTGTTTCAGCTTCTAGTCTCATGTTGATTTTTTCTGCTGGGATTATGACAGCAGATAAGCATCTCAAACCTTAGATGTCTTGCCTCTTGTGCAAAATAGGCTATGGACTACATGGCAACTTGTTCTCACGCAAATCTTTTCGTCTTTCATGCATCCAGCTGGCCATAAGTCAGTTTCACAACTGTTGAAAACAAGGCCAGAACCTCAGACCTTTTCACTTGGATCTAATCTGGTGAACGGACTCAAAGCATCTGTGTGTGACAGAAGCTAATAGACACTTCACCTCAGAGCAGACTGGACCCTGATTGGATTATGTTAGATTAACACTCCTTCATTTGATTTGTTTGTATGCTACCTCTACTTTAATACTTTGTACACTGTACAATTCTGTCTGCTCAAAACATTAACCACTGATTTCTCTGCACACTGCTGGCCTACATCTGGAGGGATCAGCAAGTTAAGCCTGAGCCTTTTATCCTCAAATTCTGTCAGCCTGTTACAAGCAGGTTCCCAGAAGCTGCTGTGTTTTATGTCATATTTTTGCAGTACTGTAGTGCCGTTGACTTTAAGATCTTTATTTTTAAACCTAAATACTGTATTTCAATCTTTCATAAGAAATAGATATATGTTTAAGCTTTGAAAATACTCTTTATTTAAATACTGAGATACTGTATTAGAAACTGAATTGGATGTTATGGAAAAACTACAGAAAGCAGGAGCTCAAAGAGTTAAGTCATAATGTCAAATTAAGAACACTCATTCCTGCTTCTTAGTTGTTGCAATTGACTGCATCCTTTTTTTTTTTCTTTTTTTTTTACAGCTCAATTAAAAAAAAATCATGTCTACTATAAAATGTAGGATTTCTTGAACTGCCTTTTTTCGTTTGCAATTCCTTGTTTGCATTCTGGAGATTTGTAGATGCAGAAAGTAGTGTGGGCCCTCTGGGATGGACCTGATTCAGAGACTAATTTTAAAAGCTTTCTAAGGGATAGGAACCAGTAGGACCCCCTTTAATTCTGGTATTTAATTTGTCAATGATGGGTCTCCTACAAGGGAAGCCCTGCTTGGCTGGAATTTATAGATACAACCCCACCCTGAATGAAATGTATGGGTTTGCTGTTGCCCCTTACAAGATGATACAGGATGTAATTTATAGCTCTGTCTTAACAAAATATTTTGCACTAGTTTAAAGAATTGATTAATTGATTAGTTTCTCTGTTGTTGTTTGTCAATATTGATGGATCGCAAACCAAGTTCCAACAATCAGCAACTTTAAGCTTCAACCTATTTTTGTCTTTGAAGAATGAGTTGTCCACAAACAATTTGATAATTTGTTTGTACTGCTGTTCAGCTTCTCCTCTCTTTATTGAAAAATCTGAAACAAAATAATGAGCTGTTTACTGTCTTCCATGTTTAATCATTAACACAGAAGTTCAGCAAAAAAAATTATCAGATTTCAGTTTTTGTCAGAGAAAGCCTGAAGCTAGTGCTGAAATGTTGAAGCTGACGTATTTTGTCAGTCAGGCTCGATTGTATCTGGTATGAAACATTCCTGACCTGTCTGCATCTCTCTTTAAAAAGAACAGTGTGTTGATGATGGAAAATATTGATTACTGAGTTGTTAGTGTTTGATATTTTGTCCAGTATAAAACCTGTATGGGTAGACAGTTTTCAGTGATTCACATAAGGATCATTCCCTGGTTTCCTAATTTGTTGTAAGTAAAAGTGAAACATATGAAATACACAAAGTTTGTTTTCTCAGTCATCCAGGTATATAACAACAAAAAAGGTTGAATCATGTCATCTGGACT
>JARVGV010000192.1:17870163-17882629 GCA_031762435.1 Hypsolebias longignatus | reverse complement strand
TGTGTGTGTGTGTGTGTGTGTGTGTGTGTGTGTGTGTGTGTGTGTGTGTGTGTGTGTGTGTGTGTGTGTGTGTTTATATGTATATTGCACATAATTCACATATACTACACAGGTTGTGTGACAGAATTGAGAATGCATTATGTTGGTATGGTAGATACTTAGATAATGTATCATACATTATACAACCTAGTATCAGCCTAGATACAGCCTACATAGTGCACCAGCAATAAACATATTAATATTAGTCATATTAGTTGTCACAGATGTGGCTTGGTACAAAGTTGTTGCCACTTGTTCAGTGTTATTTATTGAGAGTTTAGTAATCTGACAGTTTGTGTATAATAGCTGTTCTTTTGTATTTTTGTATGCAATGACAGACTCCTGTATCATCTGCCTGAGGGTTGTAGACAAAAGAGTCCTTGTGCTGGGTGGGAGTGGTCCTTAATGATGCTGTGGGCTTTATGCAGACATTGGCTGTGGAAGATGTCCTGGATGGTGTGGAGACTGAACAAATCAGTCAATAAAGTGTTTGGGCTTGATAATGCCCATACATACCTGCCTCATAATTTATTTTGAATAAAAGTTTGTTTTTATTTATTGGATCATTTCAATCAGTGATGTCACACATTTAAAGTTCAAGATTCAATGTGACTTTATTGTCATTCGCATCACATGTGGTACATGAGGTGGATTGAAATTGTGTACTCAGTGTCCCGGTTGCACCCAAAAATTGCAAAAAACATGAAGTACAGTATAAAAAAAGAAACATTATACAATGATCTAAGTTATATACTAAACAATAATAATGTAATGCAAATGGTTTATTAAACAGCAGCTTTAAATATACCATACAATACCATTTTATTTATAGAGAACTTAAAACAGCAACAAGGCCAACCAAAGTGCTGTACAAGCAAACAACAGGCAACACATAGGCAACATACAAAATGAAGTAATAATAAAAAAAATAAAAAAGGATATAGACATAAAACTGTCGCAGATAATAAATATAATGACCAAACACAGATCATCTGGTGTTGAAAGCTACGGAATGGTAGAGGGTCTTTAAACAGGATTTGAAAACCGAGAGGGAGGGGGCCTGTCTGACGAGCAGAGGTAACTCATTATTCCAGAGTCTTGGGCCTGCTACAGAGAAGACCCTGTCACCTCTGTGTTTAAGATGGGTTCCTGGAACTGTGAGAAGTAACTGGTCCGCTGACCTCAGAGAATGTGGTGGGGCATACAGGTGTAGCAAATCAGAGAGATAGGCGGGGGCGAGACTGTTCAGCGATTTGCATACATACAGGAGAATTTTTAACTGGATTTGAAGATGAACCAGTAGCCAGTGCAGGGAGGCCAAGACTGGTGTAATGTGCTCTCTTTTGCCTGTACCGGTTACAACTCGGGCTGCTGCGTTCTGGACCAGTTGTAGTTGTGCAATGGTGGTCTGACTGATACCAAACTGCAGGAATCAAGCCTAGATGTAATAAATGTGTGTATTACTGTATCCAGGTAATTTTTGGATAATATGGGCTTCAGCTTAGACAGTCGCCTCAGCTGGGAAAAAAAACAGGATTCAATGATCATGTTTACGGCCGAAAATCCGCGATTACGGCCGCCAGGGGGAGCAGTTCTGGTTTAAGGCTGAATCGGTATACGGCTGAGCCGTTAGAACGGATATCAGCCTTAAACCGGGGACTACCTGTATTTGAAAAGAGACCTGCAGCATGTATTTTCTCCATTTGCGCTCCGCCCTCCTGCATTGCTGCGTAACGCCCTTGGTGACGTCATTTAGTCAAGGTTCTGCTCTGAGTTTTGATTTTCTGGATTTAACCGGAGCAACATGATCCAGAGCATTTAAGCAGAGAGCGTTGAACTGGGATGTCAGCTCTTCAGTGGTCGAGAGAAACACCAGGGGCTGAATTATCATTTCAGAGTTGTAAATATCTGTGAAACGAGCGGCAGTGAAATGGTTAATGGACCGGCTGTGACATGCAGGAATGCACGGCTTAGGAGTTAGATGGGGAAGGGTGAACTCAAACCGGACTGGCATGTCGTCTGAAAACACATTGTCACCGATTTCAAGATTAGTAACAGTCACAACATGAGTTAAAATAAGGTCCAGTATATGTCTGTGCTCTTGGGTAGGACCATTTACATGCTGATTTAGATTAAATGAGTCCAGTAAATCTAAAAAGTCCTTAAATAAGGGCTTCTCATGACAGCACACATGCTAATTAAAATCACCAATAATGACAACACAATCATATTTTGGTGTGATTTTAGCCAAGAAATCAGAAAATTAATTGATGAAATCCTTAGAATGAGGTGGACGGTAGACAAGTGCGCATAAAGTCGCAGGTGAATGGCCGAGTTCAAAGATGGTCAGCTCAAAACTGGAGCAGGAAACTGGGATGGGAAGTTGTTTTCAGTCAAAAGTTGATTTGAATATTGTTAATAATCCACCACCACGACCTGATGGTCGCAGGTCGTTAAAATACAGTTTGGTGGTAATAATTCCGTCAAGGCGCTGGACTCACCCGGCGACATCCAAGATTCTGTGACGCAGAATAAGTCCAAATCGTGCTCTTGAAAGTAATCCCCGAGAATGAAAGTTTTGTTGGTGACAGATCTTGTGTTGACCCCACACATCCTGATATTCTTATCTTAAAGGTTGACCCAGCAACAGTGGAGTGAGTGTACGCCAGCAGCCGCAGAGTGTCAGTCATATCTCCTCTGGGTCAAGCAGTGCGCCGCACCGGCCGACAACTCCCATTGTTTACCTGGTCCGGGCACGCAGGAAGCTGGCGATGGAAGTCATGACCATCAGCTGGAGAGGAAGACGCAGCACACAGGGCTTTGAGCTTCACCAGCCAGCCAGCTCGTTTTCCCCGTTGTCTGGAGCGATATCTCCAGGCAGGCAGATGAGGAGTGCAGCGGAGGTAAACAGGCAGGTCCACCAGCAGCGGAGAAAGGGGTGGGGGGGTTCCTGAGGTACGCTCATAACAATTCAAATAAGCAACATCAGCAGCAGAAAAAAAAGAAGATCCAGGAGCTGTTGTCGATCATACACCAGTAGCGCGTCTATGTCCCAGATGAAAAACAAACAAAACACAAAACTTCCGAACACCGTCAGCAGAGGTGGATTGCAAGCCATGTACATGGGCACCATCTTACCTTAAACAGTGATGGGATAGCCTCAAACTAAGACAGTAAATAAAAAGTAAGTGGATCAGTCAAGTGTGTTTGGGCTTGTTGATATCACCCATTTGATTGTTCTTCAGCACCTCTTTCAAGATCTAATCCTGGCTGTCTGCTCTCGTCTTGGATTCCTACACACTGTGCGCTGCTTCGCTCCAAAGACGTCTCTTAGTTTCTTTAAAAACTGATGAACTCCATTATTGGTTGTTTCCAAATTTACTGTATTTAATCAAAAAAATAATTGTTTTTATAATCGGTTGGATATTTTGAAGTAAAATTCTGTGCAAAGACTGTAAACAATTGATATTTTATTTATTGTAGATAGCTCTTTGAATGGCATCAGTTTGGAGGAAAAAAAAAAAAAAAAAAAAACAGAGTTGAATTCTGACCAGATTGATGAGCAAACCAAAAGATTAATGCGTCTGTGACATGATTTATGAACTTTGCAGAAAATGGCACAACATAAATATATTTTATCATTCAACTATGTTAGTTTTTGCAAACAAACTTATAAATACAGGTAGTCCTCGACATACGAACGGGTTCCGTACCTACAAACCGTTCTTAACTCGATTTTGCTGTAAGTCAGAACTCATTACACGTGGGGCCGCACCCGTTCATAAGTCCAGATATTTTGCCATAAGTCAAGGAAATACATGCAAAATGTATGCTGACGCTGCGCCGTACACCCGTTCTTAAGTCCGAGTTGCCGTAAGTCGAGGACTACCTGTATATTAAAATTTCATTCAAAGTAATTTTACATTTGACGCTGTGTTTCGTGACTGGAAATCCGCGAACTTGCATATGTCGTCTGTGACATGAGATTGGGTGGCTCTGCTCCAACGCGCATTGGAAATAATAATGGCGGAGCATGTAGAATCAGACGAATGTAGCAATTTTAGTGATGATCTAAGCGATTTGTCTTCAGTTTTGGAAGCCGAATTTAGTAAAAGTGTTTCTGAGCTTAACCTTTCCTTAATAAATGCACATATGTTCAAATCAGCTTGTTTTAAATAGTTTCGCTACGTCGGCTCAACAAACGAGCACGCGCATCAGCAGACCTGCAGC
The DNA here is from genome assembly GCA_031762435.1 of Hypsolebias longignatus. Classification (NCBI taxonomy): domain Eukaryota; kingdom Metazoa; phylum Chordata; class Actinopteri; order Cyprinodontiformes; family Rivulidae; genus Hypsolebias; species Hypsolebias longignatus. The sequence continues at coordinate 17,878,360 of JARVGV010000192.1, read as the reverse complement.
AGCAAACAGCCCTGCATCTCTTTAAAATTTACCAAAATAAACCTAAAAAAATATATTTGTTGGCTGACATTATAGCAAAAGTGTTTCTGAGCTAAACTTTACCTTTAAAAATGTTCAAATCAGCTTGATTTAAATAGTTTTGCTACGCCGGCTCAACAAACGAGCATGCGCATCAGCAGACCTGCAGTGCAGCGAACAGACCTGCATCTTTTTCAAATTTAGCAAGATGAACCCCTAAAAAATAAATTTGTTAGCTGACATTATAGAAAAAGTGTTTCTTAGCTTAACTTTACCTTTAAAAATTAACGTAATGGTCAAATCAGCTTGATTTAAATAGTTTTGCTTTGACGGCTCTTCCAAACGGTCGCACGCGGCGAAAATAAATTATAAATAAATCAAATTTTAGCTCAAACATCTCCTGATGCTAATCAGTTGTAAATGTCCATCCAGTGATTACTTTCTGTAAGAAAGTTCATGCTCAATAATCCAGGTAAGTTTCATCAAAATGTTCATGAGCTATTTTGCTAACAGACAAACACTGAAGTAACAGTACCGTGTTCAGAGCTCCAGAGAGCAGGAGGCCGGGCTGCCACAGAAAAAGTCCAACCAAAGGAGGCTGCCGTCGGACAAATGAGCTGGGAATGGTCGGTGGAACCTAGCGGACAAAAGTGGTACTGCACCATTTTTGACAAAATGAAAAACGGTCATATCTCAGCCAAAAATTGGTCTAAAAATATGGGGAAAAAAATCCATAAATATGTTGCTTTGCCCACGGCACACCTGACGATCACTCGCAGCACACTAGTGTGCCGTGGAACAGTGGTTGAAAAACACTGAAGACAATGACACTGCGTTGTAATGACACCCGCTGACAGACATACCTGTGTCTACGTCACAGACGTCACATGCAGAAGTACCCGGATTTCCCGTGACGAAACACGGCACCAAGTTTAAAATCACTTTTAAATCAAATTTTCATTGATTTATCATATTGCTTGTAAAAAAGAAAATAGTTGAATGATACAACATATACATGTTGTGCCACTTTATGCATAGTTCCAACATCATGTCACACACACTTTAAAGGGACGGTCTACCTCAATCCAGGGAATTGGATTGTGGAATGTTTTGGAGAATGAAGTTAAAAATGCCAAGTCAAGGTGCACATTCAAGAGCAGTTAATTCTGCTGGGCAGGCCCGAGCACCCACTGTCCCTAATCCTTATGTGATCTTGTCACAGATCCCATCTGGTTCCACCCATTTATCTGTGATTGACTTAGCTAATGCTTTCTTTAGAGTTCCCATTCACTCTGACAGCCAATTTTGGTTTGCTTTTCAATTTCAGGGAAAATCTTATACTTTCACCCGGCTGTGTCAAGGCTATTGTGAGTCCCCTACAATATTCTATCAGACACTGAATGACAGCCTGTCAGGTTTTTCTTTACCTTCTGACTGTGCATTGCTGCAATATGTAGATGATCTTCTGCCAGCCACACCTTCTGAAAAAGCATGCAGGAAACACACTGTCCGCCTGCTTAGGTATTTAGCCGATCAGGGCCACAAGGCCTCCGTGTCAAAGTTGCAGTTTGTACAGACCACTGTGACTTTTCTGGGTCATAGTATCTCTGCTGAAGGCAGACAGCTCACTGATGCTCGCGTTCAGGCAATTGTGAAACTACCACTGCCAGCAACAAAGAAACAACTCATGTCCTTTTTAGAGTTGTGCGGATATTGCAGACATTTTATACCGCGTTATGCAGAGCTAGAAACTCCATTACGTAGCATCTGTCATGAAAAAGGCCTACAAATGAGCTCTAAACTGATTTGGACTCAGGAAGCACTGCAGGCTTTTGAAGCGCTCAAAATTCAACTGCAGAAAACCCCCACTCTTGGCAATCCAGATCCCACACGCCCTTTTACTCAGGCGGTGGATGAGCGAGGCGGCTGTATGACCTCCGTGTTACTCCAAAAACATGGCGACAGATTGAAACCAGTTGCCTACTTTTCAGCTAAACTCGACCCTGTCGCTACAGGACTGCCACTCTGTTTGCGCGCTGTGGCAGCTGCTGACAGAGCGGTATTAGCAAGTAGAGACATTGTGGGCTATTCAGATCTGACCCTACTCGTTCCCTACTCTGTCACACAAATTTTAAATGAACAAAAACTGCACACTTATTCACAGCCAGGTGGCTGGAATACCACACCACCTTACTTGACATGCCTAATATCACCATTCAAATCCAACAACCCTCCTGCCAACACCAGAAGAAGGTCAGCCACATGATTGCCTAGCAGATCTTGAAGTACTCTGCACCCCACGTCCAGACTTGCAACAACATCCACTAGAAAGCTCCAACTGGGATTTGTTTGTCGATGGCTCTGCATCACGTGACCCTGACACTGGCCAAATTCGAAGTGGTTATGCCATAGTCACCTTAGAACACACCATAGAAGCAAAATCTCTTCCCCCTTGCTCTGCACAGGCCTGTGAACTTATTGCATTGACACGTGCATGCATTCTTTCAGAAGGGAACAATGTCAACATTTACACTGACAGCAGGTATGTCTTTAGCGTGGTCCATGAATTTGGAGCCGTGTGGAAACATAGACGTTTCCTCCACTCACATGGGCAGCCCATCCTCAACCACAAACTTGTTTCAGACCTGTTGTCCTCCATCACTCTACCATCCAAAGTGGTAGTCATTAAATGCACAGCTCACACCTCCAACACAGACCCAGTCTCCAAAGGAAATGCCCAGGCCGACGCTGCTGCCAAATCTGCTACCTGTACTCCATTGTCTCTCACCCTCACCCTAATACCCTCCTCACCCACATCTTTTTCTGTTACAGACATGCAGAAATTCGCAAAGGCCGCTGAAAAAAACAGACTGGAAAAAATATGGTGCAGTTTTTTCAAATAACATTTGGATTGGCCCAAATAACAACCGCTGCCTACTAAAGCATTTTTCCCAGCATTTGCAGCTTTGACACATGCTGTGGATGTGTCAAAGGGATGTTAAGACAAATTAATGCTGATTGGTTCACTGTAAATTTTTCTAAAACAGCTACTTCCTACTGTGACTCATGCCTTGTGTGTGCCACCCACAACGTTTCCAAACCAATAAAAGTGTCTGCTCCAGGAGCACACAGAACCGTGACAGCACCATTTCAACATTTAATGATTGATTTAATTGAATTAACACCAGTACAGAACAGAAAATACTGTCTGGTCATGGTAGAAATGTTCTCAAAATGGGTTGAAGCATTTCCCACAAAACATGCCACAGCCAGCACAGTTGCAAAAATCCTACTTCAAGACGTAGTCTCCAGGTGGGGCATCCCACAACGAATATCCAGCGATAATGGACCATATTTTGCAAATCAGATTCTTGAAGAACTATCGGCCACACTGAACTTTGACCTAACCAAGCATTGTGCATACCACCCCCAAAGTGGAGGGGCAGTGGAAAGAGAAAACGGGACATTAAAAAACAAACTCACAAAGATCTGTGATGAGGCCAAACTGAACTGGATCTCATGCCTACCAATAGCACTGATGTACATGCGCGTGCGTAGGAGGGCTAAACACAACCTTAGCCCTTTTGAAATTTTGTTTGCAGCTCCACTCAACCTAGGAGTGGGACCAGTGACCAATCCGGCCAACAGCCTGCAGCACTGGGATCACAACATGTTGACTTACTGTGTTGAACTAACAAATCAATTACGTTCCCTCTGGTCTCAGGTCCAGGGAGGGCTCCCCACCCCAACATAAGCACAATTGCTAGCCATAACCCCTGGAGATTTTGTTATGATTAAATCTTTCAGAAGGAAAAGGTGGAACTCACCCAGGTGGACAGGACCCTTCCAGGTGCTTTTGGCTATCTACACATCCATCAAAGTAGCAGAACGGGCCACCTGGATTCACGCGTCCCACTGCAAGCTGTTCTGGGGGACCACACCACCTTCAGAGGACGAACAAGGTGACCCAGACACGTCACACACACCCTAGGTTTCCCTAGGCTGTCGATCAGCTCACTCGGTGCCAGCTGGCAACCGAGGCAGCACGTGACACAGCTCACCCACTGGACACCCAGTCCAGGTGGGGCAGCGTACCATTTCAGCTCACTCACTAGACAACCAGTCTAGGTGGGGCAGCGTACACTCACTAGACAGCTGGTCTAGGTGAGGCAGCATATCCAGAGACTCCACCCTCTCCACACCTCAACAGCTGCTTTCCTAAACCACGACCCACATCACAATGGGCCTGTTCAAGAACCCCTGGTGAATAACTCTGGCCCTAGCAGGAATAGCAGTCCTCATGTGTGTTATCATTTTTCTGTGTGAATACTTTTGTTTATTTCCAGGAGAAGGACCATGTGCAAAAACCTCTAGAGGGAAAAGAGAAAGAACAGAGAGACACTGTACAGACTGGAAAGTAGGGGTGGTCATTAATTATGAAATCAACAGCACTAGCTCGTTCCAATTCGATCTGTGTGATGTCATCGACTGCGGTACCGATGATCAATGGTACCGCAGAGCTGACCTCTATCTGTGTCAAGATTTTTGCATGACGGCCGCGGCCATCCCCTCCTGTACATCCAAAATGGCCCTGTTTCATCAATATCCCTATACCTGGGAACCAATTTGCCACTGGAACACAGTCACCCTTTACACTGGCCTATGGACACCTCATCGTAGTTACCTAGCCAAAGACACAAAATTATGGTGGGACAAAGTCAAATTTCAGAGAGATTATAATCCAGCCAGTAACCCAGTAACTTTATCTTTAAATAAATTACCAGGTACCCCTGTCCAATCACTGCATGAGAGGCAGGGGACACCCTGGACAGGTCGACTCCAGTCCATCACAGGGACACATAGAGACAAACAACCATTCACACTCTCACTCACACCTGGGGACAATTTAGTCACCAATCAGCCTAACATGCATTGAAAGATCTGAAGCTCTCGACCTTGACCTCCCTAAATGTCTTTAAGAATCTGTTGGACTCCTGGCAAGAACCAATGCAGACGTGTTCCTGTTTTTAGTTTTCTACATTTGCCTTGTAATCTATCTGTTTTTGCTACTTTGACATCTGAAGCTGAAGATCGTAACAAAGACTCCTAGTTGACACAGAAATCTTCAAAATTATGATTATATTGACTTTGTTCCTCTCATTACTGGATATGATGGAAAACAGGACTTCTGTTCAACTATTTAACCAATTTCAATTGTTAGTCTAAAAATGCCTCTAACAGTAATGTTTAACAGTCTCATGACTGAGATGTTTTTTAAAAACTGCTTGAGTAGGCAAAAAGAGGTATTAGTGTGGAAAGTTGTACGGGTGGAAGGGATATGGTGCAACAACAGTAACTTGACTCAAGGAGCAAAATCTAACATTGTCGGCTGTTTTTTTTAATTTTTTTAAACCAAGATGCTAACAAACTATTGTTAGCTGTAGCACCGTAGAGGATGACAGAAATGAAGAAAATGGGATTCCTTAGAGAAATGCATGTTGCATGACAAACATATAAACTGCCGGGTAAAAAAACAAACATTTTTTTTATCAGTGCTGGTTCAAATTTGAACCGAGACAATCAGTACCGTACTTGCCGCTGTACTATTCACACCACTGTATGAGTCGTATCCGTCCAAATATGTCTAATAAAGTGGAAAAAAACATAAAATGTTGCTTTGCCGTAAAAAACGCATTTATTATGCATCACCTCTGACGCGTTGCATTTGTTACGTGTTACCGCTGACCACCCGGAAACGTAGACTGGTGTTGTGCCAAAAATTGACTGGCTGCCAAATGGCGGCCGCAGGAGCATGCACTGGAGGACTTTAACATAAATTTGACAAGATTAACACTTAAAAACAATTACTTGTTCGCTTGAAATTATAGCAAAGGTGTGTCTCAGACGAACTTTTCCTTAATCAATGCACTTTGATGGTCAAATCAGCTGCATTTCACCTGAGCAGTGCGGCAAAATGCAGCTGATTTGATATTTGCTCCAGGAGTTCTGGAGTGACACACAGGCAGCCACTTTGGCAAGTCAAGTGTCTTGTTAATAGCCACTTTTAACTACAAGCAGTCCTCGAGTCACGTTCGAGTTCGGTTAAGTCGGAGCGCTACCCACGTGGCGGCTGTAACTCCGGATTTTCGCTGTAAGTCGGAAAAAGAACAGTAAACACATTTTTTTCAATGTAACACAACAACAGCGTACTTAGAACGCCGTTTTGCTGTGTTTCCAAGCAGTTAGCTAACACAGTACCCTAAAAAAAAAAAAAAAAAAAAAAAAAACATAAAATGCTGCATAAAAAAAGTCAATGTGAGGTGTGATGACGTCACTGGGGGGGCGGCGCCGTAAGTCCGAAATGCCGTAAGTCGATGGCGCCATAAGTCGGGGACTGCCTGTATAGTTTTAAAAACATTAAGCACGATTCATTAATAATGACTAAAAACTGAAAAGATCAAAATAAGTGAAAATATGTCAAAAAGAGACAGCATTAACTGGAGGAAGAGAACCTTGAATTAAAACATCTCCAATATTGGGATCTGAGCTGCACAGTGTTGTGGAGTCCCGTTCAGTCACAGGAAACACAGAAGACCTTCAGTTTTGGCTGATGCTGCTTTCCATTTAGCTCAAAAATCAGAACTAACTTTACCACGTTTTTAGATAACCGGTCAGTTTTAAACATCATTCTTCATCCATCCATGCTTCTTGTGTCAATTATCCAAGACCAGATTGCGGGGGTAACAGACCTCTCTCTCCCCAGCTACCATCTCCAGCTTTTCAGATTAAATTTAAGGTGCTCCCAGACTGACTAGAAGATAAAATCTCTTCGATAGATCCTAGATCTGCCCCAAGGTCTTGTTCAGGACATCAATAAGAAGTCCATTGCAAAACATCTAGAAGACACCCGTACCATATCCTGAACCACTCAGCTGGTTGCCTTCTGTGCAGGGGAGCAGTATATTTCTTGAATAGATGAGCTCCTCACACTATTCCAAAGTTTACATTTTAATAAGCTGCAACCATTGGCAGTGAACAGCATTTGCAAAGGCATTTTTGATACATATTGAAATGCATGCATCAAACTAAAGGCCCATGGGCTAAACGTGGCCCATGTGAATGTCTTATCTGGCTCTCAAGATTATATTTATATGTAAAATGTGTTGTATTGCCTCTCCTTTTGCTTAAAAACCTAGTATACTTCATTTAGTGCAGACTTCTCATGACATTTGGTCAGCTTTGTAGCCAAGAAAACATCCATCCATCCATCCATCCATCCATCCATCCATCCATCCATCCATCCATCCATCCATCCATCCATCCATCCATCCATTCATCATCTTTTACCCGCTTCTTCCTTTCCAGGTCACTGGTGTCCATGTTCATCAATCACTGTGTGAGTGACAGGGGACACCCTGGACAGGTCTCCAGTCCGTCACAGGGTCACATAGAGACAAACAACCATTCACTCCATCACTCTCACCTAGAGACAATTTAGAGTTACCAGTCAGTCTAACGTATGTTTCTGATCTATGGGAGGAAACTGGAGTACCCGGAGTGAACCCACGCAGCCCGGAGGGAACATGCAAACTCCACCCAGAAATGTCCTGGGCCAGGATTTGAATGAACGACCTTGACCTTGAGAGGCAACAACTCTACCAACTGATCCACCGTGCTGCCCCCCAAGAAAAAAGCGTTTGTAATATTCAGTAATCTTCGATTTTTTTCAACAGAAAATGTCAAATGGAGCTGCAACCAAATAAAGGTGTCTAGTGTCTGGAAACCTTGAATCCTTCTCAGTTGAGTTTTTTCAGTCCTAACAGTCATGAAGGAAACCTATGAAACCAAATAGTGAGTGATTAAAGTTAAAAAGAATAAACTGTGACCAATTTCAGACATAATCAAAATACTCTGACTAAATTGCCACATGAAGGTGTCATTCATGAGGTCTTCTTTTAAATGTCTGCAGAAAGTACTACAGCTTTCACCGAGTTCTTCTTTGTTTTTGTCGCATAAGTCACAGAGGTGACTTAGGTCACCCTGTTGTTTGAATTTTGAACATGTTCTGAACTGTCTGCAGATATATATATACAGGTCAACCACGGTTTACGACCCTCTCGGTTTAAGTTTTTTCGCGTTTACGACCCGCCTCCCCAGTGACGTCATCACACCTCACGGA
>JARVGV010000192.1:17844047-17856027 GCA_031762435.1 Hypsolebias longignatus | reverse complement strand
GGTTCAAACTGGGATGCTGACAGCTTCTTACCATACACATGGAGGCAGGTGTTTTTTGATAGACCACCATCAGGAAATGTGTTGAAAACACAGACGTAACACCCTCCATCCTGCTCTGTTACGTTCCTGATAACTATGGAGTTGTTCTGCAGTCCAGCCTCTTTAAACTGAACTTTTTTCTTGAACTCGTCATTCACTGTTCGACCAAATTCTTGGTTGTAAGTTGCAACATTTTTTTGTTCATCAGATAAAGTTTTTTTGCCACGTGACCTGGACGATGTTGCTTTCCAGGACAGAACTGGAAAAGCAGAGGTGACAGCTGAGATGAGCATTTTCTCCCAATCTTGCCAACACACTCTGCTGTGTTTTTATCACAACTGTTTGACCTGCAGGACAGAAATACGACAGCTGTTAGTTGAATAAGTCACTCTTCTGCTCATTTAATATTTCACGTTTCTATCTCTGACAGTAGACACACTTCACCTCTATAGAGCCTCCAAATTCAATTCAATCCAATTCAGTTTATTTCTATAGCGCCAAGTCACAACAGAAGTCATCTCATGGCACTGAACAGAAACATTTATGTATAAAAATAATAATTTAACAATATTTATCTGAGGAGCAGACTGCTTTGAATTTAACTTCATCCCAGAACTCTCATCTTGAGCAAGCATGAAGGTGACAGTGGAAAGAAAAAACTCCCCTATGAGGAAGAAACCTTTAGCAGAACCAGGCTCAGGACAAACGGCCATCTGCTTCAACCAGCTGGGTTTGATAGGAATAGATACACAATGGCAGGTCAAGAATCACATTAAGCCCAGTCAAAACTGGACAATGTGTCAGTCTTACGGACAGAATCTGGAAATTGGTTCCACAAGAGAGGAGCCTGAGAACTGAAAGATCTTCCTCCCATTCTGTTTTTTAAAACTCTAGAAACCACAAGTGTGAGAGCGAAGTGCTCTGTTCGGAAACTGTGTAACAATAATATCTGTAATATTCTTATATTCTATAAGATTATTATGGAGCTAGGTAGTTAAGAGCTTTGTAGGTTAGAAGTAAGATTTTGAATTAAGTTCTGCATTTGACAGGGCGTCAATGGAGAGAAGCTAAAACTGGACACCCAGATAATAAACCATTGCAATAGTCCAGTCTAGATGTGACAAATGCATGAACCAGTTTTTCTGCATCATTTTTAGATAAGATGTTTCTAATTTTAGTGATATTACGCAGGTGGAAGAAGGTGGTTCTAGTAATGTTTTTAATGTGGGGGATAAAAGACATGTCCTGATCAAAAATAACACCAAGATTTTTAACATTACAGCTGGAGGCCAGATTAAAGCCATCCAAGGAGAATGAAAGACTGAAAAATGTATTCCTAAGATGCTCAGGTCCAAAAACCACCTCGGTCTTGTTTGAGTTTAAAAGCACAAATTAAAAAAAATAAATAACACGTCTAACATGAAGATGGAAGCTCATTCCACATTTTAGAACCTGCTTCTGCAAAAGTACAAACCAGGGTTTGTGCTTCATTTTGGGGGCTCAAGAGCAGCTGGGCAGCTGATCTAAGAGAAAAAGTGGGGGTGTAAAGGTGCAGCAGCTTGGAAAGGTGGAGTGTTCTCATAAATGCTTAAAAATACTATTATTGCATTTGGCTTGTAATGAATGGGCAATAGCTGCTGCGGTACTCAATGAATTAAACACAAAGTGGAGACTTGGAGGCAGGAGAAGTTTTAAAATCTTTAAAACAAACCAAAAAAAAGCATGTGGCTGCAAGATAATAAAATAATACTAAAATTTCCAAACACACTCACAAAACAAGACAACCATTAAAAAAGAACCCACACAGAAGCTTTCACTACAGGAAGCAGGAAGTAAACAGTAAAAATCTCAGAGATCTGCAGGGACTGTGCAGAGGGAGGACTGATTACTGATGGAGATGGGCTGATGACGAGCAGGTGTGAGAGGAGCTGAAAGCAGAGATGACTGAAACAGTCATAACAGAAATCAGGAAAACAACTACAAGAAAGCAACAAAAACTTATGGACAATAAACACAACAATAAATAAGAACCATCAAATGAAAACAGTAAAACATGAATTTACTGTGTCAGGACCCCCATCATTAAATAAAGTCTTAAAAGTCATCACCAGGATGAAAAAAAAACCCAACTCAAAGCTGATTACATTTTTCTGTTTTTACAAACGATGTGACAGCTCAGATTTTATGAAGTATTCTGTGAAAAAAGCTATCAACATCTTACCTGCTGTAGATAGCTTTTAAAAAAAACACCAGTTTAGAGAAATAGTTTAATTCTCACCAGATTGATGAGCTAATGGCTAGTCTAAGCAGGTGAAGAACAAATTAAACAGCTGCCATCTTTAAAAACAAACAAACAAACAAAAAAAAAACTGTTGTAAAATACTAGCAGCAGCAGCTAGCTGTAGCACTCTCAATGTAGCCTGAGACACTTCCACCAGGAATATCACAGTATTTCTACCAGAATAACCACATAATGTAAAACTGACTAAGATATGTTGGTTTAAAAAATGTTTAATTAAACATAATGACATTTAAAAAAATTGTTATTTTAAGATGGCTGCTGTCTACTTTGTAGAAGTCATGAGCTCATCAGGTCTCTCTTGTAAATGAGTCCTCGTGACTCAGTGAGACTAACCTGTATAAATAAAGGTTGACTGAATCAATCAATATGATTAAACTATTTATCCAAAATGAAGTAGTTTAAAGAGCTATCCATAACAGGTAAGATATTGTTTATGGTCTTTCCGGTACTTAGAAAGGTCTGAACTATGGCCTTAATCTCATGATCTATTATAATTAGCTCCAGAAACTGAATAAAGAGTTAGTTATTTACAAAAAGAGATGGTAACCCTGCAGGGTGTTTCATGTTTTTTTAAGGAACTGGACAATTATACACATTTCTAATACTGAACATTTATTTCTCATATTGAGGTCAAAATGCAGCCAGTCCTTTAAAGATGGACACTAATGGCTGATCAGATTTGTGCTGATGATAAACATCTGCAACTTTGTGTAAGTTTGATGTAACAAGACGAACAAGTTATCCTGTGAACACGACAGAAAATCTGTAAATGTGCACGTTATTATCCGCACAGCTTCCTTTTGACAGTATATGTGTCTGCTGGTGTTTAATCAGAGGGAAGTGAAGATTTGCGTCATTTAGAGGCTGTTCAGTCATCGCACCCACTCTGCACCATTGCAGGCTGCGAGGGATTAAACAGTCATCCGTCTTGTGCAAAACCCTTTAGGGTGTGATGACAGCATCGCCGTGTTCGCACAGCTAAACACCCTTCATCACACACACACGTTTCACAGCAGTGTTTGCGCTTAAAATTCAATTACCCACATATTGATAGCTCTCTGGGGTCCTAAAGGAGCGGACACGGTGCGGGTGGAGAGGCTGTGTGGATGATTTCCCAGGAGGCCTCGGCTCCACTGTGCACCTCCAGCTGGATCTATTTTACAGTTTTGCTCATCAGCAGCAGCCACAGATAGGGAACACGCGTTCATCACACGCCTACACACACCAGTAATTCAGTAACACCAGTAATTTAGGCAACTCGGTATGAGCGTTGGAGCAGAGTGACATTTAGCTTTCACGTTTAGTTTGTTTTGGTGCCATAGGCAAAGGTTATGCTTCTTTTGTACTCATTTTATCATTTTTAAATAATATTTTGGATTAAACGTCTTTAAGATCCAAAAATATTAAATTATAAATTTACGGTAGTCAAAAAGGAAAATAAAGCAAAATGTTGTTGTTGTTTGTTTTTTTTCATAAACAGCTATAAAACCTTCGTCCTGACCTTCACATTGGATCTAGCTGTTATTTATGTACTTTTCTACAGTTCAGGATTAAGTACAGGTAGTCCTCGACTTACGGCATTTCGGACTTACGAACGGGTCTGCGGCGCAGCGTTAGCATACATTTACATGCATTTCCTCGACTTACGGCAAAAAAATCCGGACTTACGAACAGGTGTGGCGCCACGTGTAATGAGTTCCGACTTACGGCAAAATCGTGTTACAAACGGTTTGTAGGTACGGAACTCGTTCGTAAGTCGAGGACTACCTGTACTGTGTTTCTTTCACTCTGGAACACTGATTGTGTTGTGTGCAGGTTTTGTCTGTTGTCGCCTGAATGCTTTACTTTTTTCTTGTTGTTAACATAATTTTTAAACCTTTTGTACATACTGCAAAGTTTACAACCACAAACTTTCCTGTTTTCAGTTATTTTAGCCAAATCACAAATCAAAACCTTCTGCTCATCATTTTTTAAATACTTTTTCAACCTTTTAACTTATAGGAATATATTGATATTTCTTTCAAACGTTGTGCTCTTGTTCTATAGTTCTCTTTTTAACTTTTAGTTACCATTCTGCTAATATTAATGACCTTTTTTGTTGCTAATTTTAGCTTTGAATCAGCCTTTTACTATTTTATTTTGACAAAGTAGCTGAGATACTCTTTCACTGCTTGTAGACAGTCTTTTGGTACTTTTAGGTAGTGTTTTGTAACTTTTTTGAACTCAGTAAAGTAAAGTATATGTGTTGTCATCATTGTATTTTCCCATACAATGGAGAAATTAGTTCTCTGCATTTAACCAATCACACATAAGATAAGAAGATACAATATCCCAGTTACATCCAACAAAAGTATAAATTGTAAAGAAAAACAGTGGTAAGATGATATGAACTAAGAAATACTTTGTATGCTAAACTAAAACTACATTAAGCATTAGTAGTACAATACACTGAACAACAGCAGCACGAACATGAGACTGTGTGAGCAGATGAGCATGAATGAACACAGCAGTAGAACAATCATTAAAACTCCTTTATCACAGTCCAGCAGTTTTACAGTTTTGTCTTGTGGTTAATAAATGCAACCAATCAGGCCTTAGAGCCACAGGTAGGGCCCCACAGGTTTGCCCCCCCCCACCCCCCGGGACCTGTGGTTGCTTCACGGGAACCCTTTCAGCTTTCCTCAGTCTCCACTAATCTCTCCCTGGAGACATCTCTGCTCTGATGACAACGCGCCACCGTTTGCTTCATCAGGAAACAGCTGGGGCTGCTGGCGGCACGTCAATACCCTGAGGGAGGGGGATTAACGCAGGGATCAAACTGTTGCGATCATTCAGGCAAATCTAAATCTGGCCCACGCTCAGTTGGGGTTTGATGTTTCTTGACGCATAAAACAACAACAGAGCAGCTTGTCTGAAGATACTGAGACGTCATTCATAATGACTTCTGATCAGAACCATCCAGAAGAGCCTTGTTGGCTTTTGTTGCGACAGAGTCTGTGTGATGACCCTGGATTTGTAAAACCACTACTGCTCTTCGTGTTCATTAGCGAGCTGCTTGGACTTTAATGACCTGCTGTACATCTCCACTCTGCACTCAGATTTGCTCCTCGGTGTCATCAAAATGTTCATCCTTCTCTTCGTTTTCCACTCACAGAGAGAAGAGGCCCATGATCACAATGGAGGACATGATGGGTTTGAAATGCGCATGGATTTATTTAAGAGGTTGAGAGTTGTTCAAACAGCTAAGTGAAAATATGAGGTTAATGCTACTACGTGCTTTTCTCATGGTGACTTCCTGGTACGCCCTCCATGAAAGACTTGTCCGACTTAAAGTCCTTTAGACTTCCTCTGAAGGAGAAGTAATAACTAAAAGGTTTGGAGATTTACGGGACCTGAAATAACATCCAAATTCAGAAATCTCACAGTCAAAACTTCATTTTGGGTCTTTTATTTTCAGTTTCACTTAAATGGATAGTTTGTGTCTTTTGAAGTAGGCTTTTTTGGAATGGTTATGAAAAATCAATATCTTACCTGTTGTAGATAGCTATGAACCATCTCTTTGAAGAAATGAATCGCACCTGCATCAACAATTAAAGGTGGACAGTTGTGTTTTTGCCTGCGTGTGGGGGTGGAGGGGGCTTCTGAACAAATTTTTAATGAAACTTTCAGAAAGTATTAAATGCATGCACATCTACAACTCGTTAATTTTTGGAGAGAACCTACCAGTAGTTTAAGTCAAAGCTTGTGCTCCTGCACAGCCCTGTCGGGTCATTAACTCCTGTACTGCTGCTCAGTTCTCTGCAGCTTCGGGGATCCAGAAGGTTCTCTTTCAGATTCAGTTTGAAGCTCTCATGCTGTTTCAGCTCATCTTGTCAAACTGCTTTAGATGCTGCGGCTCCATCAAAAATAAGACCTTCCAAACCCATTCCTGACCCTGGACAAATGATGTGCTGCCAGGAGCCAGAGCAGGAGAGCTGAGCGACAGTGGAAGAAGGACAAGTTACAGGCGTCTTTCCCATCACAGCTCGTGTTTCTGTCAAACTGCTGTTAAAGATGGAAAAAAAAAGTTTTTCTGATACATTGCCTACAAATCCAACAAGATGTGCTTTTTAAAACCAAAAATGTTCTTAAAGCCCTGCAATCAGCCTGGAGAACTCCACTGAAGTGCGTGAGAACTTCCTGAGCGTTTTTATCAACAATTAATCAACAATCATTAGCCCTCCTTCTTCTTATGACCCCTCCATGTCTGTCGCACGCTCTGCTGTTTTCAGTCAGTTTGAGCTCATCACCCTGCCTTTTCAAAAAGAGATCGCTGGTCATGAAGTCTACTGGGTTTCCACAAGATCCAGTTCCACCTTGTCTTTTTAAAGAGGTCGTCCATGGTGGCTTCTTGAGCGTCCAATATTATGAATGTCAGATTGGCAAATGAACTGGTACCAGCAGCTAGTGTTGTAGCACTCCAGACTGGTCTCAAGACCACTTGTCGATGGTCTTGGTCTCATCTCAGACTCGACCACATTTAGTCCTGGTCTTGTCTCGGACATTGAGGACTCGGGATTTTATTTCAAGACCAGTCAAGACCACAACTGTGGAAATATCACTAAACTGCAAGAATATTGTCCAGTTTATTTGTTAACATCTTTGTTGATGCAAAACGTACTGGTTCAAATCCAAACGATAACGTAACTCATTGCTAAATACATTTTTTGTTACTGCTGTCATGCCCACCCCCTTTCACTCGCTCGTGCCACTCCCAGTGTTGCCAGTTTGGGCGGTTTTCATTCTGATTTTGCTGGGAACTCTGGGAAGAGTTTTGTTGGATTGTTGCGTTTTGCCACATATTGTTAAATTAGCTTGACTTGTACTGATGTGCGTTCATGTTCAAACATTAAATACTGTAACAATATATTGATTAGGCAGATTTGTGTGATGTGGCAGTTTTTAACAGCTTTTTGTGCTGGAAAACCTCAACTCTATTTGGTAACACTGGTCACGCCAAGAAAGAGAAAAGTGATTGTCTGGGCGTGGGAGAAGACATCTTCCAAATCATCAGTTATAAAATGTGTCTATTTAAATCACAAAGAATATACTTGTAACTAATATCCAGTTATGTAACTTTTTAATGTACAGTATATACTGTATACTACTTTAATGAAACCACTGTGCAACTATATTGTTATCCTTGGTAGTGAGTTTGGACTTATGAAGAGTGTTTTGCCACTGCAGTTTTTTTAAGACTTGCCATGTGATGAAACTGCTTCCAATTAAACAGTTGTGTAATTTTATTGTTGAATCACATGAAGTTATGCCTCTGAATGTCTGATTTCTTTGTTATGTAGCTGTGAATATTTATAAAATCTGATATATACATTCAAAAGCAAACTTAAAGTTGCAGTATGTAACTTTTATAAAAACATTTTATATAAATTTTTTAAATTTTATTTATTTTATGTGAGGTCTTTGTCTCAACTTGGCCTCGGACCCTAAAAGCCTTGGTCTTGTCTCGGTCTGGATACACTCTGGTCTTGGTCTTGACTTGGTCTCGGGTTAGATGGTCTTGAACACAACACTACCAGCAACTCACCACAGTACTGATATGGTGCGTTTGAAGGTATTTAATGACATTCTTTTAGCCATGGACTCTGATCACTGTGTAGTTTTAATGTTGGACCCAACAGCTGTCTTTAGTTTAGTGGACCATCAGCTCCTCTTGTCTCACCTGGAGAACTGGATGGGAATTTGGGGTTAGATCCTATTTCACAGAGAGAAGCTTTTGTGTTCATGTCAGAGCTGTTGAGTCCTCGGTAGCATCTCTCACACGTGGAGTACCTCAGGGTTCTGTACTTGGCCCTCCTCTTTTCCCCCATTTATTCATTCTCTCTAGGATCTATTCTCCAGAAACATGGTGTTACTTTTAAATTTTATGCCGATGACAACCAAATTTATGTTCCATTAAAACAAGAAAAGCCATACTCCATGAACCAACTCCTGAATGTATTGCACAAGTCAGAGCATGTCACTGAATTCTTTCCATTTTAATGCGCAAAAGACCAAGGTCTTGTTGTTTAAGCCCTGTGACGGTTCCAAAGTCCTTGCTGATCTGGATTCTGTAACACAACATCTGACTCAGACAAGAGCTAACCTTGGTGTTAGTCTGAACGCTCAACAATGATTGTAAACTTGATGCACAGATTAAATCTGTGATGGTTGTCACTGTTGACCAGCTTAAAACACACAAAAATGGCTACAACTCAGGCAGTTTTACAGATGTTCACCTAAATTGTGGTGTCGTAGCTGAAACTGATCCCCAAAACATGTTTTGAGTGCCAACAGACAGTGCAATACTTTTATTTGTTTGTATGCAACCATGTCTGTTAGCAAAATATGTCATGACCATTCGATCGATTTACAGTAATTGAAACTTACATGTAATAATTATTAGATGTACATCTACAACTTATTGCTGTTTCAAGTTATTTGAATTTAAAATGGCTACCACAGCTTATCAACTTTACCAAAAACAAAAATGGCTATAACTCAGCTGATTTAACTGATAGCAAGCTACAGTTTTGTGTGGTGGCAGCTGAGAGGGATTCATAACACATAGTGGGACAGAGTGGTGAATTTAAACTGCAATCAAACCCACATTCAACAGCTCTGAACAAGTTCTTGAAGACTGAAAGAGACTGGAACAAGTACCACCACTGAAGACAATGAGCTCATCTTTAGACATGTTTTTCAAACACTTTATTATGGCATTTGGGTAAATGTGGAACAACATCTGCTGCATTACCAAACTTTTTTTTTTTTTAATCTTTCTTGAGACTCACTCAGACACCCCTGATTAGTTCTAAAATGCTGTTTGACAGTTGGATCATGTCATGGTTCTGATCAGCGGGTGTAAGGGCAGTGAGGGGTGAAGAGAACTGCTGCTGCGTCCCATTCACTCTGACCTTTTTCCCTTCAGTTCCACAGCATGAAATGTAGGTCAGAGAACAATGCAGTTGTTCTGCCAGAACGTAGCAGGGTGCCAAAACACTTCACATGCTTCACTCTGACCCTCATCCCTGTAACCTTCACATACACCCCTCAACTAGATGTTGATTTAACCACAGCGCTGATTTAGCTCAAAGTCAACGAGTGGTCAAATATGAGAAGACAAATAATTTAGAAAGTAACTGTTAAAATCTTTACAAGCTGTTGATTCTCTGTGTAGGTTAATCATGTTTCCATGTGGTGTAGCTTAACTTGAGAATCCTTGCTGCATTCCCATCAGAATGACAGAACAAAATCTTCTTTAAAGTTGTAGTTTGTGTTGTCAGCTGTCCTCCTGATGGAGGTGCTGGAGGACAAGTGTCTCAGCTGCTTTGTGAAGGTTTTTCTTGATCAACAAAGACAAAGAGAAGCTGCTGAAGCTGCTGTGTGATGTAAAGATGGAACATGTGGTGTTTGTGTTGTGACACTAGTTTAGTGCTGAGTGTAAAAAGACTGAGTCTCAGTGTTTTGCTCAGGCTGAACCACAGCATCTATTCTCAGGTGTGATCCCACTACTGAGCAGCACGGGGGCTTTGACCTGCTCCGTTTCCGACCTGGGCCGGTTCACCCCTCCTTAGACGACCTGGTGGTCCTGAGCTCCCCCAGGAGCACCATGTCCATACTGAACTTAGTGCAGACACCTGATCAGCATAGTCCACTGCAGCTCAGAGCTCCTGAACTCAATCGATCCTCCAGTCTCAGCCTCCCAGTAGCTTGGATTACAGGCGCGCGCCACCACACCCGACAAGAAACAATCAATCAGAGGAGATTTAAGTGTTAATAAAGTGAAATCAGAACAAATGTAAATGCTAATGTTTATTTAATCTTAACGTGGGCAGCAAATCGTCACCTTTGAACATATAAGTTCAGGGAGTTGGATTGTGGAATGATTTGGACTGTGGTGTGAAAGAGGCTGTTTCAATATTTGTGTCTAAGAAAATGATCAAAAGTGAATTGTTGAAGAAACATACAGTAAATGAAGTAGTTTAAATGTGTAATGTGTTTAAAATGGTAAATTGAGATGAGTTATTCTTTTTTTTTTTTTTTTTGCTACTTATAGATAATTATTGTTTGAATTGATTGTTTTGAAAAGGGGCAGATATAATAATATAATAAGATTTTTTTCTTCTTTCTGCTGCCTTTCATTTTATATTGTAGCCTATATATTTTATAGGATACATGTGTTTGTTGTGTATTTATTTTTTATAAAATGAATAAATAATAAAAATAAAAATAAATAAATAAATAAATAAATAAAATAAAAAAATGTTTTGATTAATTGAATCAGCTCTTGGTCAGGTCACTTCTTGTTGTGCCATTAGCTCCAAAATAGTTATTTAATCAAGTTTAATTATGTAGGTAAAACTAGAGGCGGCACCAGCCGCTGGCGACACGTTCGGTTTAAAAGGTATTTTCTGTTCATATAACACAGAGTGATGAAACGTTAACCTTTGCTGAATTTAAAACAAAGCTGAGGAGCTATGAGAAGTTTGGTGCTGTTATCTCAGCTGAAGATAATGTGATGAAAGTAAAAGAAAGAAATATTTGGAGGACAAAACTCACCTGTTACAACTGCGGCCAGAGGGGCCACAAAGCTCTGGAGTGTACTTCAGCCCCGGGCAAGAGCCGAGAGCCGAGACAGTGGTGTAGTACATGTAAGAGCTCCATGCACAAGGATGCAAACTGTTGGCGGAGAAGACGAGACGAGGTGAAGCAAGCATTGGATGAAGAGGACCAAACATTCACTTTCAAGGTGGACGACACCCCAGTCTGTGAAGTGAAGGTGAAGGGCCTCATGGTTGATTCAGAAGCAACAAAACACATTATGACAAGACGCCACAAAATTCAAAGATTTTGATGTGAGTTTTAAACCTCAGAGCCATGTTTTGGAGTTGGCTGATGGAGAAAGGGCCAGCCGCATTGCACTGAAGAAGTGCACGGCCAGGTTTCACCTGAGAGACTGCAAGGGCCGAATTGTGCAAATGATGCTGATGGATGCGCGCACATATATATATGTGCCATCGTTTACACATGTTTTCAGTCCAAGCTGCTATTGCCCAAGGAGCGACAGTCATCTTCAAAGATGGGCAGAACTGGCTCATCCACAAAAATGGTACGACTTTTGATATCCATATTTATGACACTGTTCTATTTTATTTTATTAATTTATTTTATTTATAAATTCATTCATTTTAAAGTAAAATACAAAACAATTACAAATATGACATGAAAACAAAAATATTAAATACAGTTACAGATGAGATTGATGAATGTGATGCATGCTATGACATTCAAACATGGCATGAAATTTTAGGCCACTGTAATCATAATGATGTGTTACAGCTGGAGAGTGTTACAGAAGGAATGAAAATTAAAGGGAAACCTGAGAAGTCTGATCTGAAAGCGAAGTGTGCATACAGGGTAAATGTACGCAGAGCAGGAGTAGAGACCCTGATGAAAAGGCTAAAGGTGTACTTGACCATGTATATGCAGATTTGGCTGGACCTATAGAACCAGCAGCTAAAGATGGTTTTAGATATACCTTAGCTTTTACAGATTATTATTCAGGAGTCATTTTTACTTATTTTATGAAATCAAGAGTGA